>CM023458.1:90879061-91329061 GCA_013339765.2 Haemaphysalis longicornis
GCCACCCCGAGCTCCGCTCGTCTATCTGTCGGCGACCGTTATCACAGCGTTAGTAGTACATTGGACGCTATCCGCACTTGCAGCTTCTGCCTCAACTTTTCTGCTCCACTAGAATTCGCAACACTGAAACCAGACGAACCGAATCGCGACACATGTCCACCCAGAAGAGGGGTGACCGACCGACAAAACAGACATAGGCGCCCACACAAACAGTCCATTACAAATGGCACAGACGACAAACCTTCAGGCATCACACGGTCAAGCCTTCAGAATTGCTTCCGTTGCGGCTGGGTGTCCTTGCGGACACCCAGCCGCAAGGACTACTCTCAGCAGCCTCTAAGGCCTGACAGACCTTCTACCCCGCTGTCCGAGCTTATCGTTGAGGTCCCCGATCTCTCCGCGAGCACCTCGTCGAACTCAAGTAACGCCCAGCACCCAGACAGCCTCGATGTCGACCTACTTGAGCAGTCGACGTCTTCTAGGCTCGTCGGTGCTTCCGCCGCTCGCACCATGATTTCCCGTGATTACGCCGTGAATCCAACATTTTCCTCCACTTTTCTTTCTTGTAGGATCTCCGCAGAGTTAAATCGCGCTTTAAACAATGCAGTGTTGTCTCCATTGTAGACTTTGCCTTTTACTTCGTTTTTCTTTCTTTCCTATTGTATAGCTATCTATGTGTTCCATAGGGGGTAGTTGGGATTACTTACAATGTCTCCTTCACAGCGCTATGCTTTGCTTTCCTAGTAATTCTGTTTTTGTGGCTTGCAGGAACTGGAGGTCCAAGCTCCGAAGGGCACCGTTATAGGATCGGTCCGAATGGACTTTAGCCTCATCTTTCCGTCCTTTTCCATCCTGGACAGCGCTGAGAATCTCGTGCTCAAGATCAAGGGGCCCCTATGTACTCTGTCCTTCTGCTGTGAAGACGTCGTGTTCGAGATCTTCACCGCAAACGGCGCCACCAAGCTGGGGCACGTGATTAAGATCTACACTGGCTTCGTTCAAGAATGCTGCACCGACGCCGACAACTATTCGCTGGTTTTCCCCTTCGACCTGGACGTCAAGATAAAGGCCGTGCTCCTCGGAGCGCTGATCCTAATCGTGAGTGCCTCTTCATCTTTAGGGGAACTGTTAAGTGACAGAGCAGTAAAATTTCCGTAATTTTGGGTCACAACATCACATCCGTCACAAAATGGGGGTAGTTCTCAAGTGCAACGCTGCAATTTAAGCAAAAAATACGGCCCCTTCCACTTCGTGAAGAAGGATGACCAGCGAAGCTATGTTGCGTAATCTTACAGTGACCTTTGCGGCTATTTGTCATGAATAATGAATGAATAAATTTTGTTATAGAAAGGGTGGCACTGTGGCCTGTTGGGGAAATAGGGAAAGGGGTTCGGGGTTGATAAAATTCAAGTTCTGTTGACCATGTAAGCGTCCTTCACGAAGGCCCACAGTCCAAGCAGCACGTCGTTGGCGTTATTATTTGGGTATATCCAATCCTGCAGAGATTTGACGTCAGGGGGCTTGCGTCTTAATCTGATTCCTTCCACGACCCTACATGACCACAGCAACTGGCTTATTGTCGGTTGATCTTGGTGGCACAGGAAGAACAGAAGCTGGTCTGGTGGAACTTGTGCGTTCTTGTTTCTAGATAGTTCTGCTGAAACAACAGTTACAACCGTTTTTTTAAACCATACTCCTTCCCTCAATGGCCATGTATAGAGATCATGCAGTAATTGTGTAACGTTTGCAATTTTAATGTGCACTAACTAATCATGACAAGTGAATTAAACTCGGCGGAATGGTAGAGTCGTCTTAGCGCCTTATTGTAGTGTATTTTTTTCGAGCTAGTTTCGATGAGACAACAGTTACACCAGTTTTCTATAATCATACTCCGTGCGGAGATGGGAGTTGATGCTTCAACTTGCAACACACTATGTGGGAAAGCCAGCATACAAAGACCAAGCTTACACCGATTACCCTAAAGTCGGCTTGACCTTCAAACAGGCATGCATTGCCAGGAAAACATTTCTGCAGGGGCAATACAAATGAATAAGAATATGAAGGCCCCCGAACTTTCGTATTATGATTTCTTCCTGAGAAACCTGCTCTCGAGGTAGCGGAGAAATACCTGTGGAGAATGTCGTCCGGGCCAGCCATAGAACAGGTTCTCTGTTAATAGCATATGATGTAAAACCGTGTTTTGTGTGCCGCATGACGTTTTAGAAATGATTCTACCACGTACCATGGGCACGGACGCTGTCGAGGTTTTGATTCACGGGCAGGAACTTTCGAAGACTGACAGCGCAAGAGTTTTGAAGGTACTAAAATTCCTCTGTGAAGTTGACAAAAAAAAAACAGCGTGAATCATGAGTAACAAGGACAAAACCAGGAACTAAAGCACTGACTTTGCAATGTTTCGCCTGTTGAATTTCATTTCGTACGTTTTGCCCGCGGGGACAACGGCTTTGCACGACTGGGTGGGTTGAATATATAGAAAAATACAACACATGAAGCGGTGTTAATGCTACGCGCTTAGATGATGCCGGCAAATACAGTGTCATCGAAAGTTGTTCAGAAGTGTTAGTGCTATTCGACAGCATCGGTTGGTCCGAGATGTTTTTTTTATTCCCAATTATTCGCCGTGTAAATGAAAGCGCCGTCACAGTAAGAAGTAATAAATAATAAAACACACTGTGATCCGACGGGATTTGAACCCAGGTTTCCAAAGTAGCAGCCGGATGCTCTAACAGCGCTTTATATTCGCCCATTGCGAGTGGTTGAACGAAAGCTATGGTCGTTGGTATCCTTTCTTGTTTTCGTGGCAGAAACCGACTGCGCGGTTCGCCAGAAATCGGGAGCTTTGAGGGTACAGTGTTCCCGATCACTATCATCATCATCATCATCATCATCACACCAGCCTATCTACGCCCACTGCAGGGCAAAGGCCTCTCCCATTATTCTCCAATTACCTCGGTCCTGTGCCAACTGTGACCAATTTATCCCCGCAAACTTCTTGATCTCATCTGCCCATCTAACTTTCTGCCGCCCCCTGCAACGCTTGCCTTCTCTAGGGATCCACTCTGTTACCCTTAATGACCAGCGGTTATCTTGCCTTCGCATTACATCACTATATGCATTCACAAAACGACAAATTGGAAATTTATAAGGTGTACAATACTGCGCTCCACGTGACGCCTCAACTGCAGGAAAGAAGCTGGTCGAGGGAAGTTGGGCAAAAGGCAAGGAAAATGACGTGAATAAAGAGACGAAAAATATGGTGTAGCAGTAAATTAGTTGTTAATGAGCATCGACATGTTTTCGCCAATAAAATACATACGCAGGCTTAAGTGTCCCGAGGAATTCTCTTAGCGAACATTTTACCGATGATGTATTCTGCGCGTGTTAGATCCACAGCTCGTGACACTCTGCACATACCCTAAATGTTCCAGCTTGCCCCTTTCATTTACGTGCCTCTTTCAGCTGTTCCGAGTTTTCTATCCGCCTGATTAGAAAACCAAAACTTGCGTTGGGTAACTTAAGTTGAAGTACGCTTTTCTAGTTTTAACACGAAAGTGTTTGATGCCAGGATACAGCAAGATTTCACTGATGTCATATCTGTCGCGGAAATGACGCCAGTACAACGAACACAGGAGAAACGGCCGAAAAAAAATCCAGCCATCTCCACGAAGTGAATGATGATGAGTGGGGCGAAGCTCAAATGCGTATCGGTGAAACCGTGAACATTCGCCCCCACATCATATAAAAACTCCACACGTTGTTATAGGGGGTGATTGTATATACACTTATATACACGATGTTTATTATTTACATATCGATGCAATTATATACACTTATATACACACAAGATGTAGCGGTAGCATTGGCACGGGACTGGTCGTTGCGGATGGAGGCGATGGTGGTGAGGTCGTTGTCAAACCACAAGTGGTCGCATACCTTACAGCTGTGGCCGAGCGAGGGATCGAAGAAGTCGCGCTTGAAGCGCGCGTCGGCGCCACCAACCTCAGGTAGCTACCGCTTTCGGCGCTTGACCGCTGTTTCCCGCGCCCGCTCCTATTCGAGGTTCTCTTGCCGCCGCTTGCGTGCCGCCTCTGCTTCGCGGGCTCTCACTTCGGGGTCCGCTTGTCGACGAGCCCGCTTTGCTTCGGCTGCGCGAGCCCTCGCCGCTGCCGCTGCCTCCGGATCGGAGGAGTACAGGTGTGTGCCACGCCGCCTTGAGCGGCGGCGCGCAAATCTAGCGATCGACCTATTGGTTTCCCCTTTGTATCGGGGTGATGACATGTCATCTTACCAAAAACGACAAATATACCTATTTTTTAAACACTTTTGGTTCAATACTAGCGCTGCTTAGGGCAGGCACAAAAAGCTTATTAGGCACAAAATACTTTTTTTTTCCTGTTACGGGTGGTAACTGTCTTAGGCAATATTCCCCTCTCTGCTTTTCGTCCACCAGCATTCTAATCTTCTCTTCGTCCCCTCGACAGCCTTGAAGTTAACTTCCTCTGTGATACCCTTAAATCCTAGGGCTTCTGAAGCCCAATATTCCCTTCATGTAGATTTGGATGGATACCCTCACATTCTAACACGATGTGCCGCATAGTTTCTGTTTCTTTTCCGCAGACCACGCATACCCCATCATTTTGTGAATACTTCCCCACAAAACTCTTAGTTCGCAGGCAACCTGCTCTAGCCTCAAAAAGCAAAGCACTGCCCTGGGAATTATCGTAGAAATTTTCCTTTCTGATGTTCATCTTCTCAGCCCTGTACATCTCTAACGACGTTTTAGCTTCCATTTTTTCCCTCCATTTATTCGTTTCAATCTGCCTTGCCTCTTTTTTGGTTACCTTGGCTGTTTTGGATTCCCCACTGTTCTTTCCGTATTTCATCGTTAGCCTTCTAGTCTTTCTTAACCACTGCGTGTCCACGCTTTTCAAGTATAGGTACCTAAAAACCTTAGCTGCCCACCTTCGTTGATCCATTGCCCTCAACCTCATCTCAAAGCATATTTTACTCTGAGCTTCTCTAACTTCAAACGACGCCCAGCCCATATCTCCCTGAACTGCTTCGTTAGTTGTTTTTCCATGCGCGCCTAAGGCCAAACGTCCTACCGTTCTCTGGTTTACTTCAAGGCCTGATAGAACGTCTGATTTTAAGCACAGTACAGCATTCGCAAACGTGAGACCCGGAACCATTACTCCTTTCCACATTCCTCTTACTACTTCATATTTGTTATACCCCCACAGAGCTCTATGCTTCATTATAGCTGCGTTCGCTTTCCCTTAACCTTAAGTTGCTCCTCGTGAGTACTTAAGTAGTTATCCCCTTCGTTTATCCACACTCCCAAATATTTATATTCCTTCACTCTAGGTAATTCGCCTTGCTGGATAGACACTACGTCGGTGGTAGCGTCATTTGAAAACCATTATTCCTGATTTTTCTGCACTGAAATTTAATCCGAGGTCAGTGGCTTCCTGGCCGCAAATATTTATTAGCCGCTGCATATCGGTTTGGTTATCAGCTAAAAGAACAATGTCGTCTGCGTATAACATTCCCGGAATATGCTGTTGTACCACTTCGCCTTGCAGCATGTGGGTTAGGCTAAACCCTACTTGACTTCTTCCAGTTTCTTTTCTAACCCTGCCATGTAAAGCATGAACAGTATTGGGCTCAAAGGGCATCCCTGTTTCAGTCCCCGATGGATGTTGACCTGCCTGGCGCATTTCTGTCCTTCCCAAGTAAGGTGCACTCTATTGTCTTTATAGATTGCTATAAGGAACTGTACTAACTCGTCATCTAATCCTGGAGTTTCAGCATTCTCCACAGCCGTTCTCTGTTTACGTTGTCATATGCCCCTTTAATGTCCAAGAACGTAATCCATAGTGGTCTATTCTGTGCTTTCGCAATTTCAATGCATTGCGTTATCACGAACAGATTGTCATCCAGTCGCCTGTCTTGTCTAAATCCATTCTGCAGTTCCCCAAGTATTTCATTTTCTTCCATCCATGCTTGAATTTCTGATTTTATCGCCTGCATTACGAATCTATACACCACTGACGTTACTGTGAGTGGTCTGTATGAATCAATACTGGCTTTGTCTCCTCTGCCTTTATATATTAAATTCATCCTACTTTCTAACCAGTCCTCTGGTATTTGTTTGGTTTCTATCACCTTATCTATTGCCCTCATAAATGATTCCTTACTTTTAGGTCCAAGTAGGTTTATCAGTTGCATTGGTATTCCGTCCGGGCCCACTGCTGTCTGAGGGGAAACCTTTTGCTCTGCTTTTTCCAATCAAGGTTGCTCAAACTTATTTCCCTTTCCGCAGTCTTTTGTGGCGCTGTGTTATCGGTGCAGGTTTCCCTACCACTATTGTCCTAAACTTCTCACTAATCACTCGATGAATATGCGCCAACGCGTGCTCTCCTTCTAAATGTTCCCCCTCCTCATCAACCAGGAATTTTTGATGGTTATCGTTTTTTGAGCTTAGTGATTTTACATGGTTCCAAAACTTCTTGGATGCGCTTTTGTCCTTCTTCCGTATTTCTGCCATCCATTGTTCGCTTTTGTGCTTGATCTTTGCTTGCACCATTTTCTGCACTTCTAGTTTTTTCCCACGGTAGACCTCCCACTTTTCCTTTACTACCTCCGGTTCCATACCAGTTCTTTTTGCTTCCTATGTTCTCTCGACGCCTTCCTTCGCTGGTCAATAGCCTCTTTATTTCCTTATTCCACCAGCTTCTCGGCTTTCTCTTCCCTTTCCATCGGTTTCGTTCCTTTGCTTCATTCATCTTACCCTTTATGAACGCAATCATTTCGTCGTAATCCCAATTTTTGCCTGGGTATTTATTGATTTCATCTTCCAATCTATCAGCGATGATCTTTAACTGCTCATTATTCAAATTATTTCCTCCTATTGTACCTATTTCTGCATTTGTCCGGGTTGCGCCTCCAAAGTGCAAGGTAAACCGCTTGTGGTCGCTTCCTAAGCTGTCTGTTCCATTTTCATCTATCCTAATTTCCCGCAGCCTTCCGTATACTGTCTCGGATACTAAACTGTAGTCTATGCTGGACTGTCTGTTACCGCTTTCCCACGTTATTTGTCCGTCACACTTGCTTTCCGTGTTTACTATTACAAGCCGGTTTTCCTGGCATAGATCTATCACTAGAGAACCGTTGTGGTCTGTGTATCCATCCAAACCTTCTATATGGGCATTCATATCTCCAACTATGATTATTTCGCCCGAATCTTTGAACTCGTTTATATCTCGTCTCAAACAGTTTACCATTTCCTCATTTCCTCCCTAGCACTACTTCCGGTCCACAGATACACCACTCCTAACCATGTATTTTCCCCTCTATGGTGCCTCGAACCCATAGATGCTCTTTACAGCTTTCATGCACTCCCTGCCAGTCGGTCCCTTGTTTAATGAGCATGCCAACACCTCCCCCTTTCTTCATTCCTGTGGTCCTGTTGCAACCTTCCCAGACATAATTGTCTATGATAGGTGGGGCTTCTAGGTCCCGGAGGTGAGTCTTGGCTAAAGCGTACACGTCTATTCTTCCCGTTCAAGTTGCTTTTGAATTTCCACCCACTTATCTGGCTTTCTGCCTCCCTGCATATTTATGTAGCTGATTAAATATTTATTGCCTTTGTTTTTCCCTTTCCGCTTACGGGTCTGTTTTGTCTTTTACAGAATTGTTTGCTCCATTTTTTCCAACCAAATGGCTTCTGTCCACGCTCTCAGCTACGTCCTCAACTATTGCACAGCTGCGCACTCTAGCGGTCGCCTCGAGAACTAGTGGACATGGCGCGCCGAGGGACTTGCCCCGAGAAAGAGGAGCTTCGCCCCTAAAAGTTTCATTGGCGTGGATGGTGCAGGCAAGGCGGTTGTAAAAACTTCTGGAGTAGAGGCCTCCCATAGCCGGCAACGCGGGGAGGTGAAGCCGGCGAAACCGGTCGGCGGCCATATTGCCAAGGGTAGAAAGGGCGCTGAGTTGGCAGGGACGCTGAAGAGATTCCGTGTTTCTTTGGGTTTACATGGCAAATATAGATAGATAAGCTGGATTTTTCGATGAGGTTATTTGACGGCGGCCTTAATTTCGCCTTTCGCATAAACTAATGACGTGATTCGAGCAGCAAATTAGCGCTTGCGTGTACTTGGGTGGTGAAGAGCCGTGGTGAAGAGCCTAGTTCTGTGCCAGTTCTGGGCTAAAAAGATTACTCGTGCTTTAATTTCAATAAACCCCGCCGCGGTGGCTCAGCGGCTCTGGCATTGTGCAGCTGAGCTTAAGGACGCGGGTTCGATTGCCGGCCGCGGCGGCCGCTTTTCTGATGGGGACAAAAAGCGAAAACACCCGTGTGTTCCAGATTTCGGCGCACGTTAAAGATCCCAAGGTGGTCAAAATTAATACGGTGGTCAAAATTAACCCCATTGATTGCACATGCACAAAGCTAAATTAAGGAGCATGGTGAGTTACTATGCGTCCCACACTTTACAATTTTCTGTTTGAGTTAATCTCTGCCATTTCTAGCTTTTCCTTGTGTTTTACAAAATGTATAAGGAGTACCCTTAAAGCTGGTTTAAGCTGCTAGCTTATTCAGGGTACACAGTCCATATCATAGGTGCACTTTACAGAAAGCATGAGACATATTTAAGATATTTCGCTTAAAATGAAATAAACACATCAGTCGCCGTCTCTCGGCTTCTCGGCTCGCCTTCTCTCGGCTTATCTCGCCTACGACACGCTCTCACGAAAAACGAAGCGCTTCATTTCTAGGAAACCTGCGACAAGGGCAAATTCGCATATGTTACGTATGGATACAAAAGCGTGATTTGCTTCCTGCATTTGACATATTAATCTCATGTCCGTGTCTCCGTCACGCTGTTTCTTCTTTTTAATTTTTTTTCAGGAAGTTACTCAAACTTCGTTAACCACGCACATTCGCACGCGATCAACCCGCTATTGAAAAGAAAACTGCGCGCAGGAGGTTACTATTGGCGTTCACAGCCTCGCTAGCCGCAAAGGTTCGCACGTGAGTAGCGCCTGATGTTGGTAAAAAAAAAAAAAAAAAAGAACAAGGAGACGAAGACCGCGGGAGAGCATTGCACCAATGAATTCCACAAAGCTAAGCGAAATGGTTCGGCTAACCTCGCCTTTACCATTAACCTCCAATTAAAACCGTACGAGTACTCGCGTAAGGCCAACTCAGCGCGAATCAAATGTTAGATGGCACTGCCTTGGTTTCTCTCAGTTACTGCAGGGTAATTAAACTTAATTCGGCAGGTTTTATTATAATTAAGTGCTTAAATGTACGTAAAAACCACCTCTACACTGATGTTATGCGCCCAGGGGGAAACAGATGGAGGTGGTAACTATTGATGGCGGTGGTTTAATCAATTAAAACTGAATAATATTTTTTTAGTGGCTGCAATAACCAGACACTTTGTTTTGAAAGGTTAGGCGCAATCGTGTTTCTACGCAGTGTCATTTGACAGAAATCTAGCTCATCCGTACTCCGAGATATCGAACTGCGAAGTTTAATTGTCGTTCGCATGATTATGAATGCAAGACAGTGAGGAGCGACACAAAGCCCCCCCCCCCCCCCCTTCCTTCTCCCCCACTTTTGTCACGTGCCTGCTGTGAACGGTTTTTATTTAGTTTGACAACGGGGTGGAGGCGTAGGCAAAAGTGATAACAGGCACCGTTTCCATCTTGGCTGGCGTTATGGCAATCTGCAGTACTTTGAACCGCTAATGAAACACAGAACAAAAGGGAGGAGCCTTGCGCCGGTCTTTGCTTCTTGCATGCGTAATCATGCGAACGTCAATTAAACATCGCAGTTCGCATGCGCTACAAGAATTCTGCCTGATCAAACTGCGTAGAAACATGATTGCGCCTAACTTTTCAATACAAACATGCCTGTTTAGTGCAGCCACTAAAAAGTTAAAAATAAATGTAAGTAAGCCACCGACATCAATAATTGCAGCTAATTCTGTGTCCCCCAGGGCGCATAACCTCATTGTAGAGGTGGTCGCCCCGAAAATCTAAGCGCCTAATTAAAAAAAAAACCGGTCGACTTAATTTTGATCACCCGGTATATATCAATATATCAGAGCAAACACTCTGCATATAAATTAGTGCGGAAGCAGAAATTGCGGGACACATGTGTTCCACAATTTCTGCTTTCACACTAATGACATTGTTTAGTAGTATGAACAACTGTTAGAGTTTGTTTAATGGTACGTCGCATGTTTGCCTAATAGTATTAAACAAATAAGATATTTCGCGCGGTCAGACGACAACTGACCACCGCAACTACGAGGGAAAACATTTGCATACCTGGGTAAACAAGTAGGTGTATCGGCAACATACTGCACAAATAGTGGTCAAGTGGACACTTATAACGCTGTAGTAGCGAGACACGAAACAAACCGAGCCCAAGGCGGTCCCCGGCGTCTTCTTCCCGCGATCGTCGCAGCCGAATGCAACGCACGAGCACACCATTGCAGATTTCGGCACCTTTGTAGCGTCTAAAGAATATTCACGACAAACTAAATCATAAATGCACACGTGCGAGCGCGCAACACCGCCAGACGTGCAGCTGGGAGCCAGCAGAACGCGACCGATGCGGGTGCGGCTGCTACGACGGAGCGAGTTTTTTGCCCAAGGCAAGATGGCGGCCGTCGGCGTCAGTTTTCGAGAGCCGTCTCCACTCCAGAAGTTTTATACAACCTCCTTGGGTGCAGGCGTCTAGGAGAGGTGAAGCGAAGTAACGCATCATGACGCTTACGAGCGCCGACAGATGACGCCTTGATCGTGTTTGGACCGTGATCGCGTTAGGATCGTAGCTTGGACCATGTACGCGAACAGCGTTCCCATTCACGGTACAAGCTACAAAATCAACCTCTCGCGTTCCACAAGCTGAACTTGTCGCAACGCAACCGTCTGCCGTACACGTACGCCACAAAGCAGGGCCGGAGCGGTCGCACCTTTGCTGAAGCGACCCGCCAGCAGGACGTCGCTCGCTAAGCACACCCACAAGACAGCCGTCTTCCCGCAAATCATGCTTCTTTCGCTGCAGGTTTTGCCCCATACTAAGAGAGAGGAATCTACAGTTTTTTCATTCCTCTTTCTCCCTGGGGTAAGCAGCGGTTTCTTGAGAATGCTTCCAAAATGCTCCCCAGGCCGTACAGACTACACCACTTATGTATATATTGCCGTGACGATCAAAGCGTTCTCAGCGTCGGGCGAGCATCATTACGTGATGGAGTTGTCTCATACCTGAGCTGCCCTCAGGGTATTTATGGAATTTTTTGCAGTGAAGCTGTCTATGGCTAAGATCCAGGAGATCGTCTCCGGCAACAAAGGGATGTTGACAGAACCGCACGCAAGCGGAGCGCCGCCTTTACTATCCCCGGGATCGTACACCTGTGCGCCGCATCTTCGGCGTACGGACAACTCATAAGGAATGATAAAACCGACTGAGACTCTTAATATTTTCATACAAGACTTCTTATAGTGCCCCGAAAATGGCTTCCCGGCAGTGTATTTGAATTCAGAGGTGAAGCCAGCGTTAAAAATATTCGTGTAAGCTTGGTGTTCGTAAGATGGCTTTTCTGCAGTGACTGTCTGTTGCACTGTGAAGCTTCTTCATCTTAGGAGGCCGTATAATCACAGGAAACGCTTTTAACTCTTGTTATGTTGAGCCTATCCCGAAACCAATTATATGATAATTAGCTGCTAAACCGACTGTATTGATACAGTTAATTTTATGTACTTGTCGTAATTATATCACAGTGAAGTTGCAAATACTTCAGATTCCTGTCTGCTCTCAATGCATGGACATCCACGGAGATGGGGAGGTTACAGGAAATTGTTGTTACTCCTGTTTCCTTGAAACTATCCCGAAAGAAATTATATTACAACTAGCCGCCAAAGACGAGTCTAACGTTATTCCGAGTTTGTTTACTCTTCAAAATCACATAGTTCACAGTAAAGTTGTAAATATTACGGAATTTCGCTTTGCTGTCCGTACATGGGCGTTTACGGAAGGGAAACGGAAATCCCTATGCTTGTCAGCTGGAATAACACTCCAGTCCATACAAGTTTCATTCAGGTAATGACTAGGTTGAATGCTCAGTCGCAAATTACAAACGATCTTTCTTTCGTACACTTTTTGCACTACGCGGCGCTCAAAGAATATTGTCGCTCCCGTTGAGGCCCGATACGACAGCTTCGCTGGTCATCCGCCTTCCCGGAGTGGACGGGCACGGAATTTTTTTGCGTCTCGTTGTCCCAAGAAAATTACTCGGCGCTAAAACAGGGACGAAGAAGAAACACGTAGGACACAACGCAGTGCCGAACTTCCAACTAGATTTCACTGAAAAAAAACGCTGCTTATATACACAAAACTAAAATACTAAAAGCATTGTGACGTCAAAATGCATGACATTTCTAAAAAGGCCACTTCGTTATCTGACAGCGATATGGACGGAGTACTAACGCAGTTATCCCCTGCCTGTCTGATAAATGACCTTCAAGAATTTCGCGTGCTGAAGCTTTCCTCTTGCTCTCCGCAAAAACTTTGTCCTCTCTAGCAGGGGGCTACACCTGCATCTTTTGCAGTGCTCAGAAAGGTGGCCACCATAATTATTTGCAACTGTTCAGTTGTGCTCCCTCGCCCTCTCATTGAAACACCTTCCAGTTTGCCCCTATGTACACTTTTTTGCAGCTCAGGGGAATTTCGTAAACTACACCCATGCTGCAGTCTGTGTAGCGAACAGCGTGGTTTTTTGCACAGGGTTCTGGTTTTTTCTTCTGATTTTTACTCATCAAAGGGCATACTTTTGACAGCTTTTCCGGGGCACTGAAAACGATATTTATGCCGTACCTTTGGGCCATTTTCTTTAAATTATGCGACACTTTGTGTAGATACGATATGGCATGCACCTTTTTTCTTATCCGTCTGTCTGGTTCATCAGGGCTATATTTTCGCCTCATCTTTTGGAGAAGAGCTTCACACACGCTCGAAATCAGAAAAGACGGGAACCGGGCCCGGCATAGCCTCAAAATCTGGTCGTGGAAACTAGCCTTCACTTTGTGAACAAACGACTTTTTCAAGGCTCCCTGAAAACACGTCATCCCCGCACCCCTTTTTACTACTTTTGAGTGCGCACTACTGAAGGGAAGAAGCTGTTTGTCACCTCCGAGATGTCTGAGCGCCACACACACACAAAAATGTCATGAACTCAGTTTGGCCCAATTTTACTGCACATGCCTGCGGCTGTTAAAAACGGTGCTTACGCGCAGCATTGCGCGTGTACAAAACCACCCTAACCAATCGTGACATTTATGCAAACATCCCAGTCGCCCGTGAGGGCATTCGGGTCTGTGGCGTGCTGGGCAATAAAGGTAGAACGCATGAGCCAGTTAGAGCACGGTTACCATGCCCCACTTGTTAAGCCCGGACAAGAGAGGGGCCGCTGAACTGAGCACTGCCATTATCGAAGTACGTAATTGCGACCGATTCGAAGTGCCACCCTGCGGGCGATCCGCTTTGGGTGTACTTAAATCACCCTTGTAATCCTACAGGAAAACAGCAGCGCAATTGCTCGGAGCACGCAGTATTCCCCACAGAGTTCACAGTTGTTTCGCTGCCTTCCCACAATTTGTTTGCAGGATTACATGTACTTCGAGAAGGAGCCCAATCAGCGGCGTCGCCACCACGTTGCTGCTCCCGGCGATGGAGGCGGCGCCGACGCCTGTGCCGGTGACAACGCATAGTGGGAGCGTAGATTACGGCGACGACTGGACATGGCGCCGGCCGTTGGTGCAGCACAACGTTATCCGTTTATTCACCATGGATTTGCCAAGACAGCCACTTCCGCACACGTACACGCAAGGCGTTCAACACTAGTCACTTCACGCAATGGAATGGGGTAAATAAAGCAAGCATGGGTCTAAATCTCTGTAAAATATTTCAGGCTTCGTCGTCCTTTCGTGAGCAAGCGCTAATAAAATACGAATAAAAACATACACCGGAACATTTGTAAGTATCGTTTGAATCTTCCCTTGGTCAAAGAACCCTTCCTGGGAACTGATATAAACAAATCGGCGCTTGAGTTCGAGGTATGTACATTAGCTCCGTAGTTTTCAAAGCGAAGCTGTGGAGGAAATCGTTTGAGTATTGTGTCCACAGCTTTAAAAATGCAAAGACAATGCCGAGCGCACGTGAGCACGGGATTCGCGGTGACGCGCCGGCAATTAACAAAACCAAGAAAATTCCGAGCGTTACTATGTGCGTAGCTCGCGGAGAACGCCCAGCGTCCCCGGCGCACCTTTCTCAAGCCAAGCATGTCCACTTTGGAGATTGGTCAATATTGCGGCGACCGCGCGCCGGTTAAAAAAACCGAGAAAATGCCGAGCGCTCGTGTGTGCGTGCCTCGCCGTGACCGCCCAGCGTCTCCACCGCACGTTTGTCAAGCCCGGCTTGACAAACTTAGGTACATTCGGCGAAGGTCGGCAAAAAAAAAACTTCAGCGTTCACCGCAATCGTGACAGCACTTGCTCGGAACGACAATGACACGTCACAGCGTACGCCTCTACAAGGTGATGTTGAATGAAGGAAGCTCACACTTATAGCTCACACTTTATTGTCAAAAAACTGAAAGAAGCTCACACTTGTAGCAACAACGATGGAGTAAAGGTCGTTGCGGCAGCAAAGAAGAAGCAAATCGGCTGCAATCGCGGACCTAAATCGTCGTGAGGGTCGTGAAGGTCGCATACAGCTTTGTTACCTTCAAGTCTTACGCGTTAATGCGAGCTTCCTTCATTTTTTTACGAGTGTTTGGTATTTTTCTAAAGGCAGACGCAATCACTTGATGAAACGACCTGGATAAGTTAGTTTTTGCGCGCCCCTGCTTGTCAACGTAGTAGCACGAAACGACATAACGGGACGAACTGCCAATTCCCATATTCAGCAGCCCGGATTATTCGGCGTTTCGTGACGTAGAGACGAACGCGTCTACGAGAACTCGTCACAAGTAAACAGCCAACTCGTCATAGGTGAACTCTTCAAATAGGGCAAGTCGTCAAAGGCCATCTTGTACTAGGGAACTCGTAACGTAGGTAAACTGGGCACTTGTCTATTTCGTTACTTCTCAGCTTTTTCGTTATCCACGTGTGTTCAAATTAAGGCAATAATACGGAAATTCGGAGAAGTGCCTCCTCGTGCGTATGCTTGCTTACGCTGTTTCTTCATTGCATCTACCTTACGTTTCCTTGGTGGCTTTAAAGGCCAGGGGCCATCAAACCTTCGACACGGCAATTCTACTTATAATCTGATTGATTGATTGGTGGGTTTAACGCACCGACGCAATGGAGGCGATGAGGCGCGGCGTAGTGGAGGGCTGCGGATTAATTTTGACCACCTGGGGATCTTTACCGTGCGCCGAAATCTCGTACACACGGGCGTTTTTTTTTTTTTTTGCTTTTCGCCTCCATCAGAAAGCGGCCGCCGCGGCCGGGAATCGAACCCGCGACCTTGTGTTCAGCAGCGCAACGCCTTAGCCACTGAGCCACCGCGGTGGGTACTATAATCTAATAGTGCACATAAAAGAGCGGTAAATTTAAAACACCGCGTCCGAAATAGGAACGTGTGCTGCGTAAACGGCTCGAACACACAGGCGTTTTCGGAACCGAAGCGGGCAAAACGCCGCCATTACCGGCAGCCGGAAAAGACGTACGAAAAGGAACGACAGCGGTCGCGTCGGTGCCTGCGGCCGCATTCAGTAGCCTGCGAAGGCGCGTAGGAGGCAGCGCATTTTGCATTTTTTTTTTCCAGACAAGAACTTTCATCAATATTTCGGTGTGGGTAGTGAAGTTATATACCGGGAAAAAGCGCGACATCTTCTCCAGCCGAGACGTAGCACCTAACGCAGCGGTCATATTTGCATTCGTCTACCGCCGTGGCAGAACTTCTCGGCGTTGAGCGGTAAATACGGTGACCTAATGAGAGAAGCATTTTGCTGGTAAGATATTAAGCAGGAGTTTTCTTAGCTTTCACTGTGTTATCTTACTTTTGTGGAGGAACAATCCTCGCATGAGCGGCGGCAAATCACAAGCAGAGCTTATTATGTCCTGCGTGCGAAAGACTGTCAATCTGTGATCACTAACTTTCCCCTTTCCGCACATTCAGGAACTAGTTGTAAGATCGGTTTGAAACCGTATTTCACCTTGGAAAGCTGTAGGAGGCCGTAAGATTAAAACACCAAAAAATTTACCTATCTACTTCCGTTTCCTGACGTAAATCTTTGACGCCTGAAACATGGTTATTCTATACCTGCTTTTGCTATCACATTCTCCTTTCGTGGAAACTAAACCACACATTCTGCACAAGTAAATGTTAAATTGCTCTTTATGATAAAAAAAAGTCGGTTGCCGTTTAGTAGAAGGCCTGTTTTTGTCGCATTATTACAATTCGCGAAGGCGGCGGCCGATCTTTATATACCTGTATAGTTCTTACAACGATCATGTAAGAGATTTGCCTTCTAGTGGAAAAGGGTGAAGCAGCTTAAATGTTCTTACGCATACGTAAAATATTTTAGTGAGTTCGATAAAGTTTTCGAAAGGTGCAGACCTTGTCATCCAGAATAAAAGTCATATTGAGTGCTAGAGTGTAACCTATTAGGCTAAGGACTTTAAGAAAGGTCTTGCTTTATTCTATTTCCAATGATATGACATGTCAATATTCCGACGTATTTTACCACTTTTAAATTTTTTCGCAGTATCTTTGCTGCACTGTCATTTATCGTGCTTCAGCTATGACGTAAAGCGTTCTTATCCTAAAATTGAACATCCAAGGCTCCTTTAACAATGCGACTGTTTGTTTGGAAGGACTCTACTTACATTACTTTGATTAGAGTGTTTTGCTGTAACAGCAACGTAAGGTGTCCATTTGCGTACTGTCGCGCAAACGTCCGGCAGTAACTTGGATTTGTTGACCACAAAACACCGGGGCAAACAACCCAGCGTTTCCTTTACCTCACCGACGGTCATTAAAACAATGATGCTTTAATGCGGCTGTGATTACTCACCCCTTGTCATCCAAACTGTAAACTGTCCGGTGCTTTTTAAACAATAGTGTAAAATACCAGGTAGGTCACTCAAACACGCACACACCAACGGCGGTACGCCCTGGTAATGCGGCAGAGAAATTCCCTACTCCCTGCAACGAGCCGGGCCGGTCGCCGGAGAAGCGCACGAGGTGGCTACTTCTTTTCCGTCACTGGGGCTCGGGACTTGTTTCGGCGACTCTCCGCCCGGTGCAGACGTCGTCTGCTACGTAGTTACTTTAACGATTGCAATAATGTGCGACGTGGCTATCGAGCTCAGAACTTCCCCATTTTTAGGGCATAAAGAACTTATTTACATCGAACTTGGACGACAACAGAATTGAGTCCAGCTGATCTTTAAAGACGCACGTCAGCTGAGACAGACAATTTTCTTTGTTTTCTTTTTTGCTTTTGCTGAGCTAACAGCGTGAGCGCACTACATAAGATAGATATTTGTGATCTTTTGATTTATTTCTAGTTCTCGTTTATTTTCTAGTTTCTAGTTTCTAGTTTATTATTGGTTTTGGTTCTTTGTTGCTATATACTTTAAGTTTGATTTATTCACGCAAGACCGCTAGATTTGACGCCCCTTTGTGATTTCGTTAATTCATTATCAGCTTTTTCTTCACTATATTCTTGTTTTTTAACTTAATTGAGTGACAGCGGAAAATTGCAAAGTTTTTGTGATTGCGTTACTTCATTTTTGTTGTGTTGTATTTTCATCATTTCTTCTGTATGTCAGGTTTCTGTCGCAGGCAGTGCATACTAGATTTTGCTATGCATACTAGATTTGCTAGAGAGCACAGCAGTTTGAGATAGGTGGCGAGGCAGTGGATGTTTTGGGACAATATATCTATTTAGGCCAAGTTGTGAACCCGGATCACAACCATGAGGCAGAGATAATTACAAGGATAAGAATTGGATTGAGTGCATTCGGCAGGAATTCTGAGGTAATCAATGGCACCTTACCATTGTCTCTGAAGAAGAAAGTGTATGACAGCTGCATCTTGCCGCTACTCACCTACGGGGCAGAAACTTGAAGGCTCAATAAAAGGTTTCAATTTAATTTAAGGACTACTCACTGAGCAATGGTATGGAAGATGATAGGTGTAACATTAAGGAACAAGAAGAGAGCGGAGTGGGTCAGGGAACAAATGCGTGTTATGGACATATTACTAGAAATTAAGAAAAATAAATGGGCATGGGCAGGGCATAGTATTGCGAAGGCAAGATAACCGTTGGTCATTAATGGTAACAGTGGATCCCTAGAGAAGTCAAACGTGGCAGGGGACGGCAGACAGCTAGATGGACAGACGAGATCAAGAAGTTTGCGGTGATAAATTTGTCGCAGTTAGTACAGGACCGGGATAATTGGACATCTATGGGAGAGGCCTTTGCCCTGCACTGGGCGTAGACATGATGATGATGATGATGAGCGAATTGGGAGACTTCTGTTTTGTTACTCTTATTTTTTTTTTTGCGATGGTAAACATTTGCACCTTAATAGGGATAAATATGTTATATTCCTCAATTAAGCATTCTTGCGCAGCTACAAGGTATTCCACTATCCGCATTGGGGTACCCGGTAGAAAATACTTATACAGCATTTACCTGAAAATGCCCGGATTTAATTTTCAAGCTACGAGATTGCAATCTTATAGGCCACGGGGATACAACAGTCAACTGTGTCTTTTGCCATAAATTATTTTAGTGCCGTTTAGACACACGTCAGCGAGAACACTTTCCACTTGCGAGCGAATCCTGCGGTGGCGTTTATGTCACTGTATTGCTAGGGGAAGATAAATCTGGCAAGAATTACCTGTTCGTATCTTCTACGCGAAACGTCTGTGAGAATGCGTCACTTAAGGAATAGGTTGTTTTCACTGGCGAGGCATGCATGCATGTAACCATGTGAGTGCGCCGTCACTGGTTACGTCAGGCTCCGCGGAAGGGCGGTATTTGTCCGTGCTAAGCACATGATGTGGGTTGGACGTTACAAACAAACTGTAAAGCACCGAACGCAAAGTAATGCCTCGACTTCAATTTGAGGGCGATTATTAACATCACTGTTGAAACCACCGTTGAGAATCGGGTTGAAACGGAGCAGACGACGCACGCCGGTGTTTTTTTTTCTTCAGCGCGCCGGCGCATGGCACAAGCCCCCCCCACCATGTCGGTGACGCTTCGGCCATGTCCGTGGCCGTTTCCAGTGTTGCCAGCGAAGAAATCTGCAGCTAAGCTTTTCAGTGACTACCATCTATAAAGGAACTTGCGGCATTTAATTGAACTGCTTGTTGGAACAGGTTCCCTACGTTGTTAGTCTTGTTACTGTTCCGCCAACTGTGGACTTGGTAAGCCCCGGTACTGGCACGATGACGTTATAAAAACTATGAGACCATGACTGCTAATATGGAATTGTCCGACAGAACGTAGCTATCATATTTGTCTCATTTCCATCGAGCTTTGTTGGCTTCGTAGGAGACCGTACGGATTTTACCGGATACATGCCGTTTAAGCCAGGCGTCCGTGTTCCATGCGTTTTTGTGTGTTTTTGGCGCCGTTTAGGACAGGGTGGCTCGCAATCCTTTTTGAAGTTTATTTCCATCGCTATGCCTTACATGGCCAGTTCTTGACGAGAACTGGGATGATTCCAAAAATGGACGGACGGTTTGCTGGGTACCATTGCTATAACTATGTGCTATTCTGGGTACATGTAAAAGAACAAATAACTTGGCGAGTTAGTATGGATTCATCTGACACTAAACAGTGCTAAATCGACGCACACGAAAAGAAGACGGTACCAGACAGCGCTTTCCCAGTGCTTTCTAGTGTCAGTGTTCTTCAGTTTAGCGCTGTTGTAAGATGTATAGGTGATATTCGTTGAAACGTTTGGCTGTCAATTTCTTCGCTTGGCAACACTGGAAACGGCCACAAGCTATGGCCGATGCGCCACTGACATGGCGCGGCTTGGGCCACTGCGCCCGCACGCCTAAGAAAAAAGAAAACACCGGCGTGCATCGTCTGCTCCGTTTCAACCCGATTCTCAACGGGGGTGTCAACAGGGATGTTATTAATCGCACTCACATTGGACTCAAGGCAGTTCTTTGCGTTCGGTGAGGTAGAGTTGGTTAACGTGCGACACAGTAATGCGCTTAGTAAGGACAAGTACCGCCATCCCGCGGAGCCCAACGTAACGAGTGACGGCGCACTCACACGGTTACCCGTATGCGCGCCTCTTGAGTGAATACAAGCAATATGTAGGACCAGTCGGCATCATGTTAGCGACATTCCGTTCCCATGTCGGAACAAGCCAACCACTTCTTGCATTACCCAGCGCCATCTACTGGTTCGCCTTGAGCAATCCAAACATTGTATTGCGCAACTTACAACAATGAAGGAAGCTCACACTAACGAGTAAGACTTGCATGTTACGAAGCTGTACACAACCTTCACGACCATCACGACAGTTTAAGCCCACGATTGCGGCCAAATTGCTTTGTCTTCGCTGCCGCAACGACCGTTACTCCATGATTATTTCTGCAAGTGTTAGGTTCATTTTTTGGAAGCCATAATCATTGGACATCACCTTGGAGGGCCGTACGCTGTGACGTGTCTTTCTCGTTCCGCGCAACTGTTGCCATGATGACGACGAACGCTGGAGCTTTTTTTTTTTTGCAACCTTGGCCAATCTCCCTGAATGGGTATGCTTGGCTCGACGAACGTGCGCCGGGGTCACTGGTCGGTCGCCGTGAGGCACGTACACGCGAGCGCTCGGCATTTTCTTGGGAATGTTTAACTGCGGACATCATGCACTAGCGATTTGCTCAAGAGCCTCGCTGTTAAAAAATCATGCACCACTCCGTCTAATGACGACGATGGTGAACTCGAAGCCTTCTCGTGATGGATTCTTTGGTTTGCCAATACCACACCGGCAGCCACTCCCGGGTGTGTGCTCCGTAAGCTTAAAATTTGATTTTCGGGGTGCACGGCGTGAATCGGTACTTGCTGCTTGTCAATCGCTTCGGCAATTGCTTAGAAATGGAGAAATCAGATATACGCCGGCGTCATAACGCGAGCGGCCCAGGTTCGATTGCAGCCACGGGAAGCGTTTTTTTTTTTTTTGTTTTCACTTCCACCACGATCATTCGTTATCACCGTCAGAGAAAGCTCGCTTCCCTCCAGAACGTATCGCCGTACAACGGCATCACTGAGGACACTGAACCTTCGCTTTAAAACGCCCGTGTGTCGAGATTTCGGTGCAGGTGAAAGATTTTCTGGTGGCCAAAATATATCCGGAGCACTCAAACAACTACTATCCCGGGTGGAGCTTCGGCGCGTTAACTCCCCCCCATTGATAACGATATCTTTATTGAATTTGAATACCCCCCCCCCCCCCCCTGCCATAGAATTTTGAACTAATACCCATTTCCCATTAGTGACCAATAGATGCAGCACCGAGGTCACATTGCTAACGCGGTTCTTCTTCTTCCTCTCATTGGGAATTACATATCAGCATCATCCCCATCTGAACAGAGTTCCGGTGGCCATGCCTATAGCGGGGGCAACCTTCCAGCATTAACACCGGACCTGCGCTCCGAACAGGGCGTAACATCGGCCGACTCAGAGACGCGACGTGATGACACCGGTGGCGTGACCTGTTAATAGACTATCGGGTGAGTAGCTGGTTAATTCACGTCGGATTTTTCAGCCGCGAATGCCCCTTGACTGTGAGCGCGCGCATACGAGCTGTCGTGTGTGCCTCTCGGTGCGTTGCAGCTTCCGAGGGCCACCGCGGGATTTAAATGCACGGTTGTGAAGGTGCTTGCACTTAGAGGTTTGTAGATATGTTTTCCATGTTCCTGAGCTCTGGTAGGGAAACCAACGATTCAATTCGAGGAATTCGGGAGCCATTTCCATCTGTGAAAATAGTTGACCATCAAAGCTCGAGCGTCGATTATACGCGGCATACCAATTCCGAGGGGAGAAGAGGAGGGAAGTTGAAAATGTAGAACGGTAACTTGTCCTTACGGCGCGACTGATTCGCTGAGGAACCGCAGAAACTACACGCACAGATTCTTTCAACGCCGACAAAGAGAGGGCGGTGCGACCGAAGCCATGGCCTGCGCGGGTCCCAGAGTGGCAAACATTTGAGACACTTTTTAGGGGCGAAGTACCTTTGGACTTCGCTTTGTGCGGGGCTTGGTGTCCGTGTATACAGTGTTGCGCATGTGCGAGGAGCAATGGATTGGATTGACTTGAATTGAATTGAATTTGATTAAATTGGATTGCATTGGGTTAAATTTAATTGCATCGGATTGCATTGGATTGGAATTTTATATACTGTACACACGCGTCGTCACTCATTTACATGCGCGAGTGGGCAATGCCACGGGGCAAAGCCCCAGCGCTTCGCCCACTCGTCATGATTCACTTCGTGGAGATGCGTGAATTGTTTTTTAAAGACAATAGTCTTTGCTACTTGAACGGGAAATTTTTGGTCTGTCTGTCTGCATGTCTGTCTGTCTCACTCGGCTCAGCCAGCCGGCCAAAGCAACGTAGATGCTGCGCAATAGTCTTATGTACCCACAGCCAAATCTAAACCTGTCAACATTGTTGAATAAGAACAAGAAATTACGCAAATATCAGGCAGAAAATCAATACATGAGCGATATTCGCACCGTTCCTTTATTAAAAAGTTTAAAAATGCCTGCTTTTTGGCATAGCAAATAAAATACTGCAAAAACCCTCGCCTGCTGTTGCCCGCGCTACCTGGCGGTATTCTAAAAAATCAAACGGCAACACGAATAAAAGGTTCCACTAGATAGGTTGCGCGTTCTGCTTGGAACGCTCGTGGAGCAGCGCAACGTGGTTCCATAAACGCTGTAGTCGGGTGCCTCGATACACGCGCGTTTCCGCTGTACGGCAGCGCTGTCATCGAGGCACCCGACTTGGAGCAGTGCTACGCGGTAAATTTAAATTGACTTGAGCAAACCTGTAGCGTGTTATCTTGGAAGGAACGAGACGGGAGAGGAACAGAACAGCATGAGAGGTGAGCGGGAAAGAGAAGGGATGCATTTACTTGGCAGGGGTGCCATTCGACTACCGTCTTTCGTCGACATTTGCCACGAAAGGAGCAGATACGCGGCCAATTTTTATCTTCATGGGACACTACTGATCTTGAAAACGGTGCATATTTTCACTAATTTCATTCAGTTCCAAGTGATGGAACGTATGCGCTAAGGGTAAAAATCAATATCGTAAATGGCGTGCGACTTTGGTGATGACTTCGTGCTCACAGCACACACAACATTACGTTCGTTTTCCAGCGTCTCGCACTTCAAAGGCACGAGGTGTCTTGGGATTTCTTGTTCTCCGACATCACAAATACATATTTAAGCTTCGCTTAAAATATCAACCACATTCGGTCAACATACAAATCATTAAACCCTGGCAGTTTAAACCCTAACGCTGCTGAGCACAATTTAGGAGGCAATTTAGGTACTACTTTTCCCGTTGTCCACAACACTCGGGAAAAGCCAATGTCATTTTCTACAAGCAAGGTTTTACGCCAAAACCACGGCGTGGTTCTCCAATGACCTATCTTAATGTGTCGTACAATCTAACGGCACTCTTTGTTATGGGCACAATTATCGAAATTCTCTCACATAATAAGTCGTAGCGGAGTAAGGTAGTAGCTCTTGTGGTGAAATATTGGGACCAGACTGTGCAAGTTTGTGGAGGCCGATGGAGCAACTTTTGGAAAAGTTCATTCAAGAAAACTCTCGTAACACATGCCAAGGCGAGAACCCCATTGTTTTTGTTTACTGGTTCTCCTTCCAAATTACGATGCCCGCGCCCTTTCTTTCCGGCCACAACGATTGTTAAATCTAAAGAAAAAAATCTTATCTTCGACCTGTTACTGATATTATGGTGTATTGTATGATCAACGGTGAGGACTGGACAACCCTACGACCATCCGAAAACCGCCATATTAGGCATGTTCGAGCGCACGTTGGATTACCAAGTAATTCAACGCGAGCACCAAAAGTGCTTTAGGATCTCTTCGCTATAATCTCGTGATTCTCCATTTGTCTGGGGCTCTTTTTTTTCGACTCGTGAGACTCGCGATCTGCTTGCGAGCTAAAATTTGCTATCGTGTTTCCTGGCTTAATACGTAACGTAGAGTAAGAGACGCTTAGTGGACAAGTGCTATTCAAAGAATGACGACCAGTTTCTGTGCAAGCAATACTATAAAAAAACTTGTTCAGAAAGGTGCAAAATATAAGCTAAACCTCAGCTTTGTGTCCGCGGTATTCGAGAACGGTCGCTTGCTGCGCCGTGGCCGAGTGGTCTAGAGCGTCAGAAAGACTGGCTTGCTGAGATGTGGTGGTTCGAATCCCCTTATTTTTTTTTTTTGTCCTGACATGCTTGTGGAAAGTGATGTATTTTTTCTCGTTGTAATCTGCATACAGCCCTCCACTGCTGGGAAATGTATTCATCTAAATGACGGGAGCTTGAGATTCAGTAGAAAAGTAGTTCTTGCACCCCTTTTGTCGCCCATGATATTGCCGCTGTTTAAAAGGAATGAACCAATACTAACTTTTCAAACTGACAGTTCTTCTAAAGAAGAAAATGTCATCGTGTGGCTACGATGAACAAGTGCGCTTAGGAATAAAAATGCACCCCAAAGAGCAATTTTCTGAGATACGTCGGGACTTCGGTTGATTTGGACTTTGCTTTTTTCGGTCAAAACGCTTACAAAAGTATTGTGCACATGCATTTGTGCTCTTTATGATAAAAGCAGAAAAAAAGAACGGCGAAATTGAACAAGTCTGCACCTACGTATAATATTTTGCATCGCTGATATCCACATACCAGCTTCTATCAATGATTTCTACAAAGGCCACATTAATGGCCTCTGTTTATGCTGCTATCTTACAGATACCCATGTTTCCCTTCCGTTTCTTTTAAGAGCTAAAAAAAAAATGCCGTGAGCACATCGCTTCCACAGCCTCAGATAACCACCCTCCGGTACTGACACTTGCGGAACTGCTGCAAAAAGAAACGAGCGTCGCACGCTTGTTAGGATGTTTCCCACGTTGAAAACGTACGTCTTGCAGCATAGTTATCCTTTTTGCAGCTTTAGGTTGGCAATACAATTCACGCGAAACAAACAAACAACGCAGCCCTGGTTCCCCTTCCGCTGCAGTTGCACCCATAGAGTTTCTTAGTAAGTATACTGTAAGAAACTCTATGCTTGCACCCCTACCACATCGCTTCTCGGCGGCGCCACCAGAGGCCGCCACAGCGCAATGAAAAAGGCGGATTCCGCTTGATGCCTGTCTGCGCGATCCACCGGCAGTGCAGCGCCGTCTGTGGCGGAGCTACTTGTTTTTAACTGATGAACAACGCATTTCACAGGGATGTGAGTTATGTTTGAGTTGGTATGGTAACACGTACTGTTCGGTCGAAATATATTTGGTTGGGGTGAAACCTGAGCGCAGTCGACCTTCAATTATTCATCTATAGCTCCTGTGTTACTTTCAGTTTCTAGAGTTCCGTTCCTCCTTCATTCGTTGCGCTTCTGTAAAATCAGCGATTGACAAATCGTTTTTTGGGGAAGGGGGCTTCGTTCAAGGGAAAGTTTGAAGTCACTTATGTGTTTAGAACGAAATTAAAGTTTAATTACAGGCGATGGGTGTCGCAGAGCCTACAATCTACACGTTCCTTTTACTGCTTCTTTTCTTTTGAGGTTTTGGAGGCGGAGAAAGGGTCTATTTGTTTCAATCCAGCCAGGGGCGTATCCAGGAGACGAGGAGGTGTTTCGTTGGCAGAACACCCCCGAAACTTTCTGAGCAATGGATTCTCCCCTCATTTCCGCCTTTTTCCGTCTACGCGGTTCACACTGCGCATCGGCTTGTCAAGTTGTAAAAACAAAACAAAAAGTAGATACGAAAATGAAAATAAAATGATGCCTGCGTACCCTCTATCTTTTCTGGTAGTTTTGTTTTTTTTTTTTGCCGGCGACGTATAACAACACGCGAAAAATGTTTGTGGTGACGCCACCCGTTCAAGCTTTGGGGACAGTACGCGTTCGCCCGTTCTGTGTGGCACATTAAGGCACATTGTGCTTTTTGAGTATCTCTGGTTTTATATGTCTTCCAAAAAACGTAATTTCCTCTTCACCTATACTTACGACAACATTTCTGTATCTTTTCTTCTCTGTGGTGAACGCCGACCTTGTGTGTCCGTGGTGTACCAACATCGTCAGAATTGAAAGGCTGTCCGACGCTCTGCGATGGCTCCCGCCAAATCGCGGCATCCAGCTGCACCCGCACAACCGAAAGTGCGGAGCAGGAAGCACTCGACCTCCTCGCGGTCACTTAGCCAGGTTTCCCTCGCTAAGGCACCAGATCAAAAACCGGTGGTCGGGGCACCGGGCCCAGCGCCTGTTGTGCAGCCACCAGGACCACCCGTCGGGCAACCACAGGGACTACCCGTCGGGCAACAACAAGGACCACCCGTCGGGCAACAACAAGGACTACCCGTCGGGCAACAACAAGGACCACCCGTCTGGCAAACGCAAGGGCCACCCGTCTGGCAACCACAAGGACCACCCGTCTGGCAACAGCAAGGACCACCCGTCTGGCCACCGCAAGGGCCACCCGTCTGGCAACCGCAAGGACCACCCGTCTGGCAACAACAAGGACCACCCGTCTGGCAACAACAAGGGCCACCCTTCGGGCAGCCATTTGGACCACCGGCCTTCATGGGTGCACCGGGACCCGCAGCTGGTCCGGGCGTTCAGGCTCCGGGAGCGACAGGCCAGCGGATGATGATCCCGATACAGATGCCTATGCCGTACCTCATGCCTCAGATGGTCCCCGTCCCGGGGTGTCCGCCGGGCTTGGAGTACCTCTGCGCCGTGGACCAGATACTCGTTCACCAGATGTTCGAGCTGATTGAGCGTACGCCATTTTGATATGTCCGCATGTTTCTGGCATGTACACCTGACCTGAAGCCTGTTCTGTCAAAAGAAACATCATCGAAAATATTAGTGCTATCATGTCCGCTTTACTAGGGCATCGTATAGTGATGTGATACTTTTGTGTCCCCATGTTCTGGCGGGCAGAATTCAGCATTGCATTGTAGCAGCTAATAACAGAGTAACAATCACGCTAATGTTACAGTATAGGTTCAAAGAAATATTAGAGAGTTTTAGAATAGCCTACGCAGACGCACGCAAACAGTTAGCGAACGCTATTTTTTGCGTGGTTCGCACTGCGCATGCGCCGTACGTTAAGCCGCTTATGCGTTTAGCGGAAGAAAGAATAGCGGACGCTATTTCAGCAAACTAGCGTGCGTACGTGAAGCCGCTTGCGTTTCCAACATGGCGGCAAGTAGCGCGACAACCATCCACGGTTCCGCTCTTCTGTGGACAGTAATTTGCTTCCGATGGACCTGGTTCTTTGCTCCTGTGTTTTTAAATACGTCGAGTGGTTAGCACGTCACCCTCGCGAAGCTATGTATCGTCGTAACAACGCTGACTGTCCGAATGAAGCTTGCAGCCAAGCCAACGACCGAAGCTGCGGCGCGTGCGCGTGTGTGGCGTGGCCGTGTGCGTGCGCGTGTGCGCGCACTGTGTGTGCGTCGCGTGTGCGCGCGTGTGTGTGCGTGCAGTGTGTGCGGCGTGTCGTTGCGCGTGTGTGCGTGCGTGCGTGGTGTGCGCGTGCGTGTGTGCGCGCGCGTGGTGTGTGCGCTGCGCGTGTGCGTCGCGCGTGTGTGTGCGTGTGGCGTGTGCGCGCGCGGGTGGTGTGCGCGTCGTGTGCGCGCGCGTGTGTGTGCGTGGTGCGCGTGCGTGCGTGCGTGCGTGCGTGTGTGTGCGTGTGTGTGTGTGTGTGTGGTGTTGTAAATGCGTTCACTTCGCAATGAAATGCGACGTTGTGCTCCTGCGGGTGGATAGTGCTTCCCGTGCTCTGGATTATCTTTCTCGAGCGACGTTACTACTCAACCGCGCATCGGCTGCTACATTGCGTGCAAAGCCTTCTCGGCTTGCACGCAAGAGTTAAGTGACTTGCTCTTCGTCCCCGTAAACCGCGCGCGAGGTGAGTGCCGAATTCACGACGGGCAGGAGGAGGCAACGTAGTCGTCTGTCGCATGTTGTGACGTTGTGTTCGTTCGAAACGCATCTCTGGATTGTTTTGAAGTTGAACAAAATGTATGCGTCAAACCCGGGCGTTCGGTTCGGGGCGTTCTCTGCGATTGCACTTGTTTGTTTGTTTTGTTTGTTTACAAAGCGTTTGTTTACAATTGTTTGGATAGTCGTAAAATGTCCAAGCACTCCGTCACTCCGCCACCAGATCAGCCGGAGATTCATTCGCAAAACATTCGACAGATGGCGCCGTGAACATTAGCGTGTCGCTACGCAAAACTGATGAGACGCTCTACTTAAACTCCTACCGCGGTGTTCACGATGCATGACGCCAAAATTTAGCGTTTACCGTACGCAAAGTCAACAAACGCTGTACTAAAACTGTCTGTTATCGACGTCCCGGTCTCCCAAAAACTGACCTATTAGAATTCGGCTTATTACACCGCCCTCTTTGCCCTTGCCATTGTGCGCTTAATAGTGTAGTTTCGTCCCCAACATGTTTGCGTTCGCGGTCTGCACAGCGAAGACGCTCTTGCTTGTGACACCACCTATAAGCGCAAATAACTTGACACACGCGTTACCCGGGGATTCCCCGCTGGCAGTCGCTTCGTGGCCCCAGAGGTGTGGTACGATTCTAGTGGAGGCGAAAAGCGCCCGTGTGTTCCAGATTTTCTGGCACATAAAACAACCCCACGTTGTCAAAATTAATCTAGTCATCCACCACGGCGTCCTTCATCGCCGGTGCAGCGTCGCGGCATTAAACCTGAAAATCGTAATCAATAATCTGGAGTGGTGCGTGGAGGCGGGCGTTATCTGGTCAAGATAAAACAAGGGGGCCTTCTCACAAGGAATTACCAGCTGAAATAGCAGCAGCAGAAGCAGCCAAGAAAACCAGGAGGGTGTGTTATGGGTTGACCGATAGTTGCGTTGTTTTATTGTTTGAAAGTTCTTTCAATTTTGTTTTCTGCCTAACATGTAAATTTAACCGATGAACTTCCCTGACCCCGATAATAGTGTATTTTTTACAGCTGCAAAGCAGAGTGCATGATATGTCTGTTTTCACAATATTTTTATTTGTACTCTATTCGTTCTCTTCCGGGATTTAACTTCCCCACTTATGTATTTTTGTGCAAACTCCGGGCGTTTGACGGCTGGCCAGTTCTCGCTTTTTATTCGTTTCCAACGTTATTTGCCCGGTTTATAAATTTTTGTCTTTGTTTTGTGGGGCAGTGCATCCTATGTACGAATACCTTTAAATTCGTGGGTTAATTTTGTGCATTTGTTTTCTGTATTTTCGGGTTTTCGGAATTTTGTTCGACCAATTTGCACAATTTCCGCTAATAAAGCGATTATGTGTGTTACGCCCGCAAATTAAGCAATTTTTGAGCAAATGCAGGGCGTTGCATGCTCTGGCTCTTTTTTGCTAGTTTATCGTGTTAGCAATGATCTCTTGCAGGCTTTTTTATTGTAGTCTTCGTTTTTTCAAGATGGCTACTTTTTATTTCGTTTGCTCATCTGTGTAAAACTTTCACCATTTGTGTATTTCTGGTTTTTCAAAATTCCATGCGGCCAATTATATCCATGTATGCTATTACAACAATTAATTATGTTACTTCCGTCAATTACTCATTTTCGTGCGAATGCAGGCGTTGTGAAGTCCCAGCTGTGGTTTTAGCCGGTGATGAATGCTGCGCATTAACAGATTTTAAGTACACGGCACTTTAGGGGCTCGCTCGCTGGACCCAAGTAAAGTCCCACGGCGTTCCGTCGTAGCGGCTGTCGTCGCGGCGTCCCGCAGAGGCTTCAAAGCCAAGCGGTTTATATAGTCATAAGCGTTCGAACTCGTGAACCGCTGGCGCTTGTCATACATCTCCCCGTTGTTTAGCGCAAAGAAAACTGAAGGTACATTAAAGGCAAAATATACGTTATTAACCGGCAGCGCCCGCGTTTATTTAGTTAGGAACGCTCGTTGGGTTGGTTCTTACAATAGTAAGTAAAATAAAGTGGCAGTGCACAACCGGCACGTGCGGGAGGAAAAGCAAGCACAAAAATAACGGAACTCCCGCTGGTGCAGTTTCAGGCAGGGGGTGCGCGAGCACTGCTAAGGCGGGAAATTTGAAATGCCTTGGACAAACCACCGTTAAATTTATCAGGAGAGGAATGAGACAGGGCGGCGAAGAGCGTGATGGGTGGTAAGAGTGAGTGGATAACGGCGCTGCAGCCCATTATGGCGAATCACTGCTCTGCACTTCCGACAGTTTTCACATTGAGTGGAACGGCTTCAATTTTTATGGACGCCATAGGGAAAATGCCGCTCTCGTAGACACGCAACTGGCCGTGCCCGGTGTAAGCAGGGGCAGCATTGAGAGTTTTGTCTGTTTAAAGGTCCTTTTGAAGTACACCATTTCAAGGGGTTCCTGACGGAATGACAAAAAAATGACAGGATGTCACACCAAACACGCAAGGCGTTGCATGGGTTTCTGTGCATGCCAGCGAGCTCGCAGCCTCAAGTACACCATGATTTAAATTGACTCCAAAGCAGACATGCTCAAGCAGACAACTGAGAGTCTTTGCTCAGTCATCGCGTCTCGAAACATGCACCCTTATCTTGTCGCTCTGCAAAGTTTTCAGTCCAGCCGTTGTGCTCAGCTAGTTAGTTGGTGTTTTGTATTGTAAATGCTACCACCGCGTAAGAAGCAACGATCAGAACAGCAAAAGGGCAGCCCGAATGTTATACGTCAAGTGAACTTTTCACATGTATATAATGAAAACCAGATAGACGACACAACAGATGACAACCACGCAACCATACATCGCAAACGGTTTTTGAGCACGAGGAAGGTGTCGCATCAAGTACTGAAACTTTGCTTTAAGGCGATAAAAAGCAATGTTAATACTATTAGTATCTCCTTTTGTAATCAACAGGCTCCGAAGATGTCCTTTCTTACTTTTGTGGGAAAACTATTTGATACTTACAATCTATTGAAAGCCGGAGGGAAATTCAGAGGCGGCGAATGTCACCCGAGTATCACATTCGTTAAAGTCTGTTCTGCCGCACGCTGCTTTGCTAAGTGATAATTCACACAGTGCTCAGTCTTGCCCAAATGGTATTTCACACAAGGCAGAAATAAAAGCACACAATAGCTGTCTCGCACGCAAGAAACGATGCGGCAGTTTTCTACCCATAAGTGGCTTTTTTAAAACACTCCCAAGGCGCATATCCCAGCCAGCATGTCTGGAGGTGGATGTAGCATACCATACTTAGCCGCCACTTTCTACAGGGGGGGGCGAGAATCAGTGCACAAAGAGAGTTTTCAATCTTTACCAGGACCACCATGTGGGTGATGGGGTCCCATTGTTCACAAGCGCTTTATCATCCATAATGCGGTTTCGATTCTTGTTCTGTGTTTCTGAAACGAATACTGAGCTCTATGCTGCATGCCTGATTAGCCTGCAGCCTGCGCTCGGCATCTTAGGCGAGAACTGCTGGGCCGTGCTGGGTTTTTTGTCTGACATGAAGTTTTCCGTCCAACTTGAAGCTAACATCTTCGCTTTAAAGCGGGATATAGTCGTCCCGAAAGAATGAACGTCGCCGTTCTCTTCTGATCCTTAATATTTCGTGCAGTCCTTGCGCTGTTTTTACAGTGTAATACTCCTTAACCTCGTATTTATCATGTGTGGGACGCACCCCTGTGTGTTTGTCTTCCAGCCTAACATAAATTTTTAGGGTATTGCACAGCATGCCTCTCGTCTTCTGCTCCCGCCCTTCTTTCTGTGGCACTAGCAATACTTCAGTGTAGCAGTTTACTGACTTCACATACTTTTATTTCCATCCTCTGGTAGACGCTCCATTTTGGGTGGGCAACATGTGGTTGCTCTTGTTCCGTGCACGTTGGTATTTTTGGTAGTGATTCTGCATTTGCGCATAAGCAACGCAGAATGGTAGGTCTGTATGAATTTCGATCCACTCGAGCTGTTTAACATTCAACCCTGTCGTATACACGCCCGGACATTTCTATTTTGCGTCCACTGGGTCTTGAAAAGGATCCCCAATAGAATACAGCCTGTTTTCTCGCGATGCGAACGCTTTTCATGGCGCACCAACCACCCCACTACTTCGTGATAGTGTGCACGGGCATATTATTGCATGCGCTGATGTCTTCAACGCTGGTGACGCAGAAGTGGTGACGTGCGGCAGTGAAGCCTTTAGGCAAGCCATTTCGTCGGTCATGGGTGCGAGTACGAACAGTGCCTGCGTGACTCATTTCGCTTGCTATGTCAATCTTTTCGCAGTGCTACTACCGTACGAGCAGCAGAACAAGTACGTGATCAAGAACACCATGGGCCAGTTCGTCTTCGTGGCAGTCGAAGAGAGCAATCTTGGCCAACGCTGCTGCGTCGGAACGAGACGTGCCTTCGAGATGAGCGTGAGAGACTACCGCAATTTCGAAGTGATGCGCTTCGTCCGACCGCTGAAGTGCGACTGTGCCTGCTGCTTCTGCTGCTTGCAGGTACACAAACCTCACATTCTGGTGACTGCACCCTCTTGTATGTAAAACTCAGCGTGTATTGACAAGCAGGTTGCTAGTAAAACGTTATTCTGATGTAATGCGAGTAGTTTATTGAAAATCCTCAGTCGAAGGTGGTAGCTCGGCAGAGGACAATCTGTACAGGTTTAAACAATGAAGTCGATGGTTGGACGGCATACCGTCTGGTCAGGGAGCATACTACAAAACAAGAAACACAGGTCACTGACCAAGTCAAAAACAAATTGACGTTTCGGGAGCCGTAGCGCTCCCGAAACGTCAATTTGTTTTTGACTTGGTCAGTGACCTGTGTTTCTTGTTTTGTAGGTTTAAACAATTTATCCTGGATCATGGTGGCACCTCTCTACCGGCGCTCACGTGTCTTTATATCAGAATGCTTGCCCAAGGCTACACATCCCATACGAATACTGCTAATTTCATTCTCATGGTTTGTGTCAGCGCTGACCCCTATTGTATGCAGCCAACGGTAATAATTTTTTATTGAGCGAGGGTCCAAATTAGGAGGCAGCAAGCTTTCCGCGTGTCAGTGGGACATTGCTTTCCACGCAGACTTTATCTTTACCCCGAACACTTGCCCGTCTGGGCAGAGCCTCGGAAAAATTCACTGCAGGTCTTCTGTGGGCTTATTTAACAAGGCGACGACATTGTAGGAGTTCAAGATGCTGTAATCGTCGCCGCCAACAACAACAGGTGTCACTGAACAATGAGTGCGGAGCAACTTGGGTCCGCAAGCAGGGCGAAGGCCTCTCCCCGAGGTTCCCAACGACTCGTGGGGCTGTTTTACGAGACCATTCTTCGCCACAATTTTAATATTTTTACATCCGCCAGGTCTTTCTTTCCGCACTTTTTATGCCGTACGTCGCTTGGTAGCCGCACAATTATGTGACTTTCCAGCGGCTGCCCCTCATTCGAATTGTGTGGCCTGCTTAACCGCACTTTTTACGCTTAATTTGAGCCAAAATATCTTCAAACCGAGTTTTGTTTTCTAATACGTGCTGCTTTTTTGTTACGCGTAAGTGCTGTCCCTGCCTTTTTGTTTCATTGGTTCGCTGGGCTGACCAAAGCTTTTATTTACGGTAGCAAGTGAGACCTCAAGTTTCCATCCCACTGCTATCTCAAGAAGTAAAAAATGTAGCAGTGGCTTAGCTCGCCTATGCCAGGATATACGTAGCGTGAGCTAAGGTTCAGCAATCTAATCCAATCCAAGCCAATCCAATCCAGTACAGTCCAGCCCAGTACAGTCCAATCCAATCCAGTCACGTCCAGTCACTGCTCCTCGCGCATGCGCAGCACGGTTCTCCAGGAGCCACGCGAAACGGCTACCAAGCGGCTTCGGCGCAGCGTCAGAGAGACTTGGCTACTGCGCAAGGGAGGCGCACAGCCGTGGGCTCTCGCCGGCGCCAGTGCGTCTGCCACGGCTATGACGTCACTCCTCTGGAATGCGCAGACCGGTGAATGTGCAGACCGAATTCTCTACACACCCGTACTCCAATTTGATAGGAGTTGCAATCCAATCCAATACAATCAAATTTAATCCAATCTGATCCAATACAATCCCAATCCAATCCAATCCAATGCTCCTCGCGCTTGCGCAGCACGGCCCTTCAGGGCCCCCGCGAAACTGCTCAACCTCGGCCAGTGTAGCTCACGCTAAAAAATTGGTTATATGAGCCGCTACCTTTGTGAGAGGGGCAGCTGGCTCCTCACAAATTCAGAATACTTACCAAATGCAGCGGCTCCGCGCACACTATGCGTTTCATTTAGTACTGCCGACTTGGATCGCCACTAAGCGAAATCAAGCTGGAATCTCTTCTTCAAGTATTCGATTACCTACCTTAAAGAAGTGTTTTCCAGCATCTTTATTTAACACTGCATTTGACATCAGTGTTCGTGTAAAATCCTACAAATAACTTTGCTTTAAGCTTGTTCTGTAAGTCTTTACTGAATGACAAGGCGCCCACATGTAGAGAATTCGTCTCATTTTAAAGATACCCAGGTGGGAAAAATAATTTCGGAGTCGAATGCAGACATTTATGCATTCTGAAGAATTTCCATTTACATGCTTTGCGAAATGAGAGCTATCTATTTTTTAATAAGGGGTCCTGAAATACCTTCCGCCGATGCATGGATGTACATGTAACCAAATAAAGCAATGTATTAGCAATCTCCTCCCGCAATAATTTTGTTAAAGCGATGACTATTAGCTGAGAAATCATAAATCACAAATCGCGCATTATCGTCGCGCCGCGTTTCCTCCTCCTTTCAACTTACTCTCCGCTGTTGACGGCGTGCGAGCCTTCCCTCCCATAATGCTGCGCTCCTCAGCGGTGACGTAATTCCGCTATTGCGCTGCTCAGACTGCCGTCTGCTACGGGCAAGCTTTTGAATCCCGCACTAACTCCGCTCAAGGCTGGAAAAGCGAACGAAAAATCTGGCCTCATGTGTGCGGCGGCCTGGCCTTGCCATTTCGCGGTGTACGTTGCTGCAGTTGCTATCAGCGGCATGTGAGTTTTTATCGGCGGCGAACTCGCAGCCGCACGGGGAGGATCGTGCGGTCGTTCTCTTTCATGCACTGCGCATTGTTTATCCAAAAAGCGCCGTATCAGATGTAGCCCCGCTGGTGCCGGGTCTTATTTTGCGGCGGTGGTAATTCCTGCCGGCGGCATGTGAAAAAGACATTTTAAACCGGTACAGAACCCGTGCACAAAACACTTCAACCATGTGACCAGTTCAGCTTGGGGCGACGCGTGGTGGAGAGCGGCAACGTTGGCAAAACATGCTCCGCCCCGGCTCTCAGCTTTCTAGCGCTGGAGCGAGCGCCATTTCTTTGAGAATCTCAAACATCGGTTGCCTTAGCAACAAGGCACAAACCACTCTAGAGGTCAGTTACGGTTCCGTGATCCCGGTTCAGCTCGGGTCCCCACCTCGCGACATGTGGACACTGCAGCCGTACCACTCACTCCCTTTGGGAAGTGCGAGATGCGTTTGGCATTACAGGAGGCGATGGGGCGTGTGTTGTGGACGCCTTTGTTTCGCGATGAAATGCGACGTTGTGCTTCTGCGGCTGGATAGTGCTTCCGATGGTCTGGATTATCTTTCTCGAGCGACGTACGACTCAACCTCGCATGGGGTATGTGCAGTGTGCGTGGCTAAAAGCCATCTCTGCTTGTGCGCCAGAGTTAAGTGACTGTTCGTCCCCGCAAACCGCGCGCGAGGTGAGTGCCGATTTTACGACTGGCAAGAGCAGGCAACCCATCGTCTGTAAATCGCGGTTCAGACTGGCAACGCATGTTGTGACGTTGTGTTCGTTCGAAACGCATCTCTGGATTGTTTTGAAGTTGAATAAAATGTGTGCGTCAAACCCGGGCATTCGGCTCAGGGCGTTCTCTGCGATTGTACGAAAGAAGTGTCACGGGGCTTCAACGCTTTCTTTATGGAACGTACTCAGGTAAGAGAATATCCATGTCGTGTTATGGCCGTGTTGCATTCAATACGAACGGTTAAGCGTTTGTTTACACTTGTTTCGTTTGTCGTAAAATGTCCAAGCACTCCGACACTCCACTGGCAGATCAGCCGGCGAGCCGACGCTGAGCAGACGACTCATCTCTTTGCCGGAAGTGCGTGAAAACGCCGCCCAATAGCAGGATGTCTAGCTCATGACGAACATCGGGGAATCGATGACGTAGACATGTGAAGATTGCGGCGTGCAAAAACACGAAGGGAAGGGTCACAAAAAAGCGACAAACTTTGCAACAAAAGTGTGAGCTTTCCGCTGCGCGTAAAAGAGTAATACTTGGCACAGATGACGTTGACGACCCAATCTAACTATTGCGCTAGTCAATTTAGTGTGCTCAAAACGCCTTTCAGGGCCCCTTTACCTGATAAAGCCGGCTTGTCGTTGTGGATTTTGAGAAACTAGGATATCGAATATGGGGATGCTATTAACTACATAAAAACTAGGCTGATAGACCCGTGATGTTTTAACACATTTTGATTAGTTTCGCGCTTTTCATTCCACTAGCACTCTCGACGGTTTGAGGCATTGTGGGGAAAATGAGGCGAGCTTGTGTACTACTGCCACTGATACTGCTACTGCTGCTGCTACTGCAAGAACAACAACTACTACTACTACTACTACAACTACCAACGCCACCGCCGCCGCCTCGGCGGTGGCTGGGGCGGTGGTGGTGTCCACGAGTGTCCACGCTCTAGCCGCCGCCACTCAACGGGCACGATTGTACCCCATGGATTCTTTATTCTTTATTAAAAAAAACCTTACAGGCCCCAGAACAGGTCATTGGGTAAGGGGGGAAATCGGGAAAGTACAGGACAGATAACATACAGTTTACAGGCAGGGTCAGTGCGCAACAACAAAAAATATAAATGAAATCACATATATCGTGGTACAGGGTGAGGTAAATTTGAAGATACACCATTTGCTGACTTGAACATGGCGAAAGAGGGATACATTTTCAACAAATAAGAGACAAGGAAAATATAAATCGCCGTAATACGCAATGCACTCAGAATTCAGGAACATGGTCACATGGTGAAGAGAGTGAGCAGCTGACGGCGAAATGTATCGGGATTAGATATGGAGGCTACGGAATCAGGGAGGTCATTCCAAAGACGAACGGCCCGAGGCAGTGGTGATGAATTGAATGCATTAGTTGTACCGTATATGCGCATGAAGCTGAACTGATTATACAATCTGCGCGAAAAGGAGTGAGGTGTTTGAAGCTGAAGCCGCGATCGTTTATTAGAGGTAATATATTTCTGGAACAGACACAGAAGAGCAATATCGCGGCGGTTATCTAATGGCGGTAGTTGAAGGTCTAATTTAATTTGTGTTATGCTTGAGCTGATGTCGTAGTTACGTGATATGAAGCGGAAAGCTCTATTTTGAATCTTTTCTGCCATTATGATTAAGTAGTTTTGATGAGGGGGACCAAATTGCTGAGGCGAATTCCAGTATTGGCAGAATAAATGTAAGGAAGGCTAGTTTTCGAATGTTAGTAGGAGAATTTCGCATGTTGCGGCGTAGGTAGCCCAGTGAACGTGATGCTTTGGCACAGGTAGACACGATGTGTGAGGCCCATGAAAGATTCTCTGTGAGAAGAACACCAAGGTATTTGTACGAAGAAGTGTGGGAAAGCATAGTGTTGTTCAAGTAATAGGAAAATTCAGAGTTTACGTGTTTACGGCTGAAGGACATTACCTCGCATTTTGTAAAGTTCAATTTCATCAGCCATTTGTCACACCAGTTACAAATATGATTAAGATCTGCTTGAATGGTTAAGTGGTCATTACTGGAGTTTATAGAACGGTATATTATACAATCGTCGGCAAAAAGACGCATGCAAGAAGTAATCTCGGAGGGTAAGTCATTAATGTAGATTAAAAAGAGTAAGGGCCCAAGGACGCTGCCTTGCGGTACGCCCGAACTGACAGAAGAAAGAGGTGACGCGAAATTGTTAACAACAGTGAACTGTCGTCGAAAGGAAATGAAGTTACGAATCCAGGATAATGTTAAAGAGTCAAGTCGTAGAGCAGATAACTTAGAGATTAGTCGGCAGTGGGGCACGCGATCGAAGGCTTTTGAAAAATCAAGAAAGATACAGTCCGTTTGAAGGTTGCTGTTCATGTTAAAGTGTAAATCGGTGGTTAATTCAAACAATTGTGTGTCACACGAAAATCCCTTTCTGAAACCATGCTGATTAGGAAAAAAGAAATTGTTCTACTCGAGGTGATTGTACACGTGTGAACTGATTATGTGCTCAAGCATTTTGCAGCATATGCAAGTTAAAGATATGGGTCGATAGTTGTCGGGCGAGTGAATATCTCCAGTTTTGTGAATTGGTTTTATCTTTCCTATTAACCAGTCGTCGGGTAGCATGCCAGATGTTAGAGATTGTTCAAAAATTTGGCATAATATTTTGCATGATATGGGGAGGGTGTTCTTAAGTATCTTGGAATTAATGTTATCGATACCGGCTGATGTGGATCATTTTAGGTTACTAATGAGTGATTCAATGCCTCCAACTGTGATAGTAATGGGTTCCATATAGGCGGCGTCAAGTTCAGGAAAAGTAGGCACATTGGAATAATCCTCCTGGGTGAAAACAGATGAGAAGAACCTGTTAAAAACAGAGGGGCAATAAGCGCTAGGAATGGGTTTGTTGTCAGTTCCGTGTAAAGTGATAGTGTTAGTATCTCTGGCTGGTGATATAGTTTGCCAAAATTTTGGGCCATTGTGCCCAAAGAGTGCCCAAAGAGTGCCCAATGGGCACTCATTCGGCACGATGAGTGTCCACGCTGTCCGCTCCACCGAACAAGTAACGACGAGAGCAGTGGTATTTCACTGACGGACGCGCGAACCCCGCCGAAACGGGACCGAACAGCACGGCCTCCCACTTATGCTACACCTCTCATGTGTCTTCACAGAGCCAAGCTCAGTCAAGACTAGAGTCAATCTCACCAGGGTCTTCTTTTTCCGCTGAGTTTGCCAATCCCATTCCCTTGGTGGTGGTTTCGCTAGATAGTACAGAGGGACAGTGGGAATCTCGTTAATCCATTCATGAGCGTCACTAACTAAGTTACGAGGAATTTGGCTACTTACAAGTCCCTCTTCCGGCGATGGTAGCAGGAGAAAAGCCTCTCGAGCCACCGCTTCGCCGCCGGAGAGTTCTGCGGACACGCGTGGCCAGCCCAAGCCTTTTGACTGGTCCAGCCCTTCACCACCTAACGCGTCAACGGCTCGGGTCGCTTTCGTCATTGAGCTAAGACCGCCGTAACCGTACGGCCCTGTCAACAGGAATTGATCTCCCTATAACTACCGCCCCAGATGACATTGATCTCCCTAACTACCGCTCCAGCAGCCTCCTAGAACGGAAATATGGTCCGGATTTTGCCCCCCCCCCCCCCTACAACTTCCTCCCACTTCATCATCTTCGAGCGTATCCCCTTGGATGCCCAAGTTAGCGTACTGGTGAGTTTCGAAAAGTAGCACACCAGCGTTTCTGTGGTGGGAACACGTCAAGGTCCAGCTACCCGCGCATCGTCACTCTCGCTTCGCAGTAGCTCGATTACAAAAAGTCGCCAGATTCCCCAGAAGGAGGGCGCCCCACGCGCAATCCTGCGATTAGCGGAGACGACCCTCAAGAGTGTCCTATGCCATACCGTTGACACTCCGGCTTTCTCACACGCTGGATAACAGGGCTCCGTTACAAGCCCCAGCCTTCGGGTCTTCCCACAGAAAGTACTGGCCTCCTTACTCCCTGGATTACAGTGGTGCGCAAGGAAATCCAATTAGAGAGCCCTTGATGCGTGTAACCAAATCTTACTGAGGCCTCCTCCCACGCTGGATTATAGCGGCGCGTTAGTTACGGCAGCCAAGGTACAGCTCACGAGATGGGCATAGTTACTCCCGCTGAAGGTTAAAAAAAGGTTGTTGCATTTTAGCAACAGCCCCACTCCATAGGGGCGATTTCCCGTGCAAGCCGGGTCAACTTTCCAGGCGTTGTAGTCCCACACAAGAGCCGAGCGCCAGGCCGGGGAGTCGCTTGCACCTATTTTACCGGTAGGTGCCCGGCGCCTCCAAGGCACCCGAATGCACATAGTGCCTTCCACAGCCACGGTGGACGTGCAACTCGCAACCGCCTGTGGCAGGGCATGGCCAGACTCTTTCACCCCCCACCAATGCGGTGTTGTAGAAGGCCGGGGGAGGGGGGGGGGGGGGGGCGCCAGATGGACAAGGGTGCGGGGGCCCCTCGCAAGCGTGAAGGCAACTTTCCAGGCGTGAATTTCGTTTCAAGGGTCCGAACTCGACCACGAACGCCTGTACCAATTAAAGAAACCTGTGGGTGCCCGGCGGTACGCGGAGTCAAACCCAGTACCTCCCGCATGCGAGGCGGGTGCTGCACCTCTGAGCCGTCGCTGCTGTTCTCAGAGGTACAGCACTCTGATCCATCGTCGTCACTGCCGCTGGTGCTTGCCAGTTTCACGGCGGCGGCAGCGGCCGCCGCCGCTGCTGTCACGTGTTCGCCCTAGGGCTAACGAGTGCGTCTCGAACATCCACCTCAATGCAGCCGTACGGCTGCATTGAGGTGGATGTCAAACTTTTTTTCGCCCTCAATAATGTTGTGCCGCTTTCTTTCGCATTCAAGTGCGTACTACTTTATTTCATTTAATTTCATTTATTTTACTCTAAGGGAGGGTCAGGCGTTACAGAGAGGAGTGGGGTAAAAAAAAGCAAAGTACATAACAAGCAATGGAGGGGTCAATAAAAATGGTTGCAAAGTGCAGACTTGAATTATTCCAGTACTTTTGTAGACACGATTCCGGAAGAAAGGTTGTTCCAATCCACACTGATTCTCAGGGGGAATGAGCCAAAATAAAGGTTGGTGTTGCTACTTGGCACACCTACATTTAAATGGTGGTCAAGGCAGGAAAAAATGTACACAGAAGGGCTAAAAAGGGATTGTTTTACAATTTCATTGTTGTAAAAAATTTTGTGAAAGAGACACAGTCGTGAAATGCGGCGTCGAGTAGTTAAAAATGCAAGATTCAAAGTTTTTTCAACAGTTATGTGCTAGCTGCTCAGGCATAATTCGATAGAATGAATCGTGCAGCGCTGTTCTGTACAGCTTCGACGTTTTGTATTAATGAGGCAGATGGCTCTGATTCATAGAAGGCTCTGGGCTCATCGAACGTTGGCTCAATTTCAATGAAAAATATCCGCGAGAAATCGTTTGTTTTTGGGCCCAAATGCTCACAACGGCAGGCTCACAGCTGTAGACTGATCTCAGCCTGGCCGGTCTGGGACGAGAACTAGTAAATCACAAACTAAGCAGTGTATACGAGTACACAGTGGGATCAAAGTTAAGTCGACAAATTATTTTGTAAAATAGGCGGTTAGATTTACGCGAAGACAACCTCCACAGTGAGGTTATGCGCCCAGGGGGACATATAAATAGGCGGTAATTATTGATTTCGGAGGCTTAATTAACTAAAATTGATGAATCAACTTTTTAGTGGCTGCAGTAACCAGTCATGTTTGTATTGGAAAGTTAGACGTAATTGTATTTGTATGCAGTTTCAGTTGGCAGAATTCTTCTAGAGCATCCGTACTCCGAGATATCGAACTCCAAAGTTTGATTGCCTTTCGCATGTTTACGAATGCAACGAAGTGAGGACCGGCGCAAAGCTCCTCCCTTCTGTGACGTGCCTGCTGTGTACGGTGTTTAGTTCGGCAAAGGAGTGGAGGCACAGCAAAAAGTGATAACTGGCACCCATTCATTCTTGGCTGGCGTTATCGCAATCTGCAGTACTCGGAATCGCTATCGAAACACAGAACAAAAGGGAGGAGCTATGCGCCGGTCTTGACTTCTAGCATGCGTAATCATGCGAAGGGCAATGAAATTTCGCCGTTTGATATCTCGGACTACGGATGTGCTAGAAGAATTCTGCCAATCGAAACTGCGTAGAAACACGATTGCGTCTTACTTTCCAATACAAACTTGACTGGTTACTGCAGCCACAAAAAGTTGATTAATCAATTTTACTTAGTTAAGCCTCCGAAATCAATAATTACCGCCTATTTATGTGTCCCCTTGGGCGCATAACCTCACTGTACAGGTGGTCTTCGCGTATATATAACCGCCTATTTTTAAATAAACATGTCAACTTAACTTTGATCACCCGGTACATGTCACACTTTCTCTTTATCGGGCTCGCACACGGAGAGTTCCACAAAATAACGGGAATATACACAATATTTTTGTTTTCTACCAACGTGCAACACAAATATACATGTATTTTCTAAAGCATTTGACGTTACTTCTACTCGGAACGTAGGCGATGCTAGTAATTAGCTTTGCAGTCCTGAACAGTGTTTGAAAGGGACTAGAAATAAAAACTACAAATATGGGTTCATCAAAACGCCTGTTTGTCCCAAAAGTAAAGGTTCTACTTATATTTTGAACTTCAAATATATAATACAGGAATTAAATGGAACGTATGAAGCAGTGGCGACACCCCAGCCGCCTTCAGGCAATGGCTCTCTAAGGTCAGAAATATTCTTCGTTCTAATCGCGGCCGCCGAGCTAAGCCACCTCCAAGAAACGGGACTGGGCCATTGTAGTGATCGCTATAGATATACTACGTTTTGGGCGTGACACTGGAGTGCTAACACACAGTTAACATACTGGTAACTATGACTTAAAGGGGCCATGCAGACAAAACACAGGTTTGGTTCTTTCAAGAGATTGCTTCGTTAGAATCATACTGTCACCACTTTCAACGTAAACTTCGCTCAAATAAGCTACATAATTGCGAAAAAAAGGCAATGGACACGCACCTCGCTAGCTCATTTCCAGCACTAGAACCTATTAAGTAATAATCAAAGCTGTGTGATTGGCTGAGACCGGCAAAAGCAAACGCTAGTTAGGCAGGTCTGATTTATAAGCTTGTAGAACGAGCCATTTTCGTTAAATGTAATGCATATTCATTTTGTAGCTCCAATAATGGTGGGGTAAACATTTGAACTTGCGAAAGTACACGTGAACATAAAATACGCAGTGGGTACTGCTGTTGGTACTGCGCACACTATATTTTTAATAGCTGCACAGCAGACCGGCGCTTTTGGGTTGACTCACACGACGCTGGTCGTTTGCGTAAGCGACGTTGCCTTACGTGACCTTGTTTGTCGAGCATACCCGAAGTTTTGCGAAACGATTAATTCCAACTGCAACAAAAAGAAGTCACGTGTAAATACGGTCAGAAACAAAGCGAGGGCGGACAGCAGTCCTTCACAGTATGGCGGCGCCCTCTAGAAGTCCTGACATAAACAAGACGTTCCTGAGTTCGCAGCAGAAAAAACGTTGTACTAACGTTCCCTTGAAGACCTGCCCTTGTCCCGCCATCGCATACGTCACGAAACACACGATTTAGCGGGAGAATCCTAATTTTATCACAAATTGATTAATTTCTCTCGCAAGGAATAAAGCATCTTTTCCTCCCGGACAAGCGCTGGGGGCACTATAAAACACCAAACCTTTCGAATAAAACAAACTTGGATTTTGTCTTCATGGGCCCTCTAAAGCTGACCCATATTACGTCATTCCTGCCCATATTAGGTAAGTGGTACCGAGAAATTGAAAGGGTTTTCAGCATTTATTGCGCTTTATCTCGTTAGAAAACGTATTTAGTGGTTGTAATAGAGCTGATTCCGTTCACAAAGGATATTTCTTTCGAAATGAAAAGAAGTAGCATTTTGTCTTCGCGGCCTGCTTAACAATAAAGACGGCACAAGCCTTGCAATGCCCTCTTTCTCCCTTCGTGGTCCTCCGCAATGTGCCGAGTGGGGTGGTGTAGGCTAGCGTCACTAAATAAGCTGCGCTTAAGAGTACCGCCACTTCGCGCACCCGGAAGCGTCTGGGGGCCATTTTGTTTCTGGCTTGTAGCGTTGCCATCTCTCCCAACGAAACCGCCGCCGGTTGTGAATGGGCAGAGTGTGACTGACTAGCGCCCGCGCAGCAGAGAGATGAAGAGAAGAGGCGCGCAGAAACAAAATGGTTGCGCCCATATGTAAACAAATATCACGTGGTGCCGACCGACCAATGAAAATTCTGGCGGCGCATAACAATGAGAGAAAAGAGTGCCGATACTCTAAACTCCTTTATTTAGTGACGGTAGTGTACGCAAACCGCTGGGTCTTCCCTGTGGAGGTGCTCTTCTGTGGTAGCAACCCTAGACTCATCGTAGGAGTAGAAAGACCACTTACGAAGCACGCTTCACTGATCTATGCATCATTTCCCAGTGGTCGTTTCTCTGCGCCTTGCAGGAAATGGATATCTACGCTCCGGCAGGCACCCTCATAGGATCGGTCAAGATGGACTGCAGCATCATCTTCCCCGTATTCACCATCCAGGACGCCAGCAAAAAACGGGTGCTCAAGATCAAGGGACCCTTTTGCACGCAGTCCACCTGCTGTGGAGACGTGGTCTTTGATATTTTCACCGCAGACGGTGTCACCAAGATAGGGCTCATGAACAAGAACTTTGGGGGCGTGTTGCGAGAGCACTTGACCGATGCCGACAACTTCACGGTTGTCTTCCCCATGGACCTCGACGTCAAGATGAAGGCCGTGCTCCTCGGGGCTCTCATCCTTATTGTGAGTGTCATTTTATTTCTCAACACTAATTTCACCGGAATCGAAGAACCATGTCCACAATTTTCCGACGTCACCCCTTTCTCATAACAACCTAATTGTTCTGCAACGTTATCTTATGCAACCGGTTTAAATAGGAAAAGAGTGGTCTATGTAAAAATACCGACTATACTGAAATACTGTGTCAGATTTTGAGAGCGGCAGCCAATTTTTTAAAATGCTGGGGATGTCCTAAAAAAATGTCTCCTGCTTTGGCTCAAGTCAGTATTCTCTAGGAAGGATACAAAAGAAAATTTATCAAATTATGAAAATGATCACTCAGGCAATTATCACAACGCTTTTTTTTTTATATGCCTGCTGCAGCAAAAATGAACACCCAATCACCAAACGTCAGAAACATGCACGCAGTGTGGTCCCAACCAGAGTATATACGTACCATCTTCTAAGATGTGTTTGGTACAATTCTAACCAGTCGGAACAAGTGTAAATACATGCACCACTCAGAGAGTACTGCATTTGGAATGGCTTGTGAAGAGCGTACCCCTGCTGTCAGTAATAATTGTCATCCACTTAAATCGCAGGACTACTGGTTGTCTGCGTAAGGTATAGTAGGACTCAGCTTACAAACTTGAGAGAAAACAATCGCATGTTTGCTTTCTTGCGGACACAATTTTGCGTTACATAAATCGTCGTGTTTTCTTAGACGGCACTATGGTGATTTTACATTAAAGAAAATCGCCCCTTCAATTCCGTTAAGATAAACCAGAAGTAACGCTCTGATGTGTTTGTCATCAATCGACTCATCTATGCACGGAACAACACATGTTTGTTTGTAACTTGACATTGAGCATGCATCGAAGTTAATTAGCTCAATGAGATTAGGAACGACTACAGCTTTATTCTGGGGGACAAACATGAGGCTGTTCGTTTCCGTCAAGTAGAAGCCCCTCTAGGGGCATCAGACGGCAATTTCACAATATCTACAATTTCACTGTGAAAAAATGTAATTATGAAACGTAAATGAATCTTGGTGTGTTCCTGCAGTCGTCTGGGTACATCCATTTTTTGCAAAAATACTACCTCCGTAGGCGGCCGTGTATGACATGTTAATGGAACTCGGCGTATTGATTTAGCGATCAATATGAGTACAACTATTCCAGGATACCTACAATACATTGAGATCTAGGGAACCTTTATCACTTTTCTGTTCTTTCTTATCTTCGTGTGTTCGCGTTTTCCCTATTCTTCCATCTCACTCGATGTTCTCTGCTGCCTGCTATCGAAGGCGAGTGTCCGATCACCTCGCATTGTCACGGCGTGCACAGATGGAAGGACTCTCAACTTCAAAGACGATACTCTTGCTCGAGCTACCTAAACGAGAAAATTTTCGCGGCCCAATAGTTATAAAAACTCCACGAAATAAAGTACATATAGTCAAATCCTTTTCAAACTCCCAAATCTGGAAGCAAATTTGACACCAAACGAAATTTCTCAGCAGAAAAACTATTAAGCGCACTTAGGGCTAAACCAAACTACATAACTGAATTCCTTTTAGTAAATGTAGTCGTGGGCTTAATTTCTGCGATAGCAATTTACAAATGCTTTAAATACAACGTTATAACCCCGAACTAAAAAACCTTTTCCGCTCGATCTCGAAGGGGGAGTCACCTGATCATATTCCTATCGGACTTACGAACTCATGGCATCCACTGGCTTAAAAAGCATCGTGTACCGATACAAAAAACGTTTCGCACATAAAAATGTTCCTAACGGCCTACTTTTATTCAGTTAGAAATATAGGATTTCTTTACTGAAATAAAAAGTAAACAAGAAGCAAGTTTTGGTCTATCCAGTTTTCACTAGATGGTACCAGCTGCCTAGCAAGCGAGAGTTTTATTTCTTTATTTCAGTACAGAATTCATGTAATTTCCAAAATAAGAAAATTATACCGTTTGGAGCATTTTCATGGATCTGCAAAACATTTCGTATTGGTACACGGTGGTTTTTAAGCCCGTGGGTCATGAAGTAGTGAGTCTCATAGGAATGTACAGGCGAGTCCCCTCTAAGTCCAAGAGTAACAAAAAGTCCCAACAGGCGGCGCGCGAACAATGAGAGCAGAGAAACTGGAAATCAGGAAGGAACGTTTCTATGGAAATACGCGAGGCAGTGCATTGCTCTTTGAAGCACGGGCGGGGTGTCTGAGAACACGGGCATACACGGCTGACTACAGGCAACAGGACGAAACTTGTGTATGCTGCGGCAGGGATCGAAAAACCGTAGAGCATATTGTCATTGACTGTGGAGAGATACGACCGCGGTAAAACGATGGGGAAGCGACGTTGGCGGAGGCTTTGGCATTTGGTGTGACAGGGATCCTCAACTTCAGGGCCATAGGGGTGACGAAGAGACGGCTGGAGTGGTGGTGGAAGAAAAGTACGGAAGAGAGTGAGACGCGTAGGAAGAGTAATATAGCGAATCAGAATTTAGAACAGAAGTGGGGGGAGGTAAGCAGGTGTGCAAGGGCAGGAGGGGGGGGGGGGGTTAGAGATGGGAGTTTAAAACCGGGGGGAGGGGGGCTAACCCGTTATGTTAGTGAAGGATAGGGCAAATAAGTAGAATAACACAGGCAAGTCGGTTGGTGACAACCGACGTCCCGATACAAGGAAAGGACCTCTAATCATCGTCATCATCATCGTCATCATTGTGAGATAACTGGATTGAATTGAGCCAACCCTCAAACCATTTCCCGTATACTGGGAGCGAAACAGACGGGTAAGAACGTGAGAGCTTGAATGAAAGAGAGGACAGGCAGAAAACTGTCGTTTTTCGAAGACGTTTGCTGCGAAGCGAGAAGATACTTGGACATTTTATTGCTTGTTTTGCATCTTTTTGTGCGCAGGATTTCATCTACTTCGAGTCAGACCCCCCGGACAACGAAAGCAGTGATTTACCGGGAAACCTTTTCAACTAGGCCTGGCCACCCCATCACGCCTCGGGGTCTTTTAATTTCCATTTACTGAGCGCAGCTATCTCTGGCTGCCCAAATCAGCGAACTTGCGGGTCATGCATGAAACATTCCTGGCTTCAAGGAGTGAAAGGAGGTCAATAAAAAAACATTCTGTCTAAATCCTGCAACATGAAGCAATCTAAGCTCATTTTGCCCTTCTGGGGGTGAGTACGGAATAAACTTCGAATGAAAACAGAGGAAACGATTTGTAAGTAGGCCATAAAATAATCAAGAGAACGTGTTGCTGGGTGTGTTGGTTTCGGTTTACAAACATACTGAGTGGCGCAAACACACAAAACACGAGAAAGGGGAGAATGCGCAAAATTTAAAGTGGCGCACATTTGACAGCGCATTGCGATTTCTGCACAAAGTGTGAGTCACGATTGTCCGAGACAAAGATACTGGGAAAATGCGCCCACCTCCCCGTGATGGGAACCCTGTGTAGATGCGACGCATGGTGGGGTTCACTTGGTGTTTCCGTTGGATTGATTCTGAAATCGCGTGAAACGTGTCCGGAACGCGTATGATTATTATGTTTTGTGATTATTATTATGTTTTATTGGCCAATCTTGGTCAATCTTTCTAAGTGGTATGCTTGGGGCTTCGCTGTCGCAACGACCTTTACTACATCATTGTTGCTGTCAGTGGGAGCTTCTTTTCTTTTATTGCAAGTGTAAATCATTGCCCCATCATGCGTTGTATCAGTAGCTTCTTGACGTAGTTTGAATGAGTCAAGGATATAAGGCGCGTTCGTAGAATTTCATTCTGTGTCGGTTTTGTTGCGCAGTGGGAAGAGCACCACGTACCTCGCGTTCCGCCCACAGCGTCGCGGGATCGAAACCGGGCGCCGCTAACTGTTATTTTTTTATCAGTGTAGGGGGAGGGGCTGTTGACGAGAGAGGGGCATCGGAGAGGAGAGGGGGTGAGCGGTGGAGAGCGCAGCTCGCGCGGCGAGGAGAATGAGGGAGGGGCGGACGGCAACGACGCCGACGCTGCATGGACAAGGCGAGTGAATGAGATGCAGTCGCATCTGAAAAGCAGATATCAGAAGACCTGAGAACTGCTCGAGGCGCATCGTATAATATTGAAGGGAAGTAACTGCGTTAGTGATACTTCGGTGGTATTGTTCAAAGCTGAGGGGCGGTTTTTAGATAAATTCTTGCGCTGACGGGGGGGGGGGGGGGGTGGGCACGTCTATTGAGCATGTCGTGATGTATATATAAATGTACGTTGCTGTCGTTGGTATTAAACTGCTGGAAGTGTAGCGCCTCTCCGTGTCTTCTTTCTTGTATGTTGTGTATTTGCGCCACTCAGTATGTTCGTAAATGACATTATTTCATTTGCTGGTAACCTTTCTATAGTTACGCATCATTCACGGATAATTTTTAAAGGCAACCACTATCATTTGATGACCAAGTACTCATCAGCAGCAGCCTACTTGCTCCGACTGCAGGTCGAAGGCCTGACCTTTACACTCTCCTGTGCTGCGCTGCCTGATTCCATTCCTTCCGCCCGAATTCTCTTGTTTCGTCCCTACATTGCGTTGATTGCTTTTCCCTCCTCCTCGACCTATCTCTCGGTATACGCACTGGTGGTACACTGATTTTCATTTCACCTAACTACGTGGCCAGCCCAAGTCCAGTTCCCTTTCTTTATATCAACTCTGATATTTTTACGTTGCCGCAGAACCGATAACACGAACCATGGCTGATGGTGAAAACATGTATTTAAAAGAAGAGATTGTCTATTCACAATCGGCCATAACGAAGCCCGCGCAGAGGTCTGCTTGGTCCCTATTCGGAGTACGGTGTTATGTTCGAGCGACGAGGCTAAACACTTGAAACGTTTACATGGCCATAACATGGCGCGTAGGTCAGGTTATATAGAACGATTTCGCGCTGGGCTTGTTGGTACATACTTCCAATAACGGTGGAACCCAGCCTTGAAGACGCGTACACAAGGAGAGACCAGGATCACACAAGCTGGGTTGTTGTCCCCAGCGCTTGCGGTATTCCTGCTGTTTCATTGTGTACGTGCCTTCAAGGCTGGGTTCCAACGTTCTTCAAATGTTACACACCTGCAACTTTCTCGGCCATAACACCGTACTCTAGGTGAGGTTATGTAATCGAAACTGCCCCAACTCGGTGAATTAAGTAAGGCTATACAAGTGCAACTTTCCCGGCCATAGATCGGTGCCGTAGGTAAGGCTATAGCCTTGCCCCTTTAAAGCCCACTAGACTGCCGTCCGACGACATTCGGCGCAACAAGGGTGTCTTCTGATGTCGTGTAGAGGTTTCGCCTTACTTTCCAAATACAAAGGTTGGGGCTTCGGTACCAACTCTTGCTTCAATTATTTTTTTCATCTTAGGCTTCTAGAATAATTTTGATTACTTGGGTTCGTTTTATGTCCTTTGAATGATTGCCTTTTGTTCCTTAGGGGACGTTAGGAGATGATCCGTCACATCACGTAAGGGAGAGCGAAGTAGTGCAATTCTTGGCCAGACGCCGGTAGACGTCACTGTAGTGAAGTGCTTATAGTAGCGTCGGATGGCAGTGTAGGTAGAGCCAACGATGAAACGGGCATTTACAATCATAATGATGATAGGGATATCTGCAATAAATTTGGCGCACACCCGTACGCAAGTTCCAGTATATCACAGGAGGCAGCTTTGGGCGTTCGAATGAAAAAGGTGGTGGCAACGAGTGTGTTTTCTCTGCCAACGCGAAATCATTTCTCGGAGGCAAACGAAGCACCCTTTAAACTTACGCTACTTCAGCGTCCAATCACAACTCAATAGTGAGCCCTCTTGTAATTTCCTTGAAGAAAGACATCACGTATAACACAACCTAAAATTTCAGTGGAGCACAGCGTACAGAATTTTAAAATTTGTTTTCTTGAATTCTCGGTTGTTTTTTGGTTGTCTGTGCTTTTTTATTTTTTGGCTTTTCTGCCTACTCTTTTGTTATCCCCGTCTTTCTTCCTCAGGGGAAAGGAGGTGGAATCCCTCCTTCAAAACCAAATTCTGCGTACGACGCTGCCCCTAGACACCGTCATAGAATTTCGTAGCAATTGATAATGCCCCAAGGCAGGGTCTGGAAAGCGGTGCTTCTCTTGGCGCTGGACAGACCCGAAGCAGGTTGCTTGCTTAGCCTTTGTTGAGGTTTTCTTTTTGCTCGCATTTCTTTTGCATGGTGAGTGGATGTAAACAAAAAGATGAAAGGCGAGCATTCGTATTACGAATTTGTCAGTGAGGCCGCCTCCTGGGTGCAAGATGGATTCGTGCGAATGAATTGTGGAAGCGAGTGATTGGAAGCCGTCCCTGTGAGACTAGTTTAACTTCTTGGCGTTCTACCTTGTTACGAACACATGCCACTCGACATAAGCGTCACCTAAGGATAGAAGTGTAATATGTTCTTCGTGCATCATGCACTGAATCCATGGAGAGTATATTCGAAAATTTCTACACTTTTGTGGGCGTAATGAATCGTCAATGTGTCTGCATTTAGCGCAGTCTTCAGTATAGACATGTGTGACGATCTTACGCTACGTCTTACTTCGTATCTGGAAACCTGGTCTCCGCTTAAAATCCCGAATTGTTCTGTGCGAGGTGATCTAGTCTTTCCGTCTACCACCTTATATTGTGATTTAATACACTTAAACGTAACGTTAGAATGCATACTTGTTCAATATTGATCCCTGTTTCGAGCCAAAGAAATGACTGATTAATTGGTTATTATGTTTAACAAACCGAAGCAGCGCAGGCGATGAGGCGCGCCGCAGTGAAGGGCTCCGGATTAATTTTGACCACCTGGGGATCTTTAACGTGCGCCGAAATCTCGTACACACGGGCGTTTTTGCTTTTCGCCTCCATCAGAAAAGCGGCCGCCGCGGCCGGGGCTTGAACCCGCGTCCTCTTGCCCAGCAGCACACCTTAGCCACCGAGCCACTACGGCGGGGGAGAGAAATAAATGACTACTTAATTGGCTTTTTAAATGTCGGTTCACTTCTTTAATGTGAATACCCGGGCATGTAGGTGTGTATTCGCCATTGGTTGGTTTAAAATTGTAAGTAGTAAACGCCGGTAAGACTAGAAAATTAGGGGCTCCTGTGGGAGCAGTCCTTCAAATATCAACGTGAGACGTCATCCTCTGGATGAAGTCTGTTATTTCTGACTTGATCCCAAAGCATTGTTGTCCCTGCGTAGACGATGCACGCTTTATACGCGCCGTACAAGCTCACAATGGGACGAGTAACATTACCCAGTCGATGCTTCAAAGGCATGTGTTTGCACTTTGAACGCTCGACCTTTACGATCATGACTCGTTGAAACGTTCAAGTATCTGATGATTAAAAAAAAATTAATTGTGCATTGTTTCCAAACGACAGTCATTCCTTCTTCATGGAAGCATCTTTCTTAGATGAAACTTCCTTTACCGATAAAAAGAAATACCCACCAAACCCCTCCCGGTCACGCCTTTAGAATTCCTCGCGCCGTTTCACTTCACCATCATTCGGCTGTGTGCGCATTTTCCATAGCATCTGCAGTTAGCAACACTGGTAAGATAAGCGACTGGCTCTCCCACTTACTGATAGGGAGAAAATGGCATGCAGTTCCGCAACCTTGGTGTCTTGTCTCGGTCGCCGTTTCTTAACTTCGCCATTTCCATTACGTAAACCTGTCAACGAGATAACCAAAGTTTCCAAGAGGACTTTTCTTTGACATGTGGATTTCGTCGAAAAACGGACAAATCGTATGGAGAAATAAATTAGTTCTGCCAGTGCAAAGTAGAAAACCAGCTTGAGCCGCCCCCTGAGCTGCAGCAAGGACACGACAATAGGAACTATTGGCGTACAAATCCCTTATCATAACACGTGAATGTGGCCACTGACTAGGGCAATAGCCGGCGAAGTTCTGTCTCTTCAAAAGCAGCGCATGGTCTTAACTGCCTACACGATAGAACGAAGCATTGCAAGGGTTTCCGCGCCATCTGGTGGCGCATACGGGGGGACGAAGACGAGAGAGGGGCTCTACATGGTTGCCCTGATGGGATTGTCCATTTGCATATGCAAATAAAGGGCTTCATCTCGGTGCGACCGCCTAAGCCATGGCATAGTATTGCAGCCATGCCTTTTCCCCTCTTCTGTGCCCTCCTCCAAAGCTAGTTACTCTGCTTCCGACCACCTTCCCCTTTATGTTCTTTCAAGCCGGCGCTTCTTCGCTCCCTACAAATTTAGAAGGTCCAACTGGTAGCCATCCGGGCGAATCGCTGAAGCGCTAAGTAAATTACTCGTAGGCAAGAATCCACCTAAGCCCAAATATCACAGTAGAAGAGGGCCGTTACTAACTATATTAATTAGGAAAAAAGCCACGAAATCAAGTTTGTTATACTGTTTTGAGGCACCTCGTGTATTGTGGGACACATTCGGAAGCGAGGACAGGCCGGACTACCTTCTGTGTAGTTGTCCGGAGACAATTGGCCATTTGATTAGTGTTTGCTTAAAGTATGCTAGTGAGCGACAGGACTGTGAGTCAGCACTACTACGCTTGGACATTCGTCGTCTGTCCGAACAAATAGATTTTGGGCACGTGGGCTGACACCAGGAAGTAAAATTGTACAGTCACAGCGCTGCTAAAATACCTTAGCGAATCCTCTCTGGATTCTCGACTCCAGATGTTTCAAAATTTCGCAAACAACGCAATGATTTCACATATTTAGTTTTTTATATATTGACTAATAATTACGTAATGGGAAATGAACTGTGATAGTGTGGATTCTGCATCCAGTTTTATGTTAGACGTACCTAAGTGTACAACGTTCATTGGTGGATTTCACTGTCCTTTTCATACCCTCTATTTCCATTCCTTCCTCTCTTTGTCCCCTATCCTAGCGCTAGTGGGAAGAAGCAGGGTAAGCCTGGTCTCTCAGGATGACCGCTCCTCCATTCAAAAACTTTTACTTTCTCCATTAGGTTCTCCCAAGCTTAATCCTCAACAGTAAGGTCAAACCAGAGTAGCTACCATCGCTTTCAGCCTTCAAGTGCTTGATGCATGGATGTACACATATGAGGGTAGTAATTTCGGTAGAAAAATAACTGAGTGTAGAATTTCTCTCTATTTTTTCTAGAAACACTGCACGTTGTCGGACGAGGTATTTATTTGCGGTCTTCTAGGCTGCTTCCCGCGGGAGACTACAAAAGCAGCTTCATTTACACATTCACTGCTCAAAAGTTTGCAGCATGAGATTAGAAAAAACTGGCAGTGTAGGAAAATTACAGATAGTTAGAATTCCAAGTCAGAAGTTCAAATTTATTCATCAAACCAAAGAAGGCGTTGCCTTAGTTTCCAACAAATATTTACTTAGGGGTGGAACACACATCCTGCTTATAAATTGTATTAGTTTGGTTGACGTCCAGAACGAATTTCGGTGATCAGTTCTTTAATAACCAGAAAGTAGCTTTGTATAATCTTTACCATCGTCTAATTGAACACGGTAAAAAAATTCATATTCAATTAAGTTCGAAAAAGAATTGAAACTACTGCTGTCTTCAAGCGCAAAAAGCCCGTAAGCTTTTCCTGACTTTTCTCTTGTCGGCTTTACCTGTGTGATTCAGTTAATGTCAGGACTGCTCTAAGTTCGTCGTTGTTATTCTTGTTGTATGCCCTGTCGTGTCTTTTGTCTGCGTTACCAGGGTAAGTGAGTTGATGTCAGGACTGCTCTAAATTTGGCATGAAATTGCCTTCGTAGTGTCTCTATATCGTATATCTTTTTTTCCCTTTTCGCTCCGCTCTCCAGTGTTCTCGTATGTGTGGTGTTGTTCTTCTCACTTTCATTTGTTATGAATTCTGTTTTCAACTGAAACTGTCATGCATCTCTCGATTATGCTTGTACTAAGCCTAGTACATGTCTTAAATAACTTGTAGTAACGCAACCATGCAGCCTGTTCATACACCCGGAGTGCTGGCCTCGTCAGGAGACGAATTAGTCTCCTATAGCCGCATCTCGAGGGCAGTTTACGTCACTGTATTCATATCCGGAGCCATCCTTCCATCCATCCATCCATCCATCCACCCGTCCACCAGTCCACCCATACACCCACTCACCCTCCATCGACATACTCACTGGCCGGCTCGCCTGCCCAAACCTACCTACCTACTATCTACAGACCCACCCACCTGCCCACTTACCTACCTACCGACCCAACGTCCGATCGACCCACCAACCTAACCCCCGATCTACCCACTGGCTTTCCCGCCTGCCCAAACCTACCTAACTACATACCCACCGGCCTGCCCGTCTGCCCAAGCCTACCTACCTAACTACCTACCCCACCCACTTACTTACCCACACACCCACCTAGCTACCTACTGTGATGTGGAAGAGGACAATAGTGGTGTGTGCGTCAGCCAAAGCGTCGACGACCAGGAAGTTTTTTTAAGATCAGACGCCCGTACATGTACCATCACCCTCTGTGGGTATATGCCTGTACGATGTCGCCACAAGGGAACCGGCAGAATAGACCGAAGAATGAAAGTGACTGGAGAAGAAGGAGATGGGGTCATGACTGCTGGCGGAGGTGGGATAGGAAGAGACGTGGTTCGGAAGGCTGCCCGCGAGATGCGCTAGCCGCGCTCTCCCGAGGCCGTCATCAGCACGCCCTTCTCAAGCGGCTGTCTCATTTCTGCAACGCGAACTCCGGAGACTAGCCACCACCACCACCCGCCTACCCACCCATACAACCCAGTCCAACCCTCCTGTCCACACGTCTATCCGTCCGTCCGTCCATTCATAATGCTGTTTGCCTTAAAATGTCGCATTATATAACGTAGTTACTGGTTCGACAGACAAGAAATAGAAAAAAATAGTCCTTTCTCGGTTCCAGAGGGGGGGTAACGCAGGCAGATTTTCACAACTGAAGAAGCTACAGCTACTTGTGGGACATTATAACAATACCCTTATTTTATATGCACGAGTTTGGTTCGCTTTTTTGTCTCCGAGCAATTTGGCATTGCTCCCTTTCTGTTTATGTAGCGGACCGAAGCTATCCTCATTTGGCTTCTCAAAGTACACAGCACATAGAAGAAGCTTCTCTACATAGGAGAAGCCATGTATGCTTTAGAAACAAAAAGGGAAGACAATGGGTGGATAATTTCATGTTGAAAAAACTTTAATATCAACACCTAGTCAAAATTCGGTTTATAAATGTAAATAGCAGTCTTGGCAAAATACAAGTACAGCTGACCTGAAACCCCCGGGGGAAAAGTACCTCCAATTACGAACAGTGCGCAGTAAAAAGCCCGGCTCAATCAGGAGGCTGTCAAAACATTTCCTTTTGCTGTTTCAAACCATTCCTTTCGGCTGTTACTGAGTCCCTCAAACAGTCTGAGCAGATGAAATGAAGTAAACGTATATTGCTGAATATTTGAAAACTGACTCGTAAACTTCGTAGACGACGTCGTTGTGTCTATAGCTGCCGATGACACTCTGCCGTGCTCGAGTGGGCGTGGCGACTTCGGTTTACGTGCAAAGACGTAACAGAGAGCGGTGAGTTTATATTTGCTCTGAGTGCGTCTTTTTTCCTTCTTTGGGTACAACAGAGGTCGAAGTGGATGCCGTTTTCTCTTTTACGATGAGGTGTAAATAAATCAGTGGACTAGGGATTTCAAAATCAGAAAGCCAAGAGTCAACTCGCGAAAAGACCGGGCAATGTTTGCAGGGGTGAAAATGTCCTGGTAAGTGCGAATGGTCATAAAAGAAGCCGTAGGCTTTACGTTTACTCCGCCTTACTCACGAGTCGAAGCGGTACCTTTTATAGTAGTTACATTATTTCGCACGTCCTGCCTGCAAAGTGAACCTTTTAGGATTTCACGACCAATTGATACTATATTACTGAGAGAAGATAGTAGCTGTTGCAGATCAATAACCATGAGGCCTAATGGGGCATTTATTTCACGAAGTAAATGGGGAAAGTGCGAGCAGGAAACTATTACTACGGAAACAAAGTGGTATAAACGATGGAATTTTCGTACTCAGGGCTCTGTTTTCGCAAAAGAATGCATTTGCTTTCGCTGACCGTCCTTAAAAAAGAAAAGAAGAGTCGGAGTAGCAGGAAAAATACATTTCAGTACTTTACGACATTCGGTAAAAACACCTGCTAAAACCAACAGCTCCGTCCAAAACCAACAGCTCATGCAGGTATGTGCTCTCCAGGGCGCACATCTCGCATGAGCTGTTGGTTAATCGTTCGCCGTTGTGGCCACTTTGTCCTAGAATTGATGTTTAAATACACACCATTTTGTTAGAAGAGATTTAATTCACTATCACGTAACGTCTGCATCGTTTTAATTAATTCGTGCCTTAACCTACCACCAGGACCTGGTTTTACGTTAAAGCGATCGTTGAACCTTAGGCATGCCTCTAGACCCATCGGCGGATCTTCGCCCGGGCAGTTCTGATGGAGTCACTTTCGGACACGAAAGAAGTGAATACTGTTTTCGGTTGGCAATAGACGGACCATTGATAGACGTGACAGGCCCGGCTTCTTGGTTTTTACTGACGTTGCTCGTGTATTTTAATTGCTTCTACGGACAATTTGGAGAGGGGAAGAGCCTGACGGAGGGTGATTCCTCAGGGTGTGACCAGGAGTGGGGATGGTATGCACTCTGTAGGTTATGCACCGCCTTTGTTCTTTCGCCAAACCACGTTTATGCTTAAAAAATGAAAGTAATCAGAATTGTCCCGGAAACAACTTTATTATTTTTCATCACACGCGGAAACCCTCAGCCACACCAAAGGGAACAGTTTCATGCCAAGAAGGCCCCGGGGAATTTAGTTTGCCCTGCTTGAGAAGCTCGGTAGAAATTGACACGAAAAAAAAAACCCGCTGGCCAGGGAACATATTAAAATGAAGAAGCTCACACTAACGCGTAAGACATGAAGATTGGGAAGCTGTACGCAACCTTCACGACCATCACGACGGTTTAATGCCACGATTGCAGCCGATTTGCCTCTTTACTGCCGCAATGACCTTTACTCCATAATTGTTGCTATAAGTGTGAGCTTTCATTTCCTGGAAGTGATAATCATTGTGCATTATCTTGGAGGAGCATATGGTATGACGTGTCTGTCTCGTTCCGAGCAAGCGTTGCCCCAATTACAGGAAACGCTGAAGTCTTTCTTGTTGTGATCAAGTGTTGCCATAATTCGCGGCGAATGGTGGAGTTTTTTTTGGCCAATCTTGACCAATTTCCCTGGGTATGCTTGGTTTGGCAAACGCGCGCAGGGAGCGCTGGGTGGTCGTCGCGAGGCACGCTAACACGAGCGGCAGACTTTTCTTGGTTTAATTTTTTTAACTGCCGGGCACTCACCGCAAGGCGCGTGCTCACGTGTGAGCGCTCGGCAATATCTTGTTTTTAACTGCAGACATTAAATATTGCGATTGCTTAAATAGCTTCGCAGTTAAAAACATAAAACAAGGAATACTCTAAGGGGTAATTTCCTTTCTGCTACGCGTTCAGACATGCGAAAATATGGGACCACAAGCAGAATTTTTGGGGACATCGGAGCGCAAAAAGCTAGACGTCCTTCTTAGAAAGGCATATAAACAAGCCCTGGCACTTCCTCCAAGCACCTCTACAGTACGACTCACGGCTTTGGGACTGCACAACACCATCGAAGAGCTCATAGAGGCCCACCTAACGGCGCAGAAAGTAAGACTCGGAGTAAGCCCAACGGGTAGGGAAACTGCTAGCTACGCTTGGTTACACGGCGCCGCACATCACGGAAAACGCAGTGGACATCCCCCCACCAGTAGACATCCCACCACTAAGGACCAGAATTCTTGTCCGTCCAATACCCCGGAACATGTCCCCTCAACATCATGAGGGAAGACAGACAGCAAGAGCAACTGCGCTAGGAAAACAGTACGGAGGACAAGACCACGTCGTACATACAGACGCGGCGGAATACGCGAGGTACGGGGTAAGATCGGCGGCCGTTACCTCCACAACCGACCTCCTTTCCAGTCTGACGCTTCGGTCGTCGAACACCCAGCAGGCTGAAGAGACGGCTATCGCCCTTGCCCTCTCCCAGACAAAGGCCAAAGTAATTATTACGGACAGCCAAGCCGCCTGCCGAGCATACCAAGCAGGTAGGATTTCAAGACAAGCGCTCCGGGTTCTCCTTCAACGGCAGAAGCAGGTCACAATCATTTGGACCCCGGCCCACTCTGCTCTTCGCGGCAACCAGACGGCACACGTCCTGGCCCGAGAACTCGCCCACCGGGCACCGCAAGAAGAGTCGGAGCGAACCTGGCAACCGCTCTTCATCATCACCCAACATTATCCACTAGCAAGGCAACTCTATCCACCAGTCACCGATCAGGCCATGAAATAACAGGAAGTCATCCTGAGACAACTACAGACTAATACTTTCTTATACAGAAAATACAGACTCTATTTTCTTTCTTTCTTTTATTTTTTTCCTTTACTTTTCTTTTGTATTTCTTTCTTTCTATATTTTCTTCCTTTCTTTTTTTCTTTTATTTTGACTGCTGATAACCTGAACAATAAATTAAACGCTGGTTCGTAATAGTGTATAAGCTATAATTGTTTGGATGTATGTCTGCCGATTTGGAGCATTTGTTTGTAAATTGTACGCCTGCAATAATGACTAAACCGCTAATATTAATCACTTGTCATACATTCAATAATAAGAGGTCCCCTCTGCAGTGCTTCACTTCGGGACCTCTTTCTGTACCACTCCAATGTATTTGTGCACTATCATGTAACTAATAATCTTTGATTTGATTTGATTTGATAATACCTACCCCCACCCAACACGACTACACGCCATCCACCCTACTCTTTACGATCCCCTATGTACTCACTGCCAAGCACCAGGCACGCTGTACCATATTGTCTGGGAATGTCAACTGAACCCACATCTTCATCCCATCCCCAACCCCTCACGCGAGCAGTGGGAGAGTACGCTGGCCAGCTCTTCTCCTGAAACGCAGATTTTGCTAGCGGAAAGGGCGAAGACAGCCGGCCGTACCAACGGAGACTTGGACGGAGTCCCCGACCACACATATGCTCACTTCAACTGTGATTAAAGTTCCTTTCTTTCTCTAGAAACCACACGAGGAAAAGAAATAAAGCAAATCTGGGCAAGCTAGGAGATGGGTGTCGCTGCGTCCAGGGATACGCCTTGAGCAAGCACTACTTAAAGGAGGCACACCGAGCAAACGACAGCACGCGAGGAGTTGTGACGTCGTTGCAGCTTCCGGCGCTCCTCCTTGCGAAATTGAGATCTATGAGCGCATTTGAAAGAACGCTTGTAAGGTACAACATTCAAAATCCTCTTCTGTATGATTCTTGTCACACTGTCTGTTTGTTAAGCTGCCGTTTCGATCGGACTCTTTCGTTTGCGCATTTTGTTCCTAAATGGGCCCTGCCGAGGTACTGATAAACACTTCCACTCTTTCCTCAGTGCCTTGAAGCAGTGTGAGATGTATAGAGAGAGCTGCGAGTATAATTGTAAGCCGAGTTTACCACTACCGAGATCAAACAAAAACCACGTTAGAGCTGCTATAGCTACAGCTCGCTAATAACTTTCGCATTATTTTTTGATGGTTCTCCACCAGTTCAATCCCTCATTCCTAACCCCGGCCTAATTACCGCAAATCTCTTGCACTTTGGAGAACGACCTCGTCCCCAAAAACGATTACGGACACCGTTTTTGACGGAGTAGTAGCCCCAGGCCGTCGTTCCAACATTTTTTAGCTAAACATGTTCCGGAATTTTACACCCGCCGCACCCTGCCATCAACTGGAAGATTGTGCATTATGCATCTCGCAGAACATAGTGTAGCAGTTGGCATATACGCACTCATGATAGTGCGAACTTCTGAGGCACTAATTTCTGTATGTTGGCATTGTAGGGGAACTCCAGGGGAATTGTTTCACTAAACGTCTTACTTGCACCAATGTTCCCTGTGCTTTGCGAAGAGATCTGGGGTCACATTTCGCATTCAGAACCATTAAGCAGTATCTGTTAATCACATTTGTGAACAGATTTTCAAAAACCTGGGATATTGGCAATGCTAACGCCGTATCTTCATCAACATTGTGAAGTAAAAAAACCGAGAGAGCTCCGGTTTTACTAGCGCTGTAAACATCCACTCCGCGAGGACTGTTTAGTGGTATGAAGACACGCGCTCCGGGTGTGCTGCTAGTTTGCATACATTTTCAGTTGTTATATCCAGTGCGTGATTCTTTGCAATATAAAGAGTGAGGATATTTGTATTACTTCCTTTATTTGATAAGATAGTCAGCGAAGAAGCTGTAATTTGCGTCCCGGGGAAGTCGGATGGCACTTCATCAGGCAACGAAGCTGCCGCTCAGCAAGTACTTGCACACACGCCAAAATAAAAGTTGGCTGCACGCAAATGAGAACAGCGTTTTCAACTCACTCTTGGAAAAAGAGTATAATACTACGTATAATAACACTTGTTAAATTTCCTTAGCTTCGCCGCGGCACAGTAGCGCCGCAGTGATGATTATCTTTCATGCATGGGTGTTAAATATAATGCCGAGATACTACATTCCACCAGTCCTAGGCATACAGGTGAACAATATTATTCGCCACCCAAGTCTGTCATCCGATCATCCTAGTTATACTGCTACTATGGTTCGGCCCCACCACTCCATCACGTTTTGAAAATAGAAGGATCGAACCCCAGTGAGAACTTCAGCCTCCTGGACCGTGTGAACGGTATACCTTGACCTCTAATTTACACGTGCAATGATCTCAATTAATGTCGTTAGGTACATTTATTGAAAATGTCATCGGAGCCAACGTACAGTATAAGACGTTCCTGCTTTCTAAGCATAATAAAGTTCCTCTAGGAACTATCTCATGACATCGTGGCCACTTCAATTGCCAACAGTGAATATAATTATTCTACTGCTACTGAGTGATCGGAATAGCGGAGTCTGTAAACTATGAATTGTTGGATACTGGGAAATACCTGTCAACAAAGGTAACAGGAGTGCGATGTATCAATAGATTTTGAAGACCACCACACGCGTCTCGTAGTGTGCACGCTGTTTCTCATCGGAAGCCAAGTTTTGTCTCGCCTTAAGTTGGCACCTTTATTTACTGAACGCCAAAAATCATTCCCATGAGGTCTTTGTTAAGGTTTGGACACGTAACTCTTCTCGTCCGTGCGACTATAAGCGGGGCTTTATGTGCACTAATATCACCTTCAGCGTTTATTACGTTCCTTCTTTCATATTCTCTGTACCGTAAATATACACCCGGTAATGTTCCCTCTTCATGCATATCTCATTACAATGCAATATTTTCGAGGCCGCCTCATCACGCGACTTCGCAAAACTTGGTGATGGAGTCGAACAGCGTGCATAGCTTCCTACACGCGACACGCCTTCTGTTTTCAATACGGCAAGCATGCTACAGGAAGTAATCGCGTCTGAGAGCGTTTATTTAATTTGTTCTCCCACTGTCATTGCCGCACATCCTAGCCCACATGCAAACACCCATTAACGCTGTTACTGCGCACTAGGTTTAGTCCAACATTCATATGCTATCTTTAATGGTACTCGGACACGCTTATTTACGGATGCCTTGGACCATCGCATATGCGTTCGCAATCGATTTGAACATATCGTCTAGGCTTAATAGAAAGCACCTAACCATGATGAAAGGGGATAAAACGAAGTATTAAGTAATAAGCGGTGTTTATCTCTGCACGTACGCTGTCACAGAACGTGCAGGATGGACATCAAAATGAACATTAGCCGACATAGAAAACTTCTGCAGGAAAATGGGATCAATGGTTCATAAAAACTTCTGAGAAGGGCACGCTAATACACGCTAAAGTTATGCGAAAATTGTTAGGGATGTCTCAGTTGATCAGAAGCGAAGGTCTAGAGCAGAAATGCAGAAATCACTCCCGCTGTTAAGCTTGATGAACCTTATACTCTTCCGACACTGCGCAGCTTACTGCGGAGACAGGTTTCGGGCCTCTTTTTTTTCTTTTGTCGGGGACACTGACATCGCGGAAATTTACGAAGCACCCCACATTTTTAGCTAACTACTAAAATGCCTACTACTAACTACTAACTACTACCTAATGCGGCAGTGAGCACAACTATCCCAACAGTGGAGGCGCGTGAGGCTTCTGTCAGAAACACGTGTTTTTTTTAGGAAATTAAAGATTAATTTACTTTCACCTCTTACACGTCTTTTTATGCGGCATAGTTCAAGCGGGATTGTCGAAGATTACACATAATCGTGCCCCGCTCACACAAGCAAACTGTTATCATCACGACATAGTTTATTTCATTGAAGACTGGTGAAGCGTCTACACCCAGCTGCTTAGATTGCCGGGGCAAGGCCCATTTACCCAGAAATACAGTGTTCGTAGTGGCACTCACTTTCGTTTCTATTCAAGACATCCCACAATCCAACGCAATATTTCCGACTTTATAAGCGAGAAAGGTTTAAACAAAACGATACGACTGCGGTGTCATAAAAAAATCTGGTAATGTGCTTTTTCGTTCCGGTCTTCACACTCAATATGCGCTGTTTCTAAATTTGCATATAAATTCGCTCCGCGCTCACGCAGACGTACTCTTCCGATCTGCTCTTCAAATGCATCTGATGTTCCCCTTTGATGGGCCTGCAATATGTGGGAGTGGTAGTTTCCTTTTTGTGGTTGTGTTAATTCATAGCGTGCCTTATTTACAGCACTACTACAGTTTGGTATAAGGTTGCTCTATATATATGGCGTAAAAGTAAAAATGAGAATCCTTCGGCGTCTTTGGCTTTTATAGGATGTGAAGAAAACAGCACCTTCTGAACACCTCGGAAATTACTGTAAGGAGACCGCTGCGAGTACTATTTTACGGTACATCTCCCATCCACTTTCTTGCCGACGTGAATTATTAAGTCGGTCGGAAAACGTGTCATTTCGCACCGCGTTCCCAACTTAGGGTTCAAGAAACCGCGTTGTTATTTACGTTGTTCGCGTACAACGCATGTTTTCAAAATTGACAAACACGAGACGCATCCACCACCGTCTCGCAAAATAACGAAGTCGCTTTGGAAATTGCGAGGACGTCTCTACGGACCCCGACACATGATAAGTTTCAAGACACTCAATTTAGGTGCTCTCGTAAATCGGAGAGCGACGACTCTTCGTTTCTGCGAAGTGTGAATGCATGTTTAATCCGTTCTCCGGAGAGCCAATTTATATGTTTGATGTCACTGCAGATTATTTTGTCGTATGCTGCACGGCCTCTCCACTTCAGCTTCGCAGTCTTTACAGCACTAATGCATTGCTGCATGCGGCATGTTCTTGTGCGGTTCAACACACGTTTTGCATCTGAAGCATGCGTGTTCGTTTTGTGGGAGCCCAGATACATTCCGTAGGCTCTAAAGGCAATATCATTCCTGGCTGCTTGGAAAGCCCTGTTGTAGCAAGATAAGTTGGTGATTGCTTCTAAGAAACAAATACACCACGTTGTCGTCATGTGATATCCATAAAAGTTATGCAGACTGACGAAGAAGAGCGCACCCGGTACGATTCAGGGAACACGGAAGGCTCATTTGCGGTGCGCATGTTTTCCAAGACAGAGAAAAAACACCAAAATTGTTGCATATTTAGTATTCGAGGTAAAGGGTGATACTGCACTTGAAAAGAATTTCCGCGTGAACTTTTTGGTAAACTACATTAGGTGGTAGGTAGTACGTGATACAATCTGGGACCCTTCCAAAAAACCGCGGTTCGCAAAGTGACGTGCATAGGACATCACTTCCTGTCTTTAAAGTATACTGCACCTTTAGCCCCAACACGCCAAGATGTATCCCTATGGAGGCGAGCTTTCCTAAGGGTTGAATGTCCTGTGTTTATTTCTTTATTCATTTCCGGCACCTTAAGTACTAAATCGTTGAAAAGGGGACTGGACCCGCCGCGGCGGTGCACTGGCTATGGCGTTCTGCTGCTGAGCACAACGACGCGGCTTCGAAATCCAGCCGCGGCGGCCGCTTTTCTGATGGAGGCGAAAAGCAAAAACGCCCGTGTGTTCGAGATTTCAGCGCACGTTATAGATTCCCAGGTGGTCAAAATTACTCCGGAGCCCTCCACTACGGCGCGCCTCATCGCCTGTGTAGCGTCGGCGCGTTAAACCCTGCAATCAAAAAGGTGACTGGTTACGTTGGCTATACAAGAAGGTGTATCTTTAAATTTTTGAGGAATAGAGGTGTCTGACCTGATGTGAATGTGATTAGTTTTATAGGTACAAGCATTTGACTGTTACGAAATACTTTATATGTTGCTGTCCGATGCGTATAAAAATGAATGCAGGGCCTATCTAAATTATTCACGATTTTTAACTCCCTTCGAACAAAACTGCTGCTCCTTACCCGCAATGTAAATACAGCAGGATGGAACTGTCGTCCAGAGGCCTCGTGACGTCTGTTCTTACGCACAGTACAAAATTCGCTGTACAGCCCCACACACATCCCATTCGGTGATCCTCTTTCCCATCCTCACCTGTTTCTTCCGCACCCTCAAAGCGAAAAAGTTTTATAACCGTTTCCTCACATCGCTCGGCTCGTGTGAGTGTGCTGGAAATGTGAGTATACCTTTATGCGGGGGCCCATATTTGATTGGGCGCTGTGCGCAATATCCTCAGTTTCAAGTGAAAGTGCACTGGTGTGGCTTTCACAAGCACACGCGCTAGTGTTCGTTATGCTAATTGGTGTGTCATTATGCAACCTCATAAATCTGCGCAAATGCAAAGGAACAAAGGAACATTGAGCCATCTTCTGCACCTAAATCCAGGCAATGAATCTTCAGCTGGATGTTAATTTGTCTCGCTAATTAGCGTTGCTTCTTTCGCAGATTGCCTCACCATGCTTTCGCGGCCACGCAGAGAAGAGCCCGCTAATGAGAGCCGGTGGTTCCTTCGCCCCGCAGCACAAATTTTGTGAGAGGTGGGGCCAGTGGTTGTTTGCAACAGCCAGGAAGCTAGAGAAATGAATTGACTATAGTTACGCCGCACACTCAATGGGGCGGGGGTTTGGGGTGCAGGCTGACTCCTAAAGGTTTGAAGTAGAAGACGGTGGCGGTGTGCACATTTGACCGTGTAATTTATGGGAAATTGAACACTATAATTGAGCCATTTAAGACTGCAGGAATAAAACTAAGAAAACGACCGTAATAAGTGGGTTCGTAGGCATAATACAATTGCCGCTGGCCCCGGCAGCCCTTAATAAGAGCTGTGGGAGAGATCCTTCCGTAAGCGTAGCCGGTGCCTTGCCTACCTTCCTGAGTCTTGTACTCTTGATGTGCACATTGGCGGAAACAGCTTGTACGTAGTAGTGGAGTAAAGCGTGATAGGCTTGACACGCTGGCTACGAAAGCAGAAGAACAGGGATAGTAGAGAGCTTGAAGGATTCCAGAAGTTTGTGTTTGCCTCCGATCACGGGCTCACTCTTTTGAACAAAAATAAGCACGGAAGAAAATCTCTAACCTTAGTTTTCCGTACATTACTTTTTTTTTTTACTGCCAGAGGATCCCTGAAGATTGTTAACAACGGCCACTTGCTAGTTTACGTAAGGATATTACATACAATATAAATTAAAAGCGGAAACGAAGTGCATGAACAGAATGCATGAACCAGACCATAACTTACATTTTTTTAAATTATTGGAAGTACTAATACTATGGAATCACAAAAATATCGTCATCGACATTGGGTACACTGCGGCTTTATCTCTGCCGGTATTTCTTGTGTTTGGCAACATTATTCGTTTCTTGTGGTACGAGTAAACTCAGCCACCACTTAGTATTCATGTTAGGAATATCACAGAATCACGTTAAATGAAGCAACACAAAGCCATTGTACAGACTAATGTAGTCGTTGTTAATGCATGGTAGAATACTCTTATACGGAATGCCACTTAAACGGCGCATTAATCATAAAAAGGCTGAAAATAACCACAAGACCAAGAGGATAAACAAAATCTTATTCAGCGGGCCCTTATTAACTCTAACAAAAAGAACGTAGCTAAACGGCTTCCTGCTCTGTTCATCGTTTAGGGACACATCCGAGGAGAAACGAATACCAATTACATTACTTTGTTGAGTTTATACCAGCCACAAAAATTCATTTGGCTTCTTTATTAGTGGTTGCACTCAAGCCAGTTAGGATAGCCATATTAAAAGCTCATACCGCGAACCTTCACTTGAGTGCTTCTTTGCCAAGCGGATGCATTACAGGCGACGCGACTATTGGCTTTTAATCGTTTGTGTTCACAACGTAATGCATTCGCATACGCACAGGAAAGTTGTAGCCGGGAAAGAATTACTTTTAACGCTGTTTTTTATCTGAAATGTCCCGCACTAAGCACTAGTGGAACACGTGTTTAACTAGACATTGCATGCGGATGATCAGAAAAGAAATCGGAAAAAAATGTGCGAAGGAAATGAGATGGGCGGGGTAGATGAAAGCCGGCATTCCCTACCGTCACATCGTGTTGGCGTGCAATAACGCCTAACTCGTTCGTATATGAGCTTCATTACGGTAATTAGCGGCAGGGGGGGGAAGGAGATTGCAACTTTATGGATGGTCGCACCAACACAATTAAATGCGTTCATTCGAGTTAATTACCAGCATGAACCGTGCGCTACTCTATCAAAAAAGAGGCACGGAAGATTAAGAGAACGTCAGCAGTTAAGGGATCTCGGGGTTAAACTATTCGGGGCGAGAAGATAATTTAGAATACGCTCACGAATCTTGTGAAATAGACCTTAGCTTGAATGAGGGATTCGTTAGAACTGCTTCAGTGAAACGGAAACTCTTTTTAAATACAAAAAAATCAAAACAGAACAAAAAGAGCAAACGCAAAAAGACTGTACCACCGTTTTGCGAACGATGAGCTGACTTGGGGATGCCTGCTGTTCCGTGAAGGGGAAGGGAAAATGGTTCGCTGAAATTTGAGGCAATGTAAAATATATTAGCATAAAATTTAGCCTAGCTAATGCATAACAGTCTCTTGAGGGTGCACTGCGCTGTCGCGGAGCATCGAAAAGAAATTATATGGTCGTTCAACGAAGTCAGTCTGTATTTCGAGTAAACATACTTATCTTATTTTTGCCGTCTTTGCTTCCGCAAAGTTCGAACAAAGTGGTAAAGTTCAACTGGCTGCTGGAAACGCAGGTGTCGTTACGGCTAGGGCTTGGTTTACCTCTACCAACTTTGAAATTGTCCGTGGCACTAAAACCATCTCACTCATTAGGGTTTTACAAACAACTGGTCTTGTTTACTAACGCAATAACAGCGAGCTGTGCGCAGATATTCATAGCTACGAGTAGGGTTATAGAAACAAACTACTCGTAGAAGGGTGCATGAAAGTGTAGTTGCAGAGGACGAGGTCGAAAGCGTGGCGCGGACTATGAAATTGAGGGAGTTGGTTGGCGAAGTTGCAGACATGCATTGTACTTGCCCCAGTTTTACTCTTCCTGTTTCTAAGCGTTCTCGGTATTTTTGGGGCTGGCTTAATGAAGTGACATAGCACCTGGAATGATCATAACACTTGTTTTAGTGTCCGAAGTTCCCTAGCACTTTCCTTAGCTGCAAGGAAAAACTCTCACGCATCTAAATCAAGCAGTGTTGTTGTCATAAAAACGATTAAGAGTGCACTCAAACTAAAAGAAAAAAATGTATCTGTAAGTAGACGTCCCTCAAGAAATAGACAGTCCTCTTCAACACAAATTATTTTTCGGGTTTGCTGACGTCAGCACTGCGTTCCGTCAACCGAGTTATTGTGGAATGGTTCTACAAATCTCCACACACCCCTGTGTCTTTTTCTCAAAGCCCATCAAAACATACTCCCAACCTGTGATGAAGGACTGCGGTGAACCTGTTCGTATGTCCCCACAGCAGAGCGGAAAGCGTCATGCATTGTGTTTCTCAGGAATTCCCTCGGTTTTGTTTGAAGCGCGCTGGCTCCGTGCGCCAGTTCTCCCATAAAAGAGCGCAGTCATGCTATAAGGGAGGATGGATTGGCGATCGCAAACGCGAACACATGGTGCCACGTGCCAAAGAGTCACCCATCCTTGCGGGTGGCCCACCACCGCCCCCGTCCTATCGGGACATCGTTCTCCATAAAATGGCCGGTGACATGCCCTGGGGTTCGCCTTACGTGTCCCAGAAGTCGTAGATATGTTTGAATGTGCGCCTGTGTTGTACCTGCGTTGACGTGGGCAGTGTTTATGTCGTGTACGCACTGTTGGGCGCACGTAGCTGATAATGATTTACGTGACAGCTCGGTTACGGAAGTTTTGAGTGAACAACGTAAACGGCAGCTGGGAATTACCGTCAAACTTTCCCGAAAAAATGCTAGTGCAAGTTCCCCTGGACAAAAACGTGTTTTCTGCCGAAGCCTGCCGTTAGTACGGCTTTTATTTTTTGTTTATAAAACGGGGAAGGTGCAGGCGAGGTTCCATGTGCGATGCGCTGAAAGTTCGGGTTGTGGCTGTCAGCCGTCACTGAAGACACTTTTGCCAGGCTTTTTTTTTTTCAAAGCTTTATGAAATGTTGCCATTCGGGTCAATGTTGAGACCTTACGGGATCAGTGCGCTTCTTATTACAGAATAAAGCTGCCTTCGACGACCACAACGTTTATATTAGTAGCTTTGCAAGGTGTCTTCTCGCTGTCCCAATAACACCTTAACAAATTTATTTTATCTTAATATTATTTTTGTTCGCAGTTTCGGGAAACGAAGCAGCAAGATTCTGGCAAGAACTCTAGAAGTGTCATAAATCTTTCAGCGCGATGACGCTACTGAATCGTTCAAGAGCGCTTGCAATTTCCCGAAATTCAATTACATCGTCTCAAATCCCCCAAGGCTGGTGCCGTGGCAGGGTCTAGAAAATATAAGCTCCCGTCACTGTCCTTTTCTTTTCTCCTTGCCTTCAAGTGTGAAAGCGGTACTGGAAACAATCGACTCACGAAAACATGCAACTCCTTCGATCTGGGACTGGAGAAGGGCTTCCGCCATAAACATTCGAAATGCCAACTGTATTCGAGAAAGGTGCGAATATAAAGAGGCGTAAAAACAATCAGACAAAAAGCAAACAGCCAGGCGAAGACGAGAAATATAAAAAATGGCACAAATAAGAGAACGACAATGCGGGAAAGAAAACAATTACACATACCATAAAAACTACAAAATAATTAGTGCCCTTCCATTTCGGAGAAAATGGATGACCTACGAAGCTGGACGCAGTCCATGAATGGCGGGAAACAAAACACGACATTTTTTTTTTTCTTCTAATTTGCGATTGAGCATACTTCCTAGCCAATTAGCTTAATCATACTTGGAAGGGCCCGAGCTTCATTCAACGGACAAACATAGGACTTTCTGTTTCCCTCCCGTGTCGTAAGCATTTTACTATCTGTGTAAAACACCAACCCAATCTGCAGCTCGACAAACAGGACACCAGACAGGTCACATTGGGCTGTTTGATCACGCTTAAAACTCCCACCAGCACAACGGACATGCCATCGGCGAGGGCGAAAAATATACAGCTGCATGCACGCCCCTCCTCTCCCCCCGTCCCTCCACTCACCATCCGTGCACCCCTAAACCGGCAACCGGTTATGTGTGCGGGCTTAGGCACGAAAGACACCGCCGAAAATGTCGATCTCAAAGCCCTTTAAGCTGAACAAGAAATATTGCCTCAGGTTGGAGTTCAAAAGGGGCAAGTGGCTATTCATCCGGGAGGTATTCGCAGCTACTGGACTCGCGGCGGCACTGGCGGCGGCAGTGGCTTTCTGGTGTTTTCGCGCCCATTCGCGCTTCTGTTTGGGCTGATGCTCCTCCAGTTCCCGCTCTTCTTCGTCTGAGCCAACGACATGCGTCAGTCCAATGGCGAGTTAAAATCTGGAAGGACTCCAGCTTTATTCTAGAGGAACAAAACACTGTGGCTGTCCGTTTCCCTGTCCTCGTCGTAGGAGCCTTACTGTATGTGTAGCGAAACAACCCAAACCCATACCCTCAACCATGGAGGTCAGCTGACAGGTCGCATTGAGCGCACTGAGGTCGCACTGAGCCGTGAGACTTCCGCGTTTAATATTCTTACAGCACAACGGCAATGTAATCGGTACCGGAAGGAAGCCTATAGCTGTGCGTGCACGCCTCCCTCCTTCCACCCTCAAACCATCCACGCATGAACCTGCAACCGATGATGGGCACGTGCCCAGGCGTGAAACACACCGGCGAAAATATCGCTAAGGAATCCTTTCAAGATGAACGAAATATATGGTCTCACGTCAGCGTTGCATGCGGAAAAATTGCTCTTTATTCGGAAGGGATTCCCCGCTAATCGACTAGGGGATTTTGAAGTGGAAAAGGTGCCCTGCTAAACGTCGCGACAGAGCTTTTTGTCGTTTTCACGCCCCCGCTTCGGTCATTGTCCGCAATCATCTGACAACGGCGCTAGCGCTGTTAACAGCCGATTGTGCAAGTTGTGAAGGAGGCATGGGTGGTGCAAGAGAATTAAGAGTTTGGAAAGGGGGGTCACCAGTGGCGAGGAGCAGTGCCGGAGCAGCGCCGAGTAAAGCGGCTTCACGGGATAGAAACTGGGTGTTAGACATCATCATCTCCATCAGCCTGTCTCGCCCTCTCCACGGCAAACGCCTATCCCTCGATCTGCTGTTATCGCGGTGCTGTGCTAACTGCGACCCGCAAACTTACTTGATCTCATCTGCCCACCTAACTTTCTGGCCGCGCCCTGCCACGGTTGCCGTCTCTAGGGATCACTCCGTTATCATTAATGACAACACTTATCTTGCCTTCACACGACATGCTCTGCCCACATCCAATTCTTCTTCTTAATTTCTACTAATATGCCCCTAACAGGCGTTTGTTCACTGATCAACTCTACTCTCTTCTTGTCCCTTAATGTACACCTATCGTCCTTCCATTCCATTGATCCGCTCATTCATCCTCAATTTAATTTGAAACCTTTTAGTAAGCCTCCAAGTTTCTGCCCCGTAGGTGAGTACCGGTAAGATGCAGCCTTCATACACTTTCTTTCTTCAGGGACACTGGTAGGCTGTCATTCATTATCTGAGAATGCCGGCTGAATGCACTCATTCCCTATTCTTATCCTTCTAATTATATCTGCCTCATGGTTGGTATCCGGGGTTCACAACTCTGCCTAAGTAGATATATTCACTTACCACCTCCACTGCCTCGCCACCTATCTCAAACCGCTGTGCTCTCCCGAGGCTATTTAGCATTATTTTATACATATACTGCTTCAAAGAAAACCACCGTTTCGAGGCAGAATAGCCTTTCCTGATAGATGATGGCATGCGTAAAGTTCCTGCAGCCTCAGCTTAAAGCGACGTCTCCGCTTGGTCTTTATGCTTGAAGCACGAAATAACGGCATAAAAGGAAGTGCGTAAAAGTATTAACTTGATGTTGTAAATGTGTAAGTTGGTTTACGTACAACTACAACAGTTCCCGTAAGTTCTTGTTGAGGAGTCAGTGTGTGAAAAACACTACTGAACAGTACAGAACCTTTAAAATGAATCACGTGTAACTAAACCCCTCCCTTCCTAATTCATAACAAAGTACTGTTAGCTCTTAAAATTTTGGACAGTTGCTGAAACGAGCAATTGGGCGCAGTTATCCTCACTTCCTGTGCGTGCTGAAAGCATTCAGCTGCTAGGCCAGATAACGTGGTTTTGGAGAACTGAAGACGACACGATATCGTTTCAACTCCGCTGGCAAGTCGCATAGTTGTTAAAGTAGTGGAAAGGCGAACAGGCGGGTATAATCTGCTATCAGGCTGATTGTGCATAAAACAAACGGCGGGTAAGTTCGCCTTCTGTCGCCTTGAGAATTAGGGCACCCATACTCAACGCAATGTTAAATATACATTGGGTCACATGGAAGCCTCGCTCCGAAAGCAGCAAAAGTTGTTTAAAAAAGTACCCAGGGAAGCGAGGACACCGTAAAAGAAGACCAATTGAATCTCCGCAACTAATTCAGTCACTCAGCTCTTCTAGGATAGCTGCTGGCACGGGGCTCTAAATTAGAAGTTGCGCCCATGCCTCATGAATTCATAGCTGCAAAATGAGTGAATTTATGAGCAGCGACTCGTAGACGGCGATGAAAAATAGCCCAGAAAATGTACCCCATAATGAGCTGCTGACACCTGTCAATGTAATACACTATTTGCACTGATGAATTCAGGTACTCCCACGACGGATGCAAAACATTTTCCTCAGTACATTTATCAAACCATTGACTTCCATAACGGGCGTTTCACGTCCGACTTGCACGTGAAGACACAAGCGATATTCAAATTATCAAGTAATTATCTTTTCAACGTAATAAAGTAGACCGAATGTAAGAAATCGTGATGCCGTAAACCGATGTGCACGTCGTATCTGAGTTAGATTAAATCCATCCCAGTTGCCCGTCGTCCCGGTAAGCGACGATACATGTCGCCATGCGTCGTAGAGGCGGGGAACGGGATGGCCAAAAGGATTATCCGCGAAGAGTGGAAACTAAAGTAAGATGCAAGGCTCGTGGAGACCATACGGCGCTCAGATATAGTGGCCGCCTGTTTCTGCCGTCGGAAAGAAAAAAACACCAAAGAAAAGCAAGACATCAAACTGGTAGGATTTGTGGACGAAAATGAAGAAAATGAAGGTTTTCGTAACATCCCTCTTTGTACTCTGCAGACCGACAGACTTCTGCCATACACAGCGCCCTGGTGAAACTAGCTGCACACGTCATGCACAACTTATCGCGCTCCTTCGTCATCGCGGGTCCTCCATCGCACTTTACTCTTGCCAAAAGTAAGATGGTTATCGTCAGTCTCCCCTCCAAATGCACAATAATGTCGTTCCCTGTGTACGTGGGTAACGTAGTTTATGCTCTTCCGTTGCCAGGTTATATATATTGAACACTAATCTACGCTTTGTTATTAATGGGTGTACATACTGCGTACAATTGGCAGTTCTGTAACATTGGAGCAGTTATCAGCGCCCCAATGTCAAATTCAAGAGCTCACAAAACCTTTTCTTGTAAATGGTGTAGTGTGTCGTGGGCAGCAACATTTTGGTCAGGTACCAACAACATAGAAATCAGTATGGGGGGCTTTATGCTGGCATTGAAGAGCTACTATCGAGCAGAACCAAAAGCACCAATACAATTCTACAACCATAGGTATTGGTGACAGCCTTTGTCTCCGAACCGCCACTTGCGTACGCCAATATGTGCGTTGATGTTTTGCCGATAGTCCTTGAGTTACTTAAACCCAAAAATTTGTTCTGTCTGTGCGAATGTTTCTGTTTGTCCCTTGACTCAGCCATCGGGTCACAAGTTAAAAGAACACTTGAACGAAAAGATTATACAAGGCAAAACCATTCAGAACTACTAAATCTGGTTCATACGGTTCATACTTGTCAACATTGTTCACCAAAAGAAAACATTTGGCATATTTGAGGAAGAAATGAGTAGCTATAGTGGCACTTGCATTGTTCTTCTAATTAAAAAATGCCTGATGTACATTTATTATCTGCCACTATTATTTTTGCTGTGTTTGAGCTTAAACAAACTCGCGGAAGTGTAGCAGTTGCAGTCGTCATTGATAAATCTCCAGCAGTTATGTTTTAAGGCATTTTTTTATTCAAAGCTAGTTGACTTTATTTTTAATACATTGCAAACTTAAGAAGCTCAATACAGTTGTCAGCATAAAATCTCGAAAGGGCCACTCAATACTGCCTTAAACAAAATAAAAAAACAAGTGCCCTCTCCGGGTGTTCTGGAGAGAGGCGCCAAGTTTACTACAAAAAGTCTTTTTGACGTAAGATTGATGTGTCAGGCAGAATACTCGCGGCTCGTGATTGAACGGGTAAAGGAGAAAAATAGCCCTAAGAAATGCGTAGACATATCGACCAGACGGTCGGATGGTAAGGAACGCGTTTTGAAATATATAACCTAGACACCGCAGAAAAAAATGTAACAACTGCTCAAAGGCCGAGCGGAAGAAAAATTGAAACCGGGAGAGTACTTTTAGTCGCTATTGAAAGCTTATATTGCAGAAATAGAATATAGCATAAGTGGATTTCATTCTTGCGTATAGAAAAAAATACCAAAAAGCGCGAGAGGCTAAGCCATACACAAGAGAAATAGTTTAGAATTGCAGTGTCATGGACGTCGCGCAAGGGAAAGGCAGTTTCCGCGAAAATGGATTTGTCGGGGAAAGTTTCGCGAAGGCTGCGGAGGGAAAGCAGCGGGATTATCGTCAATGGGTTGTTTTTGTGCCTTGCTTCTGCTCGAATGCGCTTGAAAACCATCAGTTTCTTGTATCTCGGTGAATTTTAAGCCCCGCTATTTTATTTTGTTTTAAGACTGCAGGTAACTATCCTGGTTTATTTTACTGATTTCTTTCTTTAAATAAAGGAACCATTTTTTGTTAATTTCCCTTTACATTTTCAGCCCTCCACTGAATCAAGAGGCATTAGCCTTTTAAACAGGACTTTCATTTAGGCGCATCTTTTATGTGCACGTTCATCCTTTCAGGTATTATCAGTATGCGTATATTTGTTGCCTCATAAACCTTTATAGCACTCTCCCGAAAAGCAGTCGTTTATGAAACGCCATGCGGCCGCTACGGCGAGACAATTAAGGAATGGTTTCCCTTAAGTGATGCAACTTCACAATTTCCCTAAAGTTACTCAAGTGAACTATTCGGAGTTGCACGTGCCAAGGAAGAAAACGGTGCTCTGCTAGAAAGCAGAAAAAATGAAAATGTAGCCAGTTTGTTCGGGCATAGCTTCTGAATTTGGGCGTGCCCTGCCACTGTTCTTCATTCCGCACAACTTTTTCCCACATTTTTTCTCCCGCCAGCATTCGTTCCGGGCCGATTTTCCCGCAACAACATTCGACACACCACGTGGCCACCCCTCTGCGCCCCAGTAGCGGTGGCTACCTTTTTTCCGCCACTTTGCATTTGTGAAAGGGCCAGCAGTCCGCCCCCGAGACGTCACCCGCCCTTCTGCTTCGGCCCATAGAGAGCAGCTCGAGCGTGACCCCCCTCATCGTTTTGTGCTGCCTTTAACTGTTGCGTTTCATGTGGAAGTCCTTGCGAAGGGTTCTAGCCGGGAGTAGAAGAGGACGACCTGGCTTCTGCTTCTCGAAAATGCCATGCTGCTTTCTAAACCATGCTTTTTTTTATTATTTTCCTGGTTTTTGAAGCAAAATCTGGACACTTACTAGGTTGACAGCTGTTGGTGATAAGTGCGTAAACAATGGGTTCAGGGCCAGATATTGAGTCGTATTGCAGGGTATAAAATTTCTAATAAAATGTTACGCTAGTTATAGGTCCACGTCAGCCAGCACAGCTATAATAATACGTCTTATGTTTTGTCATTTCAGTAATAATAATTCAAAATCTACTAACTGCTGGTTGTTTAGCGACAATGCTGTCCAAAAAAAAACATTGGTTACTACTAACCCTCGTCCGCTGAACAAAATCAAGCTTAAAAAGCGCTCCTAAAAAGCTCTCCTGGTTCACCGAAAGGAAACTTCGCATTAAAATGCTTAGCTAAAAAATGGTTGAATCGGGTAGCACAAAGGAAAGGGAGAGAGGTATAGCTCGGCATGTTCAATACCGAAAGCTATCAATTAATTTTGTTGCGATACAAAAACTAGTCAAATTTCAAGGTTTGCAACCAGAGAATTTACGGAAGGTTGGATAATGTTGAATGACTGAAAACGCTTTCACAAATGCACAATATATAAAAAGAAGGGCGTAGCCTGCTCGTTTACCGCTTAGATAAGACGCACAACCATAAAGTCTACCGATCCGACAAAAATATTCCTTAAGAAGACTGTTTTAAAAACGCAACAATTTCGCCCACAAGAAAAAGACGAAGGAACTACACCAAGCCTGACAAAATATTTTGTTGCCCAGGACAACTAGGCTAGTTGAATGAAGCATTCGCTAGATTTAACGAAAGTTAACTTCAGCTATCCCGCCGGGGGAAAAGTCTATCGCCTTAGAAAGAAGTCAACTATGTGTTGTCTTAAATTGTTTATGATGCATTAGCTCTCTGTGTTTTTTCCTCCGCTGATTGTGGTTTGACACACCATGACACGAACGAACGGAACAGACAATTCTTGTGCGAATCAGTGGTAACTTATTTTGTTCACAAGCATCGGATGAAAAACTAAACGAATAAAGAACATCTATCGAACAAAGTTATTTTCAGAATAGCCACTTTGTCGATACTTGACCATCGTCATGCGTATCGCAGCATGACTATCGTCATGCGCAGAAAAAAGTAACCATCACTAATTCCTGACGAACGAGCCAATCTCGGGAAAAGATCTCCGCTGTCTTCTCCGAAATATTTTCTTGTTAGCCTTCCAGTGAAAATGATTTTTGCCTTCACTGCTATGTAGATTTATATCTCTTGCGTCAATCTAGTTTATGGCCCCACAATGTTTTTGCCTTTGAAGTTCAGCATTGAAGAATACTCATTTCAAATCATTTCATTTCCTTACGTTCAAGGGGACGACGCAACTCCTTTCTCACAATTCATTGAAAATGGGATGCCATCGTTGCGACAGTTCTGAACATGTAGGCCTCAGAACGAAGTAGACAACGGACTTTAGGGGCAATAAATAGAATGTAAATGCACAACATTTAACGTTGGCGTCGCAAGTTGTTTCAGCGATACCGGAATTACGCGTGCAATAATGTTCAATTTAAAAAGACTAACCACTCCTCCAAGGCATTTAATGCGTGTAGGGTACGTGATAATAGCTGCAGAGAATCACCGTGAAAGAACACGCCAGGTGAGAAGGTCCCATCCATGACACCGCTACGTTGAACAGCCAACAGTTAGCCCCAATGGTGCGGCCAGCGACCGGTCAAGGGGCCGCTCTGGCATTTGTCCGCGCGAAAGGGTGGTGGGTGTATCTCGCAGATTGGATTCAGGCGTGGCTGCTTGATTTAGTGGACGGGTTGGATTTGGTTCAGCCAACTTGTTCCCTCAACTAGATGGTCCTCTTGCTAAGCCTTGAGATTCGGCTCGGATTTTATTTCACCTAACAGCAGCACCTCCCGTTCCGCACGGAAAGCGCACACACCTTTCGTCCCCACCCATGGTTACGCATGCAGAATTCGGCGTGACGCCATGGAAGTGCAATTGAGCGCGACGTTAGTGGGCCTCGGTTAGTGGCAGCTGCATGCACACACCAGTCCACTCTGTGTATCCGCTGCGAACGATGTGAATAACTGAGTGGCAGGGGGAAATGAGTTGTAAGGAAACATCGCTGTGTTTGTTACGCTGGGGAAGCTTGTATTGTCCGACGGAGGGTGGTCGAAATGAAAGGACAACGCTACGATTGATTCATGCAACTGACCCATATTAACACCACTACTTAGGCACGTATAATCCTCTTTATAACCGTAGTCATGTCGTACAGCTTACTTGATATTCCACTGTCCTGAAGCTGTTAATAAGACTTGGTGTATGCTCGCTGTAAATTACCTATGAACTTCTCGTGGCGATAAAGTCGGGCCGCATACAGTATCTGTAATTCGTCAGCTAGAATGCATTTGTAATCACTTACTTTCCGATGGCTAATGTTCTTATGTCAGATGCACAAAAATTCACGTAAAAGCAAAACAACAGAAATATTGATGCTGTTAAGCATGAACAAGATATGAAGTCAGTCGGTTCTCTCGTTGCAACCTGCTTGCTCTGTATGGTGTAGAAAAAGATTGATGCCATTTTGGGGCTTTCCTCACTGTGGTCATTGTGTCACGTGGCCAGGAAACGTACCTTCAGGAACGTGAACTTCAGAACAAGCTTCAGGAACGCCACCGCAAAGGACCATCAGCAGCCAGCCCGCGCTCCCGGAAGCGATCGCATTTTTACGCTGTTAATTGCACTTTAGCATTGACGTAGGCTTTGATTACATTGATAAAATGCAAGGAGGCTTAGCGACAGCTCTGGAGAGAGAAAGGGGAGGCGGGCGGTTGCATTACCAACCGCTGGCGGCGCCATCTGTCCACGGGGTCCCCAAATCGGAGATTTATTCTTACGGTCACGCTTCCCTCCTTCCCTGGAGTGTTACACGTGCTTCGGTTGTCCCGCCTCGCTCCCCGGTGTCCTCTTTGCTGGCCATGGGATCCCTACCGCTTGGATACGGTTGCATTCACCGCATCAACGATTTTAATTTACAAATTTAGAACCACCCATTGCTTCTATTAATCATTTGACTTTTGAACGATATCTACGGTGCCTCTTACCATCTGTCGTAGTTCACAAATGTAGAGACCTTACCTGCATTAATGTTGCATAGTACGAGTGTTGAAAATATACGATCAGCATTGACTAACAAGTTTCCCCTATAAACTGATGCTGGATTTTAAGGCATCAAAAAACCGCGTTTTAGGAGCCAAAAACAGGCAGGCAAAACAATGTTTTCGGCTTCCAAAGTCGGAAATAAAGCCACCATAAATTTTCACACCAATTCAGATAATTTCAAACGGAGACGTGAGCGACGTGTACGGGTAGGGTGAGCACCCGCAAAACTTGGGAACTGCTTCGCTCCCTCATTAGTCCAGCCACCATCAAGACCGAATCAACGCCACATGACCCGAGTCATCCAACAACGCCTCGGGGATATGGCAGATCTCTTCGGTACCCTCCAAGCTCGGTACCTCCCACTCACCCGTCAGAGCAGCTCTCACCATACACTGGTAGCCCTAACCCCCTACTAGACGAGGGCATCTGTCTACGGACAACGGTCGCGGCAGCCGTTAGTGGTCTCCGCAGGAACACGGCACCGGGCATGGACAAAATGTCGAACAAGGTTCTGGTCAATTTGGACGATCAATCTCTATTAGACCGCAACAAGGTTCTGGTCAATTTGTACGATCAATCTCTATTAGACCGCAACTCCTACCTCAGCCAAATATGGGTGGCTGGTGTTCTTCCAGCTAAATAGAAAACGGCAGAGGTGCGCCTAATACCGAATCCGGGCAAACCACCAGCATAGATAACTAACGTCCCATTTCCCTCACGTCCTGCGTGAGGAACCTTCAGAAACAAATCGTCCTCAACGGGCTCTAAACATACCTAGAAGGCACAGGAAAGCTTCCCGGTACCATGGTAGGCTTTAATTCCAATCTTTCCACGCAGGACATCTTACTTCAAATCAAACAGCAGGTCATGCAACCTGCCACACGAAATTCTCCTGCTGCCATTTTGGCACTAGACCTAAAAGGCGCATTTGGCCACGTGAAGCATACCGCCATCTTGCTTTCACTCAACTCCCTCTGCTGTGCGCAAGAACCTGCCAGTACACCCGACACTTTCTCACCAATTGACAACCCATCCTCAAGGTCGGGGACCACGCCACAGATCTTTTCTCTCTGGGTAAGCGCGGCACACCTCTGGGGCAGTCCTATCACCCCTGCTGTTTAACATCGCCATGCTCGGCCTTCCTTCCCTCCTAAAACGTATTGGGTATCCAGCACGGCCTGTATGCGGACGACATTACCATCTTGTCTTCTTTGGATCAATAGGGGAGGTTGAGGACCGATTTCAGGCGGCAGCCGACATTTTAAACCGCTACGCCCAATCGCCCGTGTGGTTTTAGTTGTGCCCCCAAAAGTCTCAACTGCTACTCGTCTTCCCCCCCCCCCCCCCAAAAAAAAAAATCAACCACCTGTATTTCCGACAATCAATATCCACATGGATGGCCATACCGCCACCCCTCTCAAAACATCAAGATCCTTGGCAGGACTTTCCAAGGAGACCGGACATTCTCCATTCTAATCAACCAGCTAAAACACACCACAGAACAAGTTGCCTCTGGGACTAGACACGCGCCGTTGATTGTATACGTATGTTAAGTGTTATCTATCCTGCCAGTAACGTTTTCACATGAAATGTGCGTCGCGCAACGCCTGTTAAGTATTATCTCTCATGCCAGTAACGTTTTCACATGAAATGTGCGTCGCGCAACGCCTCAAGCGAAACTATCTGCCGCGCTGACGATAAACGAAACGCACGGTCATGGAACGCCTCGTTTGAAACTGTTCTGCGAGCAGACGATAATTGAAGGCCCTCTCCGGCTGCATGCGCAGTATAACCTGCGGAAGCCATGTCTACCAAACCACTTAAAAGAACTGCAAGGCCAGGGAAACACTGCCAACAGTGATCATAATGCGCACACACCGGCTGACTGTCGAGTGGTGCCGGTCGATGGTGTGGTCGCTACCAACGCTTCCGCAAAGGCTGCCCGATCCCGTAAAACCGCAGTGCACACAACACTTGCTCCTCGATGGTCATGGAGCGAAAGCCGCCTCTAAGTCGTCGCAAAAGGGGGTCTGTCGCCAGGTGACTGCACAGCCAATGCATACCACTTTTTGGGAGATAAAAACGAGGTCGCGATTTCTCTTCCTTTTAAAAGACCTGTCGGGGTAGAATTATGTCTGCTACGGTGACCATAACAATAAACCACGCCGCACCAGCGGGCGCCACGATTGTCACGAGTTCAACTCGGCCGGGAAAAACCATTCCCGAGTTTTCTCCGAGTTCTAATATTAATCAAGCACACACAGCCCATTCTTGGGCGCGGCGTAGCGACCGAAGCCCCACTCACCCATGGCGTAGCGTCGTAGCCACGAAGTCGTCCTTTGATGCCCGCTAGCAGCGAAAAGAACTAGTCCACATGCCACCTTGAGCCAATGGTGCACAGTAACGGGGGTGTTTGGTCCGGACTGGAGTTCAGTCTTGTCCGAGCTGACAGGAGCGGCCAAGGCGCAAGATTTTCCCATGGGAGCCTTCTTCATACACAGTGAAAACACAGTCGACGGCAAATGACACAACTTCAACGTCTACAATGCACTCGCCAAGGCTCAAACACGCTCTTGACCCGCTGAATCGGGACGATTTCTGATAAGCACCCGCCGTGCACACTCAACCAAAGCGTAAACAAATTTATTTTTGACGGTCAGGAGCAAGGCGCGTTCCGTTGGCCACCACAGTGAACCCCTTTGCTTGCTTAGTTTGTGCTTGCGCAGAGCTGCACCAAGTCTGCGCTGAAGACACGCACGTAGCAAACATATTTCAGTGCCAGAACAGAACACCGAAGAAATATGGATTGATTTCCCCGCCCCGTGCGTGGCCAGCAGCCAGGCCGGGGACTTCAAAGTAGTAGTGGGGTTATCTAGTTTATGCTAGGTAATGAGTATTGCAACTCGATCTCATATGGCGCTGCATACGGCTGATATCACAAGCCATACTTTCTCAACGTAGGCGGCCCCAATACGGAGCTGAGTATATCAGGCGTGCTGCGCGCAATTGCACCGGTTTCGCTCGAGGTGTGTCGGATGCTCCACTATCACTGCTTTCATAACCCAAGCAGCTGCAAACTCGGGAGTAGGCGGAACTCGGGTCTTCTGGAATGGCACCCTGCAGGTGTGTGATGCAGACTGTTGGCAGCCGGTGTAGTGGGAAGGGTGACACGCATTGCAGCCGTTTTATAGTTGCACCTAGCTCAATCATTACGTGGCTCAGGTGGCGAAAAATACGCTATCTCCGTGTATGCGTCACCCCAGACACGTGGCCGAAAAATTACAATTAGCTGCGAACGCGGCTATGCTTTGCCTTCGGAAGCGGGTATGTGTAGACCTGAAGGTATGCGTTGGCATGACATCTCATTGTGCGCCGCTCTGACGTCCCCGTTGACTGGTACGAGAATTGGAGCTGAACAAAAAAGGGTGCGGACGTATTATGAATATTTACTGGGCAGCATGTGGAAATGTCGAATGTTACCAGCCGAACGGCTGACGAGGGCGGGGTTGACGCAAATATATGCCATGGCCCGAAGTTAATCCTACGTTCGCGATTTGAGGTCCAACATCTTTACCAGGCACCCGCAGCTTGACGTACAATAGGTTTGGCGTTGCTTGGCAGGTCGTTTAACTGAACGATAAGGTTATCTAAGAATAAGCAAAAACATACGCCTAAAAAGAGCTATTGGCGAAGGCTGTTGGTCATAACACCACACAGAAGAAGGGAAAAAAGAAAAGAAAAAATGCTAAGGATGAAAAGGCAGAAATATGGTCTGCTAGTGGTGTTGCATGAATCGCGACATCCTACACATAGCGCCGCTGACGTCAGCAGCACAAAACTCGGCGACACTAAAGTTGGCAACATAACTCGGTGACATAACCCAAGAGCAGTGATGCTCACGCATTCTCACATTTCAAAAGAAAGCATAGGTGGCTCGATAGCTTGTGTATATATCTTTCTCTGCACGAGATGTCACCAAGCTGCTCCTACCACCCGTATTTGGCGACGTGGATGTATATTGTTGCAGTTTTCAACGCGTCTGATAACGTCAGCGTTATGTAGCGCCCGTTTACGTAACTCGATACAGCAGCCAAGAAGCAATTTTCACGTTGAGGAATTGTAGGAATGGAATAGAACTTCCTGGTCATTCAAGGAGTGGGAATGTGCAAAATTTTGGCATTCCGCAGAATGGAAAGGAAAGGAATTGCGGAAAGATTTAATTCCTCGAAATAGAATCGCAGTACAATGTGGCTGAACATTCCGCAGCCCCACATTCGTAGTGCGGTCGCCGGTAACATGACTTCGTTCACTCAATATTGCCGCATAGTCACTATTTACTTGCAGCATCAGTACACCTCCGCTATGTTTTCGCATTATCGGTTGTAATCTGCCGTCAGTTTAATTCAAGAACCTTTTTACAAATTGCGGTTCAAATGCTTATGGCGCCACCCTTGCAAATTCCATCGATGAGCCGTGGCACCTAAACTTGCTTCGCATGACGAATTATTTTATTATTCACGCAAGAAGAAGGCCACAACGCCATACGTAAGACTAGACTGCAATGTCCGGAAGTTATGAATATTTGCTGAGACCAGGCACTGGCATCAAAAAGAAGACAGGACAGGGGGCCACCCTGCTCATTCCAGGCACCCACTTCCCACAGGGACGAGCCAGAGAAATTTCCCCGATTCTCAGCTCGTGCTTTTCCAACACGCCACCAGGGGCGCCACTTTCCCGGCATCACCCGTTTTCCCTAGTGGTATTGCCGAGGTGCAACTCGGGGATCCCCCCGGGACGCCTTTTCAATGGGGCGGGGGTAGTATTTCTCCATTAAATAAAGAAAGCTTATACCTTTTTATTAGGCGCTTATACGCCTTCCGAAAGGGGGAAGCGCTATAAAATAATCAAACAGCTCTAAATTGGCGCCAGGATTGCGTCTCCCTGAAAGCAGGAGTTGAGGCTCAGTCAGAAGTAAAGAGGGGTCCGGAGATACGAGGGAGAGCAGGGCGGCGGGTGCCCATTGTGAAGCTGCAGAAAAGATGCACAACAAGCGGAAGCCGCCATTGTTAGCTAGGTGCCTGCGGCGTGTTGGCCAACAAAGAGGCCCGCGTGCCGAGCTTCGACCCTACCCCGCAGACAGCCCCCCCGAGAGTGAGCGGCCGGGGATGAATAAAAGCGATTGATGGAAGAGACTAACAGGTCAGCAGTTCCTTTAAAATTTTATTGTCCGGCTGATTACTTGAATCCAAGTATATGTCATTCCGCGCTGTCTTTAGCTCGAAACACGTAAAAGTTTTCATCCTGGTAATTTAATTTAACCCGCTAGCGGTTCCGTTTGTAAGGGAAAAGTAAGGTATACGAGTCAGTATACAACGTTATGTTCAAGAAGAAGGCACTAATGAAGTTTATAACGGAACGTATGGATACTAAAGAAGGGGCGCGAAACCAGCGTGGTGTTTTCTATCCTGTAGGAATGCAGCTACTGCGTATGGGGCTCCCCGCACGCGGTGATGACAGTTCCGTGAGTGTACGACGAACACAGGTAATGACAACAGCCGCTATGCGTCATGTATCCTTTGCGTGTATGTGTGATAAACAGTGAGCGGACGAGGTACACGTGTGTGGTGCGCAGAAAGCCCGGAACATGCACACAACTACCCCGTCTGGTATAAAATCTGCCCTCACGGGTGCGGTAGAGGGGAGTTAGACGGAACGACCCGGCGGCAGCGGAAGACCAGGATGGGAGCAGCAAGTCGCAAATAACCGGAACGACGACCCTTGTCCAGCTCGGACTAACCAGCACCTGTGGTGGGCGCACACGGTGTCGCTTGGTACAAGAACCCGAACGTTGCGTTAGTGTCGAGCGAAGCGCCGTTCTATTTCTCTAGGCAGTCGGTGCAGTGCATTATTCAGTGTCGCGTTGTTCCCATGACCGTTATGTGTTTCAAGCTACTGTTTCAACGCATGCCATTTTCGGTTTGTTGTCGCGGAATAAACCGGTGATTTATGGTTCTTCCATGTCGGCGCGCGCGTGACTTCGGCGGACGGGGTCAGGCTCGCGGACCATTTGAACTTCTACGCTAATAAAGGTGCCCGCAGAGAACAGTACAGGAATGTTACAAGCGCCCGCTTCATGCTTCTAACCCTTTCATGGATCGTATAAAGATGACAATTCGGCATAGGCCATCCCGGATGAACTTTTTCGGACAAACAAGCAACAAAAAGAAAGCGTGAGTGTCTTTTTTGACCCAATTCTTAGCAAACAAGTGGTCGAAGAAAACAAAGCTTCGACAGAAAGTAGTCAGTCCGGAAGGTCACGGGACGTTTCTAAGCGATATTCGAGACGGCCGATCAGATTTTTACATTTTAAAGGCGAAAAAACGCCCGTGTGTACGAGATTTCGGCGCACGTTAAAGATCCCCAGGTGGTCAAAATTAATCCGGAGCACTCCACTACGGCGCGCCTCATCGCCTGCGTCGCGTCGACGCGTTAAACCCCACACTCAATCAAATTTTAAAAGGCGAGAGAAAACTGGTATACTTTTTCGCGACTTTGGTTACGGCTGTTCTTAGGAAACGGCACTTCGAACTAGATGCAAGTGTGTCCGAGGTGCCTGTTCAGCTGTGCAACGGCCCTACTATTAAAAAAGACGTAACCGCCTACTTGAATGCAGACAGAGCATTTAAACACTATTTTCAGCAACATAGCATTTTAAATCAGTCTGCTAACCGGTGAGGATCTCTAAACCTGCCGCATGCACCCTTAATGCTACAAATGTTACACTTTCATAGCGTAATATTTGCCACATACACCAATAAAACCACAACTCGCCAATATCCACCCCATTTCATTATTTAATCCATATCAAACGGCGTAATAAACCATGAATACCCCCGCTTCTATCGGGCGTTGTTGAATGGCGGCCGCGTACGCAGCCGATCCATTATTAACTTCTAGCACCTCTCTACAAAAGGCAGGGAACCTTGAGTATACAGTGCCTGCCCAACATGAGCCCTCCTCCTCTTAATCCGACTGCGTACACACAGGCAGGCAGCCGACGCCTCCAGGACCCCCGATCGCAGCGGGGCCACGTCGTAGTGAAGAGGGTGGGCCCCGTCTCTTTGTTGCCTGCGCAAACATCCCGCTGTGAAGTCCGACGGCTGAAAAGGACAAACTGCAGGCTAATTGACTTCCTATGGAGTGCACTTCTCCCCCTGCTCGACTTTACACCTTTTGACTGCATGTATTCTGTTCTTTCTCTGTTTTGGTGCCATTGACCCAACTGGCAGCGAACGTACGAGGCGTCGGGAATTCTGCGACGTTAACAGATTACGATTTGCACTTATATCAATGTGAAGCATACTTCGCCCGGAACACTGGTTTTTTTGGCTGGGCTGACAGCAAATTTTCATCCCCGCTTTTCATGTTGCATAACTTTTAGTGGCCGTCTGCAAAAAACAAAAAAAAGCTCTCGGAATTTGTGTTCTTTTTATTAGGGTGAGCTAGAAGATAAAGTATATAAAGGCAGTACGTTCTTAGACTATACAACTGGGGGAGAAGGGGGAGTGGGGGTGGTTCACCAATGTCAACAAGGCAAAACAGGAGCATTTAAATGCTTCTGCTAATTGTCTCAACAGCGTATGTTTATTAAAAATTCACGTCGAAATGGTTTCTGACAACGAAATGAAAAAACGGTTAAAAACAGCGTCCAAGAACTGAGACATTAGTTAGGAAAAAAGGATAAATATATAGACACCATATCGCGCGGGCGCGAAGCGGGCGCCAGCTACCTTAACGACAGAAACATACAATTGTGTTCAGCTGTTTTAAACTGCACGGACACTGGTCAACCCGCACTGTCGCCGAAAGGAAAAGTGAGACAAGGGCGATTCAACTATGATTACTATGCACAATGGGCGTCGGCCAGGGGGGTAGCAAAAGGGGCACCTGACGCCTCATCCCCACAAGCAAAGTTTCCCCTTTCCCCGCCCTTCTCACCCCCGCCGCTACAATGCCACGAGTTTGCCGTCCCTCAAGACAAAAATGGTGCCGATGCATCACGCTACGCACTACACAATTGCCCCAAAAGAGGTTTCGGCTTCACTATATTTTGTATTTTAAATTGGTGCGTCGAAGTTCAGTATCAAAGTTGGTTTTTTGGAAGATGGTGCCTTGAAGAATTTTGTTTTCAGATGTTCTGGATTTCTAGGCAGTCATCTTTTGAGTGCTTCGACTGCATTTCGTCTGCATGCATGTGTATACGAAATTTCCGCTCCCAAGGCTTTCCTTTAGTGCTTTAGGTGCTGCGATAGATTTGCCCCCAAGGCGTATGAACTAAGGGAGAAAATGGGACGAGTGATGCTAAAGGTATCGCTACGTGCGTCGGCGTATACAGAAGTCGTTTTATCTACTTCTAAGATAATTGAAAGTATGCTCTTCGTAAAATGTTGTAAGCGGATTTTGTGTACAGAGCTTCGATTTTTCGACGGACTTTTAAGAATTCGGCAAAAAGTGGGAACCCGAAATATAAGAGCGGTTTAGTGAAGGCGAAAGACTAATCTCCGCGTGATGGAGAGGCTGGCACCACGGCGTGGCCCAAAACCAACCGCAGTGTAAGCAATGGATGAAAGTGAAAGTGTAGCTTCTTCAAGGGTTCCATACGGCGTTTGGCGAAGCTCCTTACGTTATGTGGTGTGAAGTGCAAATACGCTAACAACTGAAATATTAGTGAGTGAGCCGACTTTCAAGCTCAGTGTGCTCTGGAAGATTCCGCCACCGCATTTGAAATGTACCAAGCACAGAATTATTGAGTGATTTCTGTTTTTCTATCTTTGTTTGTTTACGGTAATTTGCCACCTCAGTGTTTAAATTCGCGCTTTTTTCGATAAAGCTCAGTTGGAAGTTAGCGCTTGTGCCCGTCGCCTCCTCTGTCCTTGTCCGTTTTTTTTCTTCTTTGCACTACACAAAGTTATGCATCTCTGCTTTTTGTTTGCGTGTTTTATTGTGTGTCAGGGAGATATGGCATTGTGTGAGTTTTTGGTATGGTGTCATGTTTTTTTGCAGACAGCCTAGAACTAATCATTCTACAGCGCCTGCTGCCAATGCCTCGTCCCGCAAGAATTTGCCGTCGTTGTTGGCAGCGAAACACTAGCACAATTGCTTACAAGATGGCGCGTCTCCTGACAAGGAAAATACCAACAAATCTACAAATCGTAGTGGCAAAAGCGACATTCTGCAACAGTATCGAATTTGACTATAAACGAGTGCGACCCCTGCCACAGAAATGAGCATCCGTATATGTGGGAACGTGCGCTCTTAGGGTAAACCGGCAACCTGTAAATAGTTATTCTATATGACAAGTGACCTGTCCTTGCTAGGCATTACCCGTGTTTAAGTTTTATCAAAAGGGTCCTTTTAGTAATCTTATCATTGGCGATTATATGGCGGCGTCCTCCAAGCAAGAGCAATATACAGCTGAACGAGCAGGCAATGAACTCATTGCCAGTACCTTCATACCACACGACACCACCCTAATGATAGTGTCGTGTGAAAGTGTCAAGTTATACAGCGTTCTGCTACCGCGGAAACTGGTACAAAGTCTCTATGCTTATTTTTCATGTTTCTTAAAGAGACGGACAACCGATTTTTGTGGAGTCCATGCATGTCCTCTAGCTCATATGAAAGCCAGCGTTTTATATAGCGTGGTAACAGCACGGAATTTCTGAATAAATTGGCTAAATAATTTTAATTTGTCCCTAAACTTTCTCAAGTCTGAAAGCTGGGGCCATGTAGTGTATAAATGCGACACTATCATGCATAAGCAAACAGCTCTTTCGATTTCAATACGGGATTCAAAACCGCATAAAGGAATAGCAGGACTTCGTTTTTCGATTGTTTTATCTGGGGACAGTTCTTAAGTACTCCTTTTTATCTCGCCTGCTCGCAAACGTAGCGTGCTATATGTTGCTGCGCGGCTCACTGTCACGGTTGCCAGTATTCGCTTTGGCAGCCTACGTAAGGTAGGTAGGCGTAAAAATTCTGCTTTGAAGCGTTCTGGCGACATATCAGAAAAACCGTTTCGGTTCAAGGTGTTTGAAGCCATGCCCCTTCGTTTGCGATACAGAACATAAAAATCTGTTGTCCGTCTCTTCAAGCAAAGGGCAATATACCCAGAAGGCTTCCGGTGAAGTTCATTAAGGGTCATAGAAAATCAGCCGCTGATGTTCGATTGCCTAGGCGTTAACTGATTCATTTTCATCACCTCGTTTTGCGGCGCATTGCCTACATTTGTTTTAAGCAGCCTGCAACCTTCATGGCCATTGAACATAATAAGGCTAGATGTATAAAGCGAACACGGACACGCTAATGTCACCAACAATGTGCAATGTAAATAAATAAAAGAAATGTAAATTTGGACAGCAATTCAGCGCATTACTGAAAGAACTGTGGTTGACTCCTCTGTCATAGGAATCGGTAAAACACGAAACTGAAATGTGCAGCGAAATCTGCAGCGGAGCATGAGTTGCGGGTTGGCGGCTGTATTGTGGGTGTGCATGGCGAGTGACGTCCTGCTGCCGGTCGCTTCGACAAAAGTGTGCTCGTGTCATTTCCGTGATGAATATGACGTCAGCGAAATCGTCATGTATCCCTGCATAAAACACTTTCGTGTTAAAATATAAAACCCGAAAACGAACAACCCGAAGTATAGCGTAATCTTTAGTACTAAAGGTTGCTTCCCCGCAAGAAGACCCTGTGTGTAGGGGTGCACCCTTTACAGGCCGCTTGCTTCGTTGTACTGGCGTCATTTCCGTGACGGATATGACGTAAGTGAAATCTTCGTGAATCCCTGAATAAAACACTTTCGTGTCATTGTATATACACGTTACTCCGCCCCCATCACAGCGGCAGCAATGTATGCTGTCCGGCGCAATAGGGAACGCCTCCTGAACACGACGTAAAGGGTCTTTGTGCTGGCCAAATCAAGACGAATGAGGAGCCAACCGGGCGCTCCCGGCCGACACACCCGCGCACCACCGGCTAGCCCCGATTCGGCAGAAGCGGCTGGGCCCTGCATACAAATTGCCGCGGCCGCACACGACAAAGCCTGCGGCTCAACAAACACCCCGCACCATTCCCGACTAAGTTGTTCTTTTCTCTCGCTCATCTTGCTGCAGCATCGCCTAAGCCCTTCTCCCTATTCTTTTTTTTCTGGGCTTTGACTATAGTGTTCGCTTTTTTTTTACAATTGTTTTTTGCGGGACTTTCTCGCCTTCGTGCGGTGCCTAGTCCGCTACCACGACGGGATTTGTGTCGTCTGCTCACGAAGCAACAGACGACGATCCGCGTCCAACCAGCACACTAATTCGGACAGCCGAGCAGCATAGCTGGCACCGAAGCTTGGCTAAACAGCAGTGCATAAATAAATATCTATAAGGCATTGTTAACAGCATGGCAAACCCTCTTCGGTCGGATTTCGCTGGTGTGAGAAGAAGTTCTTTGCTTTGTTTTCTACTCTTTTTTCAGTTACCGCTTCTTTCGAATACACCGCACCACGCTAAGCCTGCTCCGCTTGGATCGGCTTGACTCGGCTGCAGTGGAAAAGCGGTAGATGCCGTGTTCAATTAGGGGTACCATGCTCTCGTGCCCTATGTGTTCGTCGTCACGTAGCTGACAGGGCTTTACCTTCGGCTCAAGCGCGAACGGGCAAACTAAAACCTGCAAACATTTTAAGCTGTGTTTCTTTTTTGCACCAAACTGACTCGAACGGCGTGTCTAGAATGTATTAGTTTCTCAGAGAAATTTTGAACACCCACGTCCCCTCATTGGCATTCTGTGAAGCAAGCGTTCTAGTTATGAGGCTGTAAAGTGCGAAGTAAACCTGTCTTTCTAGGCGTTAGGGTTGAAGATGCGGCTACCAGTGATGGCGAAAACCAAACATCTCTCTATCAGTGATTATTGTCATGACGAATGTCATGTTTTTATTGGTTCATTGTAGTGAAACAAATGAACTATTTATTTTAAGCCGAAGCTTTCTTGGCCTTACTGATGGCGGTGTCGTAACCACAGCGCACTGCAGGAAAGCCAACTTTACACAATATGAGGGTGCAAGGGATTATGATGGGTAATGAAACAAGCAAAAAACGCTTCCTGTGGTCACAATCGACCCTGGATCTTTCGCGCTATCAAGCCGAGGTCTATCCGATTGCACCATTGTCGCATTCGGGGCGCTTAACATCCTTTAGGTTCGTTGCGCGGGCGTTGGCTTTGGACCTTGGCGGAGTTGACCAATAAAATGTAGATCCTTTAATACGTGCCGCCTCTTCATTCAAACAAAACCCCACACTGCACCTTTAGCGCATTCTACCTTCTAACGAAGTTCAAATCCCCTCCGTCTAACGACGACGATGTGTGTGTGCAGCTTTCTCGTGAGGGATCGGTTTGCTGTTGTTTGGGTTACTACTGTGACTCTCGGCGAGTCTAGGGTGGCTTACGCTTTGATCATTGATGCTTGGACTTTGATTGCAACAGTTTTTACTTTGGCACTTCGCCATTTGATTTTTGTACGCAAGAAAGATTCGCATTTCTGCCATCGTCGTGGCTATAGGAAGAGCATTTGATTTTTACTCGCATGGCCACCCCTCCGATAACTTGCATCAGGGCATGGAATTGCCCTAGCATTAAGTATTTAATGCATCACTTTGTGCTTTCATATATGTGTGTCCTTGCGTGCGTGAGTGCGTGTGTGTGTGTGCGCGTGCGTGCGTGCGCATTAGTTGGCGCGCGTGGGTAGGTAGGGGGCGGGAGGGGGGGGGGGGTGCGTGCGTGTGCGTGTTTGTTTGCACGAGTCGCTCAAACAGACATGTGCAATCAACTGCAGGATCGCTTAATACCCCAAAACATTAATACATGGGAGTTGTATGAATGAAAGATGCCTGTTCTACTGCCTCCCACATCGCTTGCTGTACTACCTGTGCATATACCCATCCGCGTTATTCCTTTGCGCGATGCATGCGACTACATCACGCCATTAAAAAAAGAGCATTCTTAAAAAAATTTTCTGCCCTTGTCACTCCGTAACCATATCACGTAGTGTTTTGTCTCTGAGTTATACGTACGACATGCTAAAGTTTTTTTGACATCACGAGCGTCACGTGCATATTAATTGAGGCGAAGCTCGGAATAACCAGGCAAGAGAATAAGTGTAGAGCAGATGATGACTCAGCGCCAGTCTCCAGGCTGGTGTTTGATGACGCGCTTTCGTCGTAAGAAGGCCCCGGTAAAAAGATCAGGGAACCTCTTTGTTTTTTTTTTCTTCCAAGAAAATCTTTTTGCTTCTCTGAGTTTATTGTCACTTTCAGGTACCATGGGAATATGCCTCTGAAACATACATGAGCGCTCAAGATCTGCGCTTTTACCCACATAACTGGAAAAAAGGTTATTTGTTGCAGGGTGAAAGATGGGCACATTTTTAGTAATTTGAAGGATTGCTTGGACTAATGCATGGAGGCAGATTACGTTTCAATTGGCACTGTTGAAAATATGTGCTTTTTATCCAGTGAGCTGCTCATTTGAAAGGGGGCGCCAAGGTTCTAGTCTTCTCGAGCATGGCTACAAAGTTTCTTTACTAGAGCCGGCAAAGTTTCGTGGCGTTATTCATCCAAGAAACGAATTCGCCCCAAGAAAGTTTTTAATTCTGTCTAGCATTAACCGCAACCCTCAACAACCAGCTCCCCTCACACCCACTGCAGAAGAAAAAGAAACAGGAAATTGGAACGTTAAGCTTGAAGGATTCTTCAACGCATCACTTTCACACATTCCGTATCGTTTGAGAATTAACCTTGAGAACCGCACCCTGCTCCTCCGAAGACCGTGCACGGGAATGCGCAGCAAGAGAAAAATGTCTTCATGCACGGCCTGTTTTGTTACTTTGGCGTCCCCAAGTTTGAAACCCAATTACGCGCCCTATCTGCCCTGTGTTCTGAAGCACAACCGCGAAATATTTAAATGACTGTTCACTTAGAATTCATGGAGCGTGTGAGGTCCCGTCAGACATAGGGTCCAGAAGCTCCATGAAGCGTGCATCACAGATCCCTTGTATTATACTAAGTTGCCCCGGCCTTATAAAGCCGCGTGACGGGAAAAGGAAGTGCAATGGGGGAAAAAGTTGGATTAAGCATCTTTTCATAGCTTCTTTTTACGTGGTCTCTCAGGCTAGAATTTCATGAGCTTCAAGTTAGCCCACTGGTCGCACGTGGGCAATTGCGCTTTTTGATCTTGGACGAGGCACTACGGAGCATGAAGTTGCGAGCTTTGCAGCGGGTAAAGGCCGATGCGGAAACAAAGGTGGCAGGCCTAACGTTGAATTATGGCCGCGAAGGAATTAAGAGCGAGCCACAAAAACTGGAAGACGAAAAAGTTCAGAATAGAGCGGACTTACGGCGTGCGATTCTCCATCCACTTTGGCGGAGCATGTTCCGACCCCTGCTGTTGTTCTACTGCGTGCAGCTAGACGAACTTTACCTCGAAAATCTCTAAAAGTGGGGGATTCAAGAGAAATGAAGAATGTTCTAATCTGGCCGGAAACTTGGCGACAGCCTGGTAATCTGTTGGTGCCACGTCTACTTAGTGCGATGGCCGAACCATGTGCGCAAACTAGGGGCACAGTTACGGGCTCAGTGAAGCGGGCATAGATTTGTTTGGAACGACAGTTTTTTTGGCATCACGATACTTTGTGAATGTTTTGAGGTATCACGACGGTTAAAAAAGAAATTAAGGCCTCAAATAAACCACGCCTTAGGTTTCTCCGCAGAGAACGAAAATAATATCCGATTTGCACGCCTCGACACGCAGGACCTTGGAGAAAGTAGTTCTATTGCTCCTTACTGACTGCATCATCCAGTTTTTGGGATATCAAACATAGATTTGGAAATTTAACTGCGTGACAAGAGAAAGTGCATGTTTTTGGACTGACACTCTCTCCGTACAGAAACTAAGTACTGTTAGTGAATGTTGAGTACACTGCAAAAGTGTTTAATAGGCTTTTCACTTTGGACGAAAAAAAATTTTAATTTAAAATATTTGATGCAGTTCTCGGCGTATGGAGCGACCGATATTCACGGCACATACAACTTTGTGCAACGCTCAGCACCTCCGACTAACGTTTCCTTAAAGACATTTTCTCTAACCAATAGGTTGCATGTCCACTACTTACTACTCGACATACTCAGACAGGTGGCAATAACGGAGTTGATTCAAATTTTGTTTTTTCCCCGCTGTCCTTATAATTTTTCACTTCCTAGTTCTTTACTTTTAAGCCTAATGTCAACCCTGTTATTAAAGTCCACAGTTTTGCGTATCTCATGCCAATAATTTCTTTTTCGTTTAATCACTTGCATTTATTACTCACCACAACTTTATATCACGTGGCTATATAATTTCTGCGCTTGTTAAGTTCTCAATTTACAATTGAAGCACAAACAACGTTACCTGAACGCTCACAAGGCGTCCGTGTGTACATCTGTTCCAAAAACACACCTGGACCCTTGGCTTTCCAGCGATGGGTGCTGCTGGGTGCACCTGGACGCTGATCCCCCTCGTAATCTCGTAATCGACGACCCCAGCCTTCAAATCCCACGTGAATGAAACGAAGGTCGTGCAATAAGAGCGGAAGGGCTAGGTGTCCCGGCTCCATTGATGATTCCTTGCTGCTGCTAGCCCTGTGTTATTATTTTCTGCGCACATCTCTTCCCTATGCGCTCATAGAATCCATTTCGCTGCCGCAGGGCGTACACAACGGGGATGTTGCTAATTGCATTTTAGTCGTTACGAACTTCAGTTGTTCCGGAGTTCATTCACAAGTATATCCGCAACACTAAGCTGCGAAATAAAAAGATGGAGAGTGCTCACCAGCTGTGCCTACTTTCCATAAACCAGTTTTTTGGCAATAACAACGCTTTTAAATAAACTTACAGGTGGTTTCCCAGCGCCAGCCACGAGTAATTGTGCGAAAACCAGCATACATAGTCATTTGTAATAAGTCGCATTACATACTCCATGCCACATCTCAATCCCTTCCAAGCAGACTTGGCAAAATTTGTCTCATTCACCGGATATACAAGACGGTATTGCAGTTACCCCACAGCCCTCCCACTTCCAGATTGGAACAGCTGGAATCTGCAATAGTGCAGAGAAATTAGTTGAGGCCTAATAAACTCAATCAATTTAGACGCCTGTCGACAACGCCCACTGGTAGAGAGATTATCCATAGATTGAGTCTGCGAGCTCCGCCAATAACTGATCCCTAAAGTCCCCATTCCCGCAAGCATTCATGCACAATTCTTATCCGCCCTCTCTCACGCATATGCACCGAGTGCACAAAAAAAACACGCAGGGCACAACGGCACGGGCTCGGACCTAGAAATACCCAATTAAGGCCAACCACGCTTTACGTAAATGCGGCCGACTACAGGCAGCACGACGCGTACGCTGTGGCGGCAACATCCATCCCTAAATCCCCCGCCTCACAGCTCCCTCACTATAAGCAACCGTCATCCGGCAAAAGTATAGGAAGCGGCAATCGCCTACCACTAACGCAGCGGCCAAACCCCGAAAATCATCGTCTCGGATACGAAACTGACCACTCAAAAACTTTGCAGCGGCACCATCTATCCTCATAACGCTTCCAAATTCTTGTTCGAAATTCTCCTACGGACCCCGTGGAGCTGATGTGGGCTCGTGCCCATACCATACAGGTGTGGCGGCAATGAGGCTGCCAACAAAGCAGCTCAAGAACGCACTGTCTTAGCAGGCCGAAGCCTCTGCCCCTCGCACGCAGCCTGATCTACCCGAGACAGGGACATTTTATTGGCATCATTTACGAATCACCAGTGCGGAGCAGTGGGAGACCTGTTTGCTAGCTCCGACCCCCGAAATACAGGTTAAGGTTCGTCCAACTGGCCGAAGATGTCGCTCGCGCCCAAGGCTGCAGGCCGCCATCTGAGGGGGAGGAATTCAGGAAGGCTCCCATTTTCCCTTCCTCCTTTCACCCAGTTTTGGGCAAAATAAAGTTATTATAATCATCATCATCACCGCGCATTGGAACGTGACCTGGAGCGCTTGACACAAAAAACTTTCAGATATGTCGATGATTAGCTCGTTTTTATTTGATTTTTTTTTGGGGGGGGAGGGGGTGGGCGAGGGGAGACCATACGACCCTATAAAAAAGGTACGACATTTTGAAAGTTTCAATCAGCGTGCTTTCGGGCTGTCATTTACGTGCGGATCACTAAAAGATAGCATAATTCATTTTTCAGACCTGTCGTTATAGTGTGAGGCAAGTATGTATGTTGGTTCTTTAGCCCACGATCGAAGAAGCCTTTGCAGAACTACTGGACGGCCCAATACGGGATTGTGGTCAAGTGCCGGTAGGCACTTGACAGGTTGGCCATCTTCAAAACTTGTTTCCACCAAATCGAGTCCAATTTCGCAAAACAGCTATAGCTGCATATTTGCAGACTCAGAAAGGCTCGCTTATGATGACGGATTTATCTACCAGCCTGTCACAAGCTGTTCATTATGGTGAAGGAAAATTCGACTCCTGTATTTATATATATCGAAAAGAAAAAAAAGAAGGAAAAGGTGGTCGTAATGGGCCCGTATGGTCCACAATGTATACATCGTTTTTATGGGACATAGGGAGCAGATACAACGTCCATGTGGTGTTTTCGGCAAAAAACAAGTTAAACAGCGTTTGCCCCGCCATCTAAAAGAGAGTAAGTAAAAAGGGTCGAGTAAACAGCCGTGGTGTAAAGCATGAGACAACAGTTTCGTTCCTTGCAAATCTAATGTTTTTTATATTGGATTTCCTTTCCACAGTCTAAAATTACACAGGAATACCGGCAGAAACCTAACAGAAAATTCCTGTCGCAGGACAACAAAGCTCTGGTGTGACAGAAGCCCTGTGGTTGCGACAACGCCACTCTGGTTGTTGCGACACATATTATGTGGCCGTAACGACAAAGCCAATTTTTCTCAACGACAAAACATTCATGTAGTCACAGCAGAACTTCCTGTCGCATACCGGCTGCACGGCTGTCGTGACATAGGCCAAGCTGCCGAATCCTCGACACAGGAATACGAACAAAGGACACGCAAAAATATGACAAACTACAGGACTTTTTTTGTCGTCATTTTAGACCGGGTCAAGTGTGATCGATTTTATATCGGCCAAACGGGGCTTTGCTTAAATTTTCACCTGCGATAGCACAGTAATTTTCTCCAGGGAGCGTTTTCAGGACATTTTTCGACACATTGCAAGGAATGCGGTTGTACATCATTTTAAACTGACACCACAATCCTGTAGGCATTGCAATCAATGGGTGAGGGAGGGGGTACAAGCCGATCAAATACAGAAAATGGCTGCCTCGTGCGTTAGCGCTCCTTGTTTGTCTCTTCTAGACGCAGAATTTGCGTATCGAGAACAGTGTGGTATGTGAATTTCGTGCGCCTGCGCAAGAGCATTTATCGGGTTTTATTTGTCATGTTTTTTCTCGTTGCTTTGGTTCGCCTGTTGGCTTTATATTTTTCTGTTCCTTCAATAAACGCTTTATTGAAGTTCAGCGCTTGTCCTGTGTTTTCCTTTTCTGTGTCTGTCGTTTTTTTGCGCTGTGCAGATGAACCTTTACCCACTAGCCCGGTTTTAAATGTCACTGATGACCTGTCTTAGGCCTAACATTCTGTTTTATGCCTAATGTTTGATACCCTTCAAAGTGAGCCTTCCGACGTGCCCCGCAACGTCACAGTCATCGTACGTGAATCCGCGTGTACTAGTTGAGGACAATGACGTCAGAGTGTTAAGTTGGGTGTAACGTCGAGCAGTCGCATGCCTGTATCGCCCCCTCCCTCTGCTATGCATCAAACTTAGCGCAAGAGAGTATGACCGGAAAACACGGGAACTTCTCGGAACAAGCTTCATGAATGAGGCTACACGTTACTGGCTTCACGAATTTCCCGTGACACCTACAGAGGTAGGGTAATAGTGCTTTCGCACTAGACACGCAGAAAGGGAAACAATAGGCTGCGCTATTGGGAAAGGTGGGAAGGTGAGGGGCTAGGGCTTAAGAGAGTAGTAAATCTGCTTGATTTCTCCAAACGCTCCAATGAATGGCGTAAGAGGATGCTCCTTCTCTCAGAGAAGATTTGCCTAAGTGCCAACGGACGCGTCGTTAAGTCAGTTCGTGGCCTTTTCGCACTGCCCCAACTCGTCCCCGGATGTGAGTAAGGCGTACCCCAAGAAAGGTACGTCTTACCGAGCACTACGATCGCACTTTCGGACGCTCCTTCGTAACGAGGAGGGAACAAGTTCGGTGCGCCGAACCAGCGCAGAGCCACGGACAAAGACCGTGTTTAGTTCCGCGAGCGAGCGCTTCTTTTGATCTCTTGCTTTCTCGAGACCCGCGCGTACGCGGCTCGTGCGGGAAGCAACCCGCTCCCGCAGCGCTGTGTTGATTAAACCTGCCAGAGCGGCCGTCTCGGTGAGGTTGACCCTTGACCCCTCTTCTCGCCCGCCGGTGCCTTCCACCCGTAACTTGCACGGGTGACCTGCGAGGCATCCTTGCCGTCGTTCATGCGTGGCACAGTGTTTGCGACCCCACAAAGCATCCTTTGCCGAGAGGTGCGAAATGGCTTGTTCCCAAAAGTGTTTTCTTTTAATCATCTTTGCTTCTTTTCAATCATGGAATACGTATTGCGCTGCTTATCGAAAATCCACAGTCTGAGCACACTTTAGTTCTTGCGCATCGGCGGATTAAATTAGTAATTTGGCTGAGGAATGCACCGTAGCCTCTGAAAACCTCTCTTATGTCTGATATCACATCTGAATTCACCATTGGTGGTGCTGGTAATATTAAAATACTTAATAAGTGCATGGGCGCGTTAGCGAAGGCTGACCATAGCATAAAGTTATCGTCATGTTTATCTCGTATTTTCTAGGCATCGGCAAGCACGAAACTGGAGCTATACCTGGAGTATACACTAACCTGTACACATCGATCCTACCAGGTTGTAAAAATTATCCCTAAACAACAACTATAATACTTAGAGACGAGACTCGGAGGCGATATCTGAAAATATTGATGCAGGTGTAAGTCCTTGCGGTTATTCGACCAGCTCCCCATCCAGACATCGAACAGGTATTCTTTAAATATTACAACGGGGTAAATTATGATATTTTTTCCATATAGATCAAGATCTTCAAAATGGCGCGTTTTTTTTAATCGCAATTTCAGGATTCAGTCTCAACCAAGCAAATCTCAGCGCCCTGAGCACATACTCCCAAAACATCATTTCACACGGCGGGTGCTGTGAGCAAGCTGTGTGCCTTGTAACTGCTGTAAGAAATATATTTGATCAGAAAACACCTTATGCTGTATTTGCGCCCTCAGACAAGTCCTCCACATCGAAGGTAGATTAAATCACAAGGAATCACACTTTCCAGAAGAATAAAATATGTGTTTGCTGTCAAACAGGCAAGTTGAACGCCCTCGGTACTATACACATAATTCACATCGACCTGCTAGCACAGCCAGCCGCGCCAATTTTCAGGAGGGCGTTAGCCAAGCGCAAAGCTCATATTTTTTCACGAGCATTCAATGATCCGTTCCAACTAGGATTGAGCGTGTTTCAGTTCTAGTCCACGTCGTAACTCTGAAAAGATTTAATGTAGGATAGAAGAGCGCACCTCGTTGTTCGCGATTGGGTTTCTCGATTCACACGACCATTGTTTGGACAAGGAATTAGCCGCCTTCGTTCATCACGCCTGTCAATATGGCCGCTCTTTCTCAGTGCAGGCGCCTATTTGCTAGCTTCGGGCGTCGCGGACACGTTTGAAAGGCTACAGGCTCAAGTTGAAACGTTGAAGGCAGAAATAATAGCGCCACAAACACACGCGGCGATGGGGTCACTGTGTTACTGATGTGGTTGTCTTGAGATTTCAGTTAAAAATGCTCCAGCAGGGGCTGTCAGACAGTAATTTCCGTTAATTGTATTGTCACCCACGTCTCCGCCCGAGCTATAAGCTTAGAAATTACCATACATTTTCAGCATATTTCAAAAATATTATCCTCCGCGAAAAATAATTGAAGCGTAAACCGTCTAAAAGAAAGATCGCCGCTTTACTAACACCGCTGTATGAGTTCCATCAAGCGTTGAAAACTGGCTGTGTAACTTACTAGAAGCTGAAGGGGGTGCAGCTCTCACTTCTGTACTTCTGTTTGTTAGGGAAGTAAGCCACTTCAGCGATAACTTTACTCGTGTGCACCACGCAGAACACGTGCTGATGGCTTTTCTATTCCGCCTTCTTAGTCTTGTCGCGTTCAATACTACGAGTAGCGTGAAACATTATCAACGGACAAACAATCTGTTGTACGATCCAGGTCAAAGAATTCGGCCCTGCTATTTATGAAGCATTAGGCCGTGTACTTATAATAATTGCAGATAAACAAAAACAGTGAAACAATGCACGGACACCCAGTTGGGGGTTGCGAAATAAACTATTGTATCAAACAAGCAGTCTTGAGAAGGTCGGCACACGCCGACGGTTTAAAAAATTGTCCCGGCTGCGCATGCGTGAGCACGGCAGCTATTAAGCAGGCATGTAAAACGCCCACTGTGCAAGTAGGCTAATAGCGCAATACACTCCCATAAGTTTTGTTGTGATGTGTTACAAACGTGTTTTAAACTTTTTACGTGTTTCATTTTCGCTCATCGCGCTTCACTCTGCCGACGTCACATCTACGTCCTTGCTGGGGTTGAAGCACGGGCAAAAAGCTCACGGCTCGCGCTGCAAAACTTCCGACGAAACACACAAAAAAGTGACCTGTATTTGTTTAAAGCTCTAACAAAGAGAGCCGTTTTTTAAACCAAATGAAAAATAAAATAGGCCTAGGTTTAGCGATGGTGGCCACAAGATGTGTTGTTTGTTTTACGTGGGAAGGGGGCACCCCTTGTTTCCGGTATTGCCGCGGCACACGAAGGGCACGCCATCGGGTTCTTGCAAATAGACAAAAACAAAAGATACAGGAAGCTAGCACGCACAAGCTGTCGTTCTGTTTGCAGCTTGAGGAGTTTGAGGAGGCCTTCGAAACAGGGATGTCCGCTCCATTAGGTTTGAAACAGCTTCATTTTACGCGAGGAGGGACAGTTGAAGTGAGGGGGGACAGTTTGGAAAGTACACCGCTAAGATGAAAGAGCGGTAAGCGCCCTTAGTGTACCTTTTTTTTTATCGGGGTAAGCGCCTGCTGTAGACTTTCAGGTTCGGGAAATGAGCCACTGGCCCGCAATCGTGCGTGCGCTTGCGCGTGGACTCTTGAATAAAAACGTGACAGTTTCGTGCAGCGCCGCAAACGGCAGTTCGCACGTCTGAAAGATGTGCAAAAAAAGTCTTTTTCAGCCGAATTGCATTGCTGTGATAGGTTATTACATCGTATTATAGCGGTGGCCTGTCCTCTTCTTCTAAATAAGTAGTGCCGCGCAATTGACGGCATTTTTTCCGTTATTTAAAGGCGGTATCAGCTTAAGATGTGCTAACGCAGATTGTGTTTACGAGAAATATTAACATGAAGAGTTCTTAGGCTCATTGCCATGCACAAAAATAAGGTAGAACAAATGGTCCCGCTGGAGAGCTGACAATCTTTACTTCGCCGGGGTGGTCTAAAACCATGAACCTGCATCATATGCCACAAACGATAAACCATGGAATCCCAACACAACAAAAAAGGTCTTGCCGGCATGTCTTCAGGATGCTATTTGCACGCTGTCGCTGCAATGCCTTTCGAGCATTCTACAGTGCTGCACTGAACTTCCTAATAACGTAACCCAAAACTTCGAGTGAACAACAAGCGGTTTTCTTTAAAGCCGTTAGTTGAGGGGGTTTCGAAGGGACCCCACCGGCGGTAGAGGAGGACGTCTCTGGGTGCCGTGTCGGGGGGCGTTCCCAGAGAGCGGCGTGATCAGCGCCACCTGGCGGGTGATGAAGACGTCACGCCGTCCTAATTGAAACGAGCCAGCGCTTCCTGCCGCACCAAAGGTGGCTGCGAACAAAGCGCGAATAAAGCTGGAGCGGGCATGAACAAGGGCATCCATCACGTGACCAATAGAGGCGTGCGAGTATGTGCACCGCTAACCGCGTTTGGTGGGGAGGTCACGTGAGCCGCCATTCCCACCTGCCCGTACGGCGTCATTTTCCAATTCCGTTTCCTCTTTTTTTATTTGGTTACCTGCGCGGCACAGCTCCTAAACTGCTTTCCGGGGGAGCCTGAACGCTATCCCGAATGTGCCCGACCGGCTGTGGTGTTAGCGTGTACGATGAATGGTCCCGACCGTCCCTTTCTTCATTGATGCAAATGGCTGTGTTGAGAGCGATAGTCTAGGAGCCCGTATTCATTAACCTAATGAACGAGATTTGACAGAGTGGAGGGGTGCTTGACCTGATTAGGACGCTTGATAAACTCCATTCAGAGGACGAGTTCGATTCCGTGTAACGCGAAATGTAAGCATTCGAAGCATTCGAATTTTGTTCCAAGCAAAGGCCTTTATAACACTACAATACAAATCTGCACTCTATTCATTTCCAAAATGGTATCGTATTCCTATGACCTCGTAACTAATTGCTGTCTTTATGGGAGAGCAACAGCAACATTTCGCACGAAACGTTTTATTGTCTGCATTCGGGAAAGACGCTAATCCGGGGGCCGAAAACTTCCTTGCGGAACCGCAAACTAGGCGTGCGGCAAACAATGGATTCGCACGCCACAGGGTGGGAGCGGTTTAAGTGTATGAAGTATAAAAATGGCAGCACCTCCATTCCGCAGGTGATGGCGAGGTGTGGAGTACGGGGACTCGAAATGATATCCGATTTGCACCCCGACCGTCATTCGATTTGAGCCGTGAGTTGCACCTTGGTTATTCCCTAAATAAAACTGCAACTCAAATCGAATTTCGCTCGATGTTCGCTTGATGGTGGTGTGCGCACAGATGGACACGGACGGCCTTTGGGAGGTCCTGAGGTACTCCGCACCGTTATAGGCGAGGGAGTAAGCCGTTTGACCCTCAGGTACTAACTCACGGTCGTAGCCCAATGGGTGAGACGCCACTAACCCTGCCAGACACAGGCTCGAATCTTGCCGGTGCCTGTGTGATTTTTTGCGATTTGGTGACTATGCGCATGGACGCGGACGGACGTTGTGCTGTCGCAAGGTACATTTTCATACAATAATAACTAGAGGGTGAACTGGCGCTAGTGTCAACGCGAACATGGCAGCGGCGTTTACGCTTCAATGGGAATGATGGGTAGTTCTGGAACCGGATTGCGTAGGATCGAAACGGGCCTCTGGCTGCGCAAATTGTGTTTTTTAACAAAAACTCTTATTGCCCGGTTCTCCGTTTACAAATTGCATGGCGAACGACAAAGTTAGTGACCAAAAACTGGTTTTGTACGAAATAAAGCGGCGCGTTTTAATAAAAAGGGGACGCGGAGTCGAGGAGGTTTGTGGCGCAGGTTTGCCATTTGCCGCCAACTACAGCAGGACGCGGACTTCTTAAAAACTATTTCTAAAAGTTTTGGTGCTGGTGGTTTGTAATAGGAAGAGAAAAATTTGTGCTCATAAAAAAAAGAAACCGATTACCTTTGGAGAAGTTATTCTTGCCTGAATTAGTGACATTCATCAAGCTGCGTTCCTACCAGCCGCCGGTACTGTGGGTCTACGCCGTAGGAGCCGGCGTTCGCACGGAAGGTGTGGCTGTTCCAAGCGATTCGCAACCGTCGTCAGCTTCGACAATACATTTCTCTGCCGAATGAGCAGCGCCGCAACTCCTAATTCGCAGACAACTTCGCCGCAGAGGGCACCGTCATTTGTGTTTTCGTGCTCGCTGTGCCGGCAATGAATTGATAACCCACCCAATTGGCAACTCTAGTTATAATACATTCCACTCAGGGCGGCAGTCAGTGCGCCGCGGCATGCAGTTCAAGGAGAAACGTATTTTTGATAGCTTCTTCCAACACCCCGCGTAGGCAAATGCGTTCATGTAATTCAAAACAAAAACGAAACTGCCTGCAATCTATAATAACTTCCGACAAGCCATCGAGCGCCAATCCGAATCCAGAACCACGCATCACGCCCATTGAGGCGTACGATCGCACAGCCAGATTCCTCTCTAGTTGTTATTGTATGAAACTCTGTGCTAAGGTACTCCGCACCTAATATGCATCGCCGTGCGCCATATGGTTCAGCCGTCCAATCATTAAATCGTCGCATCATCGCCGCGTACCATGTTGATCTTCGACATTAGTCACGTGGCCCGCGCCTTGACCTAGATGGTCATCTTCATCCGGAAGGATGTGTCACGTGAAGAAGAAGATTTGAGCAGTGGAACAGAGCACCATGTCGACTGTCGCCGTTTCTCAACAGCTAGACAACTGCTTTTGAAGGGCCCAATTGAGCGTTTGGGGTTGACTTTTTCGATTCCACTTGCATGAAATTTTGGGTTCGAAAAAGGGAATATATAATTGCATTCAAAATTTTCTTTCGGCTTCAGGTCGTTGGAATTGCTGAAGGGTGCTAATTAATGGGTAATTTGGGATTTATTCATAACGAAGTTTCCTTTTACAGCCTCTTTCCGGAAATAATTTCGTATTTTGAAGTCCCCACGTATTTAACAACCGATTTAGCCCTGGCCAATCCCCCTTGTGGGTACGTGACAAAATCTTTGAGGGCATCATCATCATTCATCATATTCCCCCATCTTCTAGGAACATGAAGCGCGTTTTGGTTCATAATTCCTGCTGTCATGGTGGCTCATTCAGTAATCACATTATATTAACGCAGTGTATAGAGTGCCGTCGAATGGCGCTCCTTCTCGGTGCTACAGCAATAGCTAGACTGCCGTCCGACCATCTTAAAATTTTTAAGGCTAACTGCTCCGTGTTGGTTGTTATGGTGTAGTGGTTCCAAATCAGTAACCATTTCTCAAGGGCGGTGGTTTGAGTCCGGATTTTGCCTGTTTTTACATCTCCAGTTTATGGTGCAATATTTGTCTTATGTTGGTTTTCGGTGTTCTAAATATTTCTTTCTGTTCTTAGGGTTAGCAAGAGTTCGTTGACGTTGACGTTAGATTACGGTAGGGAGGCTGAGGGATGCCAGACAGGGCAATTTTTGTGTGAAACGGCGATGGACGTCGCTTTAGTGAAGTGTTTATGTTACTGTCGAACGGCACTCTATACCACGGTGTAAGATATATCTTACACCGTGCTCTATACAAACCCCCGTGAGTATAAATCTTAGCGTCATGCTTTCCCAGTTGTTCGTCAGCGCTCTTGGATGTCCCTTTCTATCAATTTTAAGACTAACTTGAAACAATCACTCCATATATTAAGAAGAACAGATGAATCAGCGCCGACTTGCCAGCCGTTTTCTCGCTCACCTCCTATGTCGTCACGTGGGATTGCTTGTGAGATTGGCCGCCGCTATCATAAGCCAACGGCAAGAAACATGACTGTGATTGTAGTGGCGCTTCAAAATAAGGGGAGAGACCAAGGGCCGTGACGTCGCGAAAATATAGCGGTGGTTCTATTGACAAGATGGCGACTATAAGGATGAAGCAGCTCGAGCGGGCCGCTCACGTGATGATCGGTACCGATGATAATGATGCTACGTTGAATCAGCGATGATATCTAAAGTTTCTATAGTGCTTCTGGTTTCTTCAAAGGGTACCAGGCGCGCGCTAACATAAACCTAATGCACTGATGAGTTCGTTTTAAAGCGAAGCTTTTCATACCTCATTGATGGAGTCTTAAAGCGGAACGGACTGCAGGAAAGCCAACTTTACACAAAGGGTTTAACAAAACTATGATGATGATGATAAGCGGAGGCAAACCAAGCGCCCCAAGAAAAGAAATACGCTTCGTATCTGCTCGCTTAGTTGCAAATGTCGACGAAAGACGATAGTCGTCTCGCGCAACTGCCAGGTAATGTCTCCCTCTTTTTTCACGCTCATCTCCCATGGTGTTTCTCTCCCGTCTCGCTCCTGGGAGATAAACACGCTAGCGGTTCGCTCAAGTCGATTTAAATTTAGCGCGTTCCACTGCTCCACGCCGAATGCCCCGATGCCAGCGCTGCCGCACGGCGCAGACGAGCGTGAATCCAGGCACCCTACTTACTCCACGTGCGTTCCAATCAGAACGTGAAAACTGTCATGTGGAACCTTTCGTTACTCTTGCCGTTTAACTTTTTAAAACTGCCCCAGGATAACCGCGGGCGACCGCTTTTGCATTTTTCTGGAGGTATTGTTCATTAAATAAACTATCCGTGTATTTGTAATAAAGAAAACACTGCGAATATCACTTACGTATTGATGTCTTGCCCCAGACCAGAGTAATATTTAATTTTGGCGCAACAATGTTGATAAGTATGAACATCGCCACCCGACTTAGCCGTTTAGATTTTACTGTGGGTATATAAACGCGTGGGGAACAACCCATGTTAAGGACATAGTAGAAATTACTAGAAGAAGAATGGACGTGGGCAGGGCATGTAATGCGAAGGCAAGATAACCGTTGGCCATTAAACGTAGCAGAGTGGATCCCTACAGAAGGCAGGCGTGGCAGGGGGCGTCAGAAAGTTAGGTCGGCAGATGAGATAAAGAAGTTTGCGGGGATGAATTGGCCGCAGTTAGCACAGCACCGCGATAATTGGAGATCCATGGGAGAGGTCTTTGCCCTGCAGTGGGCGTAGATGTGATGATGATGATGATGGTGGTGGTGATGACGGTGATATAAACCTATTGTGCAGCATCTGTTTCTCTTTGGCCAGTGTGGCTGAATCGAGAGACAGACGGACCGACAGGCAAGCAGGCACACAGGCAGACCAAACTTTTCGCGTTCAAGTAGCCCAAGAAAGACTGTCGTCTTCAAAAACCCTTCCCATGGTAGGAATCGAACCTGAGTCCCTCCAGTTATAAAACAGACGTCTATTCCATTGCTCCATTCCAACACAGTGAAAGCAGTTTCAATTTTAGACTTTGACTTCGAGTCAGGTAGCATGGGAGAAAGTGCCGCCTTTTAACCATCTTTCTCTTAAGAAAGGGGTTTTGATTTTTTTGTTATTGCTTCAATATTTTACAGGCCCGAAAATATTTCCATTCGGGTTCTGCGGCCCAGGAATATGAAACAGAAATATGTCGACAAATCATTCGATTCTCATCATTTTCATGCTAAAGAAGTAAAGGATTTTTTGTTGTTTGCGATAGTATGGTAGTCGGCATAAAAATAACTTATTTACAGGTAGAGATGGGCACCCGTCTCTCGAAGGAAGGCAAGAAGGGAGCGGTGGTGGGGTCCCCAGAGCCACCGGTGGAAGTCGGGGGGTCTTCCAAGATGGAGGCCTGTGCCTCTCAGGTGTCGCCTTCTAGCTGAGTCCAGTGAAGGACACGACCGTATTAGATGGTCCGCATCAGCTTGTTCGGCAGGATCTGTGCAGAAGGGACAGGTGTCTCGTTCCAGTACATCCCCTATATATGTCGTCTTGAAGGTTTATGTAGGTGTCTTCTGTTTCCTAGTCTTTTAATGCTTTTAGCACGGCTGGGTGTGTACTGAGTCAAACGCTTTCTCGTAGTCTATAAAGGCCATGTAAACAGGTTTAGTGTATTCTCCGGATTTTTCCATCACTTGAATGACATGCATGTGATCCATGGTTGAGTACAATTTCCTAAACCCAGCCTACTCTCTAGGTCTTTAGGAACCCAGGCTGCCGCCTATGCGGCTAACTATAACTTTGGTGAACAGCTTGTTAACAACTGAGAGTGGGATGATGAGTCTGTAATTCTTAAGGTCCTTGATATCTCCCTTTTTATGAATCAGAATAATGTTGGCGTTTTTTCAGGCTACGGGCGCTTTTTGAGTCCTTAAATATTCCAAAAATAGTGCAGCAAGCTTTTCCAGTACAATATGTCCTCCCTCTTTCAAAAGATCCAAGGTTATGCCGTCTTCACCTACAGCTTTTCCTCTTTTCATGCTCCTGGAAGTCTTTCCTACACCTTCTTTAGTTACTAGTGGGACAGCGCAAGTTAACCTTGTACTCTGATTAGTTATACCTGGTCCAATGTCGCTGGCATACAGTCTGGTGCAGAATCGTTCTGCTACCTTCATTATCTCGTCTATGTTGTGCGTAATTTTACCCTGCTCGTCTGCGAGATGCGTACATTCAGTGTTTCCCGATTGTTAACTTCCTCTAAGTTACTTTCAAGCTTCCACCTATATGCAGCGTCTCCTGGATCATGGTATGTTACATGCATGTATTGGTTTTTTTTTACTTCTGTTAATCAATTTAGACAGCTCTGCTAACTCAACTTGATTTACCGTACTTGACACTTTTATTTTCTTACATTTCACAAATGGTTCCTTCGTTTTCTTAGTTAGTTTTCCAGTTTGCGCCTACATACTGCTTCTACAGCTGCTACAGATTCGCTGATTGCCGTTGTTAGATTGTCATTTTGCATGTCTACACTAAGCTCGTTCTCGCTTAGAAGCGCAAATTTGTTTTGAAGAGTTTGAAACTCCTGCGACCTGGCTCTGACTGACTCCATGCTAAGTTTCTTACTTTTCACGAACTTCCTTCTTTCTCTTCTGATATTAAGCCCTACTTCGCATCTAACCATCCTATGATCGCTGCTCCGAATCTTACTTAGTCCCTCTATGTCCTGAGCAATACCTGCGTTGCCACTTAAAATGAAGTCAATTTTGCTTTTCTGTTTTTTTTTGTTGTTGTTGTTCCATTCGGAGTTCTCCATGTTCATTTCATATGCTCTCGTTTTTAGAAGGGTGTGTTTATCAACCTCAGCTTATTTCTTCCCGCATATCCTATTAGTGTATCTCCTCGGCTGTTACGATTGTCAATTCAAAAGGTTCCAAATGACCCTTCTCCCACTTTCTTCATACCTACTTTTCCGTAAAATCTGCCATTACGGTCGTGAACTGTGCTGATAGCTTCTTCATTGATTATACGTCCTCGTGGAAAATGCCTACGGCTTCATCATCGTAACTAGTTGTTGGTGCATAGGCCTGTACTATCTTTAACAACTATCGCTTGTTTACCTTGATCACAACGGCTGCGCTGCAACTTTTTCCTATCCCCATCGCACCCTTCTTCACGCGATCCACCCCACCATATACCCGGCCACCTGCAATTTCTGTCCCTTCCCGGGCACGCTATACCACCAAGTATGGGAGTGCGGACAAACCCCAGGCCAACCCCCCAACCCTTCCCCCTCTTACGAGCAGTGGGTGACCTGCCTGAAAAGTCCAGACCCTGGGACCCAGCGTATACTGGTGAAGAGGGCCTGGACTGCCAGCCAAGGCCAGGGCATCCCGGACTAGGGACGGCCCCGCCGGGCGGACGCCCTAAGAGCAGCACCATCGCTCGTGGAATAAACATTTATTCCTCCTCCTCTTCATTAATGCTGAAGAATTACAGCTAAGTACCGCTAAGTAGTAGTACAACTAAGCTTCCCTCGCTCGACAGGGTTCGTGCGTTGAAAGTGGTCAGGGTCAAGTTCAAAAAACGGCCTGTAGGTATTCGATAAAAAACAACCGGATCAGTCTAAGTCGTGATCGCAAATTCCGGCCGACATTTTAAGTCCCAGCCGAAGCGAAAGCGCAACAGATTTGTTTTTAAAGCTACGAACCTTGTAGAAAGCAAGAGTCCACACAGAACTCAGTATAAGTCACCCCTCCTCTCCTTTTCTCATTTCGCCGTTCCTCTTGCCGACGGCACGTCGCAATGAAAATGATCTCCACTGACACATTATCAGCCTCGTGCATTTGCTATGAGCACGCGCGTGCGAAGAAGTTCTGGGTTCCACACCCGGCTGCAGCCCTGAGGGCACCCAACATTATATAGTAACCCCGTCCCCATATTTTCCCGCACTCAGAGATTCCCTCTCCCGTTTGAGCCGTTACGACAACGATGGCGCCCGCGAGTCTATGCCGCACTTCTCCCCTTAGGATGGCTCCACCCTCTAGAGAATTCCACTCCCTTCCCAACCTCCCAATTCCCGCACGCCCCTGCACTCAATGTTAAAGGGCGCTACGTAGAGACGCCGCTCCACCACTGTGGTACTCAAGCTTTGGGTCGGGAAAGCGCGGGAGATCCACAAACGTAATTAAAAGCAAAATCCCACCTATAGTCAAAGATCATAGACGTGTAAAAATAGAGTGGAATCAGGGAGCGACGTGCCGCTTGTTGAGTTGACGCGCTAGGAATGGCAGCGTTAGCTGCGAACAGTGACAGACAGCAGCGGGGGAGCCGATAGGCCACAGAGTTGCTTCGGGACGAAGGGGGAGTTTGATGCTCAGATTTAGTTAGACATTTATTACTTTACGTATTTTAACGCTCACAAAGACCCCCTCGTTCTTCCCGACGGGAACCGTAAGGAAGTAAGCTGTGCCTGGTGCGTAATTTGAATCTTTTTTTCTTTTACCACTCTTCGTTCTGTTCGGGTTTAGAAAGCGACGTAATAAGTTTCGCCTGCTGTCTCTTCTGGTCGGTTAGAAGAAGTGGTGAAAAGCCGAGCAGACGCACAGTTAGCAGACGACACCGATGCCTTCGCAGACGGCACTGTGGTGCTATGTGAACGTTGCATGGCGATGCAGCGAGCACACGCCCTTTAAGTCGGGTTCGGAAAGGGGACAGTAATGTTTGATGGTAAACGATGTTGACGTTTCGGGATGGCTGGCGTGGACGTCGGTTTAGCTATGGATTTGACGCCACGTCATTGTGGAAGGCGGGGCGTAGGGGGGAGACGTGGGTGTCAATGTACTCCGTTGGGGATTGTGGGCTCCAAACTATTCGCCTAATCCGCTTTGCTTGGCGATGATCCCTCTCGGATTAGCAGCCCCCGCAAACGCTTTTGTTCTGACGGTGGGGGCGTCAGCACCGAGGCGTTAGTTGCTGCTCGGTGAAGTCAAATCCTATAAGCGAATTTGTGGTTTTGCTTTCCGATATTTTTTCGCACACTTTTGTTTCCATTCTATACTAACGGTTGCCGCACGTTTTATAAAGCGAAAAGGCGCAATGCGACTGCCTGGGAAGAACTGCTTGGATAAAGATCGCCGTAATCTGCTCAGCGTGGCAGTTATAACCAACACTTATTGAAAAATGAATAACAGCCCTATTGGTAGGTCCTGAGCGTTAGCTTCTGATTTCCCTCAGAAAGAAATGTAAAAAAAAAGAGGAAATGAACCCACAAAATAACAAAGTCTATCTTATGCTGTACTCGCCTGATTGACTCAAAACAGGTAAAAGATACAGAGGGCGTTCCTGAGGGCTGAGGCGATCCTTCATTGCCCGAAGCAAACGTAAGGTTGATAAAACGGAAATGGTGAGTAGGAATTCTCACGCATTAGTATACAAATATCACAATTGTTGTAGCTTATTTTTCTCGCGGTACACTATGAGAGCCTGTATGCCCAACAGGATAGCATGCCCAAAGACTTCGGTGACAGCGATGCCTCAAATATAAACAATTACGGCCTTCATGCTAAGCTAAGTACAGCGATGGTATAAAATACGTGTTGATTTGTTACTCATAACAGTATTTAAGCAGCCACGGGGTTCCCAAATCACATTAAACGTGCCACGTTTGGTGGTAACGTTGATCGCGTAATCATCACGTAAACGTCGCGGCAGCTCTCAGCTGTGCTAGACGGCAAACATTTGTAAACAGAGAATGAGTTCATGTCTCCTGGCGCCTAGTCATCGCAAACCACTCAGCAACGCGGCTTCCATGGAGAAACGACAAAAATAGATCAGACAAAAAAATCAAACCCCCCTTTTTACGAAAAACATGGTTAAATGCGAAGCTTTCTCCTACGCATCCTGAGTCAAAGTCCAAGTCGGAAATGCAAACTCTTTCCATCAGGTCGGAATGGCGCAGTCGGATAGACGGTGGCTTCGTAACGTGAGAGACTCAGGTTCGATTGTGACCACAAGGAGCGTTTTTTTCTTCGGGCGCTTGATGTGCCTTGGTGGAAACGAGCTGTGTAAGTTGGCTTTCCTGCAGTGCGTTTCGGGCTGAACGGGTTATAATTTAGAATTTGGATATGGGTTTTGAAGACATTGGCTTTCGACCAGAGAAATCTGTGCAGTTTCAACCATCTTTCACTTCACCCACGATCATCATCATCGCTAAAAAAGTGGCTTTTGTGCAGTGCGTTTTGGTATGGATGATCGCCATCACGGAGGCATATCAAAGCTCCCATTTCAAAGTATCCCTGGTAAACTCTATACTCCGCACAAGAGAATGCCCGCGCGATCTAACTGTGACCTATTCACCGTATAAAAGCTGCATTTAGGGCTAGTGTTGCCTCGATGCCACCATGTGGCAGTTTTATTAGCCCCGTCTGTTTCCACCTCTTCCGATAGCTTAACATTCGTGATAGTCACTCCATATGGACCTCTGCTCTGTTTCCCGTGGGTGTGTTTTTCGACGTAGTAATCTCCGGGCCTTGAACAAAGGCAGCTCAACATGTAGAAGAAGGCAGTGAAGGTAAGGCAAGCGAAGAAGGTTTTTACAAAGCAAAGTTGTTATGGGGCCGCAAATTAGGGGCGCACTCCATAAATAATTTCCTATCTCAGCGGCGGCACGTCCGGGAGAGGAATAGAAAAAGCGAAAGAGCACGCAACCTGCGTTAAAGCCGCGCCATTTTGAGGGGCTGAAACGACCGCTACTATATCATGGGCTTGATAAGCATAGCATTGACTGCAGGCAGGGAAATCAACAGAAAAATCAGAATGGCCAACAAGGATACAAAGATATAAGGCGAGGGACATTAAATATGCGTTTACAATACTAAAAAGCAGATAGCAGGCGTGGTCACATGAATCTGCCTTGCGACGTTAGATCTCTGGCAGCGACAGCCACGTTTCGGGGGCGACCACAGTTTTGCGCCTGCAAGCAACAAACCATCCGTAAATATTTGCGTAAAGCATGGTTCACTGCAAGCAGCATCATGGTGAGGGAAAGCCAACCTTGAGAAGTTGAGCGGGTGGGGCTGAGTGCAGAAAAACAAAAAATGGCCGCCTACCCGCCCTGCGAAAGTGGTGTCCAGCGAAGCTTCTGTAAACCACTACACGTGCTGATGTGGGAGAGTAGGAAATGTTTCTCGTCATCTCTGCGGCTCGTCAATTACGCTCGGATTCTCTGGCGGCAGAGCCTGGCGCATGCGCTCGCCCCCGAATGACGTCTACCCCCCTTTTCGCGAGGAACACATGGGGGGTGCCATTGCTCACAGGCGGCTTATCATCTATCGTGCGGTTTCGATGCTTGTAGTGTAGTTTTTTTTTACTAATACTGAACTCTATGCTGTATGTCTGATTGCAAAGAAGGATTGCACTGGGCTTCTCTGGCACCAAATGCTAGGTCCTGCCTAGCCTGACGCATGCCCTCGGCGTCTTGGGCGAGAACTGCTGGATCGTGCCTTTTTTTTGTTGTTGTTGTTTACGACACCAAAATTTTCCGACCAACGAGAGGCGAACAGCTTCGCTGTTAAGATCGACAACCGCATTAATTACTGTAACAACTTTTGGAAGTTGTTCTTACGTAAAATATTTTGAAGACAGTTGTTTTGCACGGATTTTGAAGAAAACTAAATGTAAACTTTCGAACGCGAGTTCTACGCGGGCATTTCAACTCAAAGTATGCGTTCCATGTCACTAACTTCACACTGAGACGTATCGGTCCCCGACTGTAGACGTGCAGATCAGTATGCAGACTCCAGTGGTTACTTGTAGCTCACATGCTGGCGCGGTAAGGCATCGTTCAACTATGTGACCTCAATGGCATGACATCAGCTCGTGTTATACGAAAGATGTTTAAACCAGCCCGAACATCACGCTAACCTTTTTTGTTCGAGGAAAAAAAGCAGTCCCAGTCAATCACTGCATGGAGAGGCGACAAAAAAGGCGAGGCAAAAAATAATTGAAGTCGTTAAACACGTCGCTATGACATTCACTTTAGGCCGGATTGCAAATCATAAGTTATGTTTGCTTTGCTCTGCTGAATCTGGCTTGGAGAAGCCCGTCGGTAGTGAGTAGCGCAGTACTACAGGAATACAAAGACGTTCGCAGAAGACAATACATAGGTGTTCGTAACGCTAAGAGAATACCCGCGTAAAAGAGGGAGGGGGGTTACGGTAAACTGAAAAACGGTGCCCTAACATATTCAGGAATGGCCAAAAAAATAGTATCGCATTCGTATTTGAGTCGTCCTCCGTCAGGATTTTCGTTCAAGTGACAATGGGAGTTTGATTTTATTTAATTTTGCTTTGGCTTTTTTATGCTTTTTTGGAGAGAAGGTATGCACAAAATGAATCTGCAAACTGAACTCACCGCACGTATTACGCAACATGGTAGGCCGAAAGGACAACAAAATTAGGCAGAAGTATAATCGCAGTTGTGCCGTTTAAAGTATCCTTAATATCTCACTTTCCTCCGAAAGGCATATCCATTATAATAATAACAAGATGAACGTCGTTGCCATAATAAAAATCCCTATCACGCTACGGGAGGAGAGGAAACGGTTTTAAGCAAGCAAGTCAATAAAAGTACGCGAGTAAGTGCCTGTTATTTTATTATATTTTTCACAATACAGCTGCTCCTATTCGCCATCTTAGATGGCGCTTGGCGCTTCTTGTACCTGAGCAATTTCGGGTTAATCGAAGAAAATATTGCTATTTTTGTCGCTATCGGTTCTAGGGAACTACATGGTCTCGGAGCGAGGACATGCTGATCAAGTGAGCAAATGAACAGCGGCCAGCGCTGTTGTCCATGAAGGAAACAGGCAGGCGTGTGCCGCTTTGATAAAATAATCACTAGGTGGCGCATGTTGTGCATTGTATAGGGGTGGCGTCGAGATCGAGATCTTCCCAACATGCCAAGGAACGAATAATGTTAGGAGTAACGCTTAGGGACAGGAAACTAGCAACTTGGATAAGGGAGCAAACTCGACTAGAATATATCGCAGTTCAAATTTAAAAAAACAAATGGACTCGCGCTGGCCATGTAGTACGACGAACTGGCAACAGGTGGACCACGAGGGCAACAGAATGGGCACCGAGAGACGGGACTAAAAGAAGAGGAAGGCCATTAACTGGATGGAGAGATGAAATAGAAAAATATGGCGGCAAAGAACGGACTCGGCCAGCGCAGGACATGAAGCGAGGGGAGGTCAATAGGAGAGGTCATCGTTCTCATAGAGTTTCATGCTAATATACACTGCAGGGAAATCTGGTGCAACTGTCTACAGGAGCCGCGCTTCGGCGAGCGTTACGTCCCGTACCGGGCAGGAACGTTCCACTTGTCCTTAGCATGGCTCATGAACAGGCTGAAAAGTTGGCTCTGGCTGCAAAAACAACAATATTACTGTAGAAGGGTCATCAAGTTTGTTTTGTTAGTATAAAATTGAACCTCCAAAAAGATTAATTTGCCAATACTATTTGGAAGCTTCATGCACGATAAACATGAAAAAAAAGGCTGCCCCTTTTTGTTGATTTTGGCTTCGAGACAAAAAAGAAGCCATATCGCTATTTAAGCCAAATAGGTGACGAACGTCGCTAGCAGCAATGGCGCCGCCAACGGCGGCCCGCGACTGCAGCGACAGATTTCCCTCTAATATATATTAGTATGAAACTCTATGATCGTTCAGCTGCGGACCTAAATAGGCTATTGATGATGATTATGATTATGATGAGGATAACAGCCTGCTTCTCATTTTTCGAACGACATCATAAGCAACAGACATTATTTAATGCAAAATCGGCCACTATTGCGGACGGAAACTAAAGATACGTTCTTAAAAAACCGATACGAAGCGCAAAGACACATTCCTCCTTGGCTAATCCCACTTCAGCGACTAACACGGCTCCCAGGGCCGCAAGAGATCGCATGCGGTCCAGGGCCGAGATCGCCAAAAAGAGCGTTGTACTTGGAGCGGAAAAATTCCGAAAAGGGGCGATGATTTATTACGTGGTGATAACTGGAGGCGAAGAAGCGCGAAAGTCAGAGCAAAGATCGTAGTCCGCAAGGCAGACACAAAGCGCAAAATTAGACGCTTACGAGGCTGAACAAACGTTCAAGAAAAGCTATGGGCCACGGGACGATAACCCTGAAAAACAGAAAAAAAAAAACGGTGCTCTCTCAAAAAAGCCCGTATGCGTCGTATTGGCCGCTACCAAGGCAAGCCAAGCCAATAAGCGGTCACGTCGGTGGAGTTCCAAATTTACGACCGCTGGGTTAGCTGTGTTGCTTTCCTCTCGCAAGCTGAGCGCGCAAGCTTAAAACGATATCCAAGGCTCGGTCCCGGTGGAGGGAACTCTTAATTAAGATATGGGATCGAAAGCTGCAGCAAATTGGCGCAGACTCTACGCGGCTTCAGCGCTTGTCCTTACCGACACCTTTTATCGGCAGTGCGATAGGTCATTAAGGGCAGCTTGATTTATTCTTCGTACCACATTTGAAGATTGGATCAGTTGGATGGCCTTTCCTTATTTCACTTAGGCAATCGCGTTCTTGGATCAGAAAAGTTTGCTTTCTGGAAGATTGCCTCATTTTGTTGGAATAAATCAATCTGCCAACCCTCATTTTGTTTCCGCTCTAGAAGATAAAAAAACTGAAATAAATGGCGGTGAGTAGGCGCGCGATTTCCTTATTGGAAACTTGGCGGCTTATTCAATGCCCCCAGAAGAAGCTGTTTAATAATCTTTAGCCCCTTCCTCTTGATAGTCGTTGCTCCTACCTAATGCATCTCTATTTTTGTCACTTTAACGCCCTGTGTGCCGATGCTATACTGATTAATTAGCACAAGAGGTTCCGTTATCGGAAATAATTTAGGGCCACGGTACCACCCCTTTCCATCGCTGACTAGGCAGCCATTGTTATGCAGCAAAAAAAAAACTTCAGAATAATAAAATGCCAAAGCAAAGGCGATATCTTCCACCCTCTATCTTCCTCATCCACACATTCTTTTCTATCCTTTTTGACTGTCTTTCATATATTTTACGCCGACTTCAACCCCCTCCCTCTTCCACCATCTTATTAACCGCCGAGGGTTTCGTAAGATGTTCCGACTTCACCGCAGTATCTCTTTCTCGTTCTGTTATTTTCGCTTTTATTTCTGTTTGTCCGATGAACCGATGCTTGGCAAGCGACAGGCCTGACTGCCTCGTCACGCCGGGGGGAGCTGCCCAAGCCGGAACGCTCGCTCACCCAGCCTCACAGCGGCAGCGTTGATTAGGATTTACAGCCCATCGATTCATTATTAAATACTTTTCCCGCCATTATGCGTGCGATAGATAATTATCCACAGTAAAGCAGCAGCGCCAACTTTGGGTGTTATCTTTTTTTGTCATTGGTTACCACTCGGCCGCCTTTATATGGTTATTCTCGCGGGATTCTTTGCCTAATTAGTCGAACGCGATTGCAAGCAGCATGAGCGGTCTTTCGCGCTTCGGTTGTAATATCCGGCTCGTCTAAGCCATTTCGGCATCGTTCTCAACGCTACGCACACCTATTGCGCGTTTCATGAGGCCCCGAGGGGCCTCATAAAACCGCGAAGAGGCTCCCACCTTCCGGCAGGCGATCAAGGCAAGACTTGATCGATCGCGTTCGCCACTTTTATTGATTTGGAGGCTCTTCAACTCATGCCGCCAGTCGACTTTTCAATGACGTACTTGCCATGTTGCAAGTTCTGGTCTCTGGCGGGAGGTCTAGTTTGTTGCCTGGTGTCGCGGCATAGGCTGTTCTCGTCCGTTACAAATACCCCACAGGGAATATCTACGCGATAATGACCACATTGTACGATTTAAAAAAACAGTAATATCGATGCTGGGCTTGAGTCTGGTTTGGCTGTACATGAGACTCCTTGCTACGAATCCGCACACCGTGGTGATTGACAGCTTAGAGGAATAGTTCAAGCAAAGCCGCAATTTCATATGATTACTTCTTCAAAAGCGCTCCTTCGTTAGTACCAATTGCTGTCGCAGTGTAGTCATTGCCGACTTCAGCTTTTAGGCGTACAATGTTTGCTGCCAATTACAAAGTCTTGAAATAAAAACGAAGTTGTTAAGTGGACGTACGCCTAAAAATCACCTTTCGTCACCTTTATCACCCGATTACCGTTTTATTACAACTTTATCACGGTTATCGCCTTATTATCAGTTTATTACTTTATTATGTTATTACTTATTATCAGTTCAGTATCGTTATCATCATCACACCATGTACGATGGGATAGTTTTTTGTATAACAAATATAATTTCGAAAAGAAAACGAAAAGGCAATACACGAGGTCGCAGGGTGCTAGCTGTGGAGATGAGCCCTCGTTTCCTATGTTCTCATATGGGGCCGCCTGTGCTCCTTATTTTGTGCGCATGCGCGTTTCACTTTGCAAATATTATACGTAAACTATAGGAGAGGCTATATTGATTAATGGCAGAGTTTGAATTCGCCTCGCTCCTTTTTTCCTCACGCCCTGCTTAATAAAGTAATGTAAGTAATGTAAGTGATGTAGAGTAATGTATGGAAAGTAATCATAATCGTCGCTCATCACGTCTGTAGCCCGATACGTGTCCCCAAAAGAAAATGGGACGCTTTTGCAATTACTTACTTCCTTCTTGAACATTTGCGTGCTATTACGGCAGTGAAAAAGAATACAAAATAAAAGATTGAAACAACGCGTTTGTCGAATAGCGCCGGCTTTACATATAGCTCTACCAAAATAGAAAAAGCCTTGACTTGTCGTTTTTGAAAAAAAGAACAACAGGTCTTGTTGGCACACACGGTGTCTTGGCCAATTTATACGCATTTACTAGCTGTCATTAGCACTCCGTATGCTTTATAGCTGTTATCATGGGCTAGGGCTTTGTGCCAACGACTTGCCTCAGCGCCCTTGTTTAATCCACTAGCAATGACTAGGAACATAACTGCTTTTTGCTTCACCGCGTTTGTTTTTGTAGCAGCGCGTACCCTGCATTTCATTCCCGTAACACTGGGTACGCTATATTGAAAATACGAATTTCCTTCTATACACGTATTTACCATGTTAGCAACCTGTACCGCTGTGCTAGACAAAAGAAATGGCATCAGTTTTCCCATGATGAGACCCTCCTACTGCATCTAGATTGCTAATACTGTAAATGCAATTCCAGCTGTGTGAATTTCAGCCAGTGACAACTGCACGATATTCTGGGACTTCTGGCGGCCTGACATAGGCAAATACGTGAAATGTTTTGCTCAAGAACAAGAGGGAAAATTTCCGCCATACTGCAGTATCACGCGCTTGGATGTCACCCCCGTAGCCTCAAGCAAGCAAGCCGATTTCATTTCTGAAATGATATATTTTCACGTGTGCTTACAGATGCTGTCTAGGGACGAAGAGAGTATTTGCTGTGGGACGCCATAACAGCGTGATGTCATATACTATATCCGAAAGTGCCGGGCTACATTTGTAGATAATTACGAGCATTGTTAATCGACTAGCAGTAGGCTGATATACTGAACACCAGTTTTAGCCATAATCGCCCGGTGCGCGAATTATAAAATCCACATTTATTACTTTCAGCTGGCATAACAAGCCATACAAAACGATAAACGCTTCTTTAGTTGTACATTGTGTTGCGTTAAATCTGCACGTAGCCCACAGCACGCCAGCAGATTAATCTTCGCTATTTTCCTCGAAGTCCTATTTTTTAGTTCAGGTCAACTCTCTTCCAATTTTTTTTTATTTTTCGCGCAAGCTTTCATAATAAATAGCTTTCTTCAGATGTCTCTTTCTTTCCTAATATACATACTGACAGCAAGGCACGTAATTTATGGCCTTAATTTCATTCCGGGTGGCCTCAGGCCAGCCCCTAGGTGTGGCCTAACCTTTTACCCAAGGAAAACTGCAGAAAGGTACGCAGGCGAGCGTATCATGTAATAAATATCGCAGGAAAAATTCAAAAGTTTTTTGCAGGCCTTACACACCCTCTCATGTGTAAATTTATTGATGACACCGACCCGAAGTTGACACACAATCTCCCAAGCTTATACAAGTTGAGCAAACTGCCGGGCATGTAATAAATAAATCATGGCACGGACGGTGCATAAAAAAGTTGGTCCTGGGGGTATAAAAAGTCTTTCTCTCGGATTTTAAGGGGTACGTGTATGCTTTACCCAATTAGAGTGCCCTCAACTTTTATTCAGGGTTTTGTTTTTCCGAAGTGGGTGTGGGCACTTGCGGTAAAATACAAATAAAAGCGACTGCACTCCAAAGTGCCCGAACGTCCGTATGTTCTTATTTACAATCTTTTTTTTTTTTTTTGCGCGTAGCTATCCCGCATGATGTTACACCTCATTTTTAAGCGGAGCTTCAATGCACAGCTCTCATTACTTTTAATGCCCGGGAACAAAAAATCCAGAGGTTGCGTGTGTCCTTAAAGAGCGAGTGTTTGCTATTGCGCGAGGCGCGGGGAAACGAACGTTCTGGTGTATTCGCTACCAGCACACATTCACCACCAAAGTCGCACGTCGTTCGAAACATGGTTTGGACTACAGGCTTTGCGTATCACCACTTGAATATATAAATTTTGAACAGATTAGTTACCTATAAGCACCATTTTTAAGATCCTCATAGTAAAATAAAAGTGCGCGTCTATTGATGGTCAAGAAATAAAGTTCACTCATTCTCTTACTTGTGTCGCCTTTGTGCAGTTAGCTAAAAAGCTTCATGTTCATAATCATAATCATAATCATAAGTATAAAAGACATCTTTATATATATTTTTTGCAACCATGTATTCCGTCGGGTATAGACAATGCCACCGCATTGTTTAAAACGGGCAAAGGAACCACTTCGGTTTCAGTAATAGCCCTCTCAAACGTTTTGCCATGGTACGTCTGTCAGTTAATGATAAACAGCATTTGGATGGCAGCACCACCGCACAGTTCTTTCAGACTGCCAAGACAATTTTTAATATTAATGGTGATGCGGTGCGCTTTTTCGCCTGATGAAACTATGTATTTCTTTGTCGGCAAACCTGACGGGTATATTTTTACCTAATTAACGCAATGCTTCTAACCATCAAAAGTATTCAGGACGATGGCTCAGTCACAATATCTATAGATAATTACAAAAATCCACTTGCTTCCATCTCCATCTTGCTCTCAAATTGCCGAAAGCTTCAGGGCGTATGGTGGGTTTACTTGAGCTCCATCGTCTGCTTTCTTTTTCGTACCGGAAAAGCCAGCGCAAATTAATAACAGTTCATCACTGTTTAGCGGTTGCTCCTCCGTGCCGGGTCGGATTCTTTGTCCTTTTTTAACAGCGAAGGTGTTTAGCAAATCGTAATTTTTCGTGTCCGCAATTAAAAATTCCAAGAAATAGCCGAGCGCACACACGTGAACAGCTGGGCATCGCGACGACCGCCCAGCGCCCCCTACGCACGTATGTCAAACGAAGCATACCAACTTGTGATGATTGGCCAAGAATGCGGTGACCGCCCGGCTGTTAAAAAGCCGAGAAAATGCCGAGCGCTCGTGTGTGCGCGCACGTTTGTCAAGCCAAGCCGACCCACTTACGGAGATTGGCCAAGGTTGACCAAAAGTAAAAACTCCAGCGTTCGCCGTAATCGTGGCAACCCTTGCTAGGAACGAGGAATACACGTCATAGGATATGCCCCTCTAAGGTAATGTTCAATGATTACCAGTTGCAAAAAAAAATGAAAGACGCTCACGCTTATAGCAATAATGATGGAGTAAAGGTCATTGCGGCAGCGAAGAAGAGAATCGGCTGCAGTCGTGGACTTAATCCTTCGTGGTGGCCGGGAAGGTTGCGATCAGCTTCGATTCCTTCAAGTATTACCGTGGTGGAGCTTCCTTATTTTTTTTTTTTTATCACGCATCGTGCACAGAGGAAGCAAACGATACGCCAGTGGCGCGCAGACGATTTGTTGTCCGAAATGCCACCAAGAAATTTACTCTCCTACAGTCGAATTTTTAATGAACGAAGCAGCAGAGCAAACGAAGCATCAAAACGCTTTTTGAGCTCGTCCAACTTGACATAACAAGGTCGAAAAAAATGTTTAATGTGTAGCCGATAGAACTAACACGAACGTCTTCACGGGCACGAGGATGGAATGCTTCCTTAAAGCTCGCTTTCTTTTCCTGCCCTGTGTGCTAAGTCACCCGCGTTTAGACCCGAAGGAGTAGGTTGGTCAGCCTAGTTATTCGTAATTATTAGTTAGGCTTACATATGCAACCTACCTCCTCTGCTGTGTGCTCATTAAAGCTGAAATACTTCAAGTATTATCAACAAACGTGTGCTTCTAAGCGTTGCGGTTTTAAGTGGGAAGAAATAAGATATTAAATGTATCAACACAATAGGTTGCTGTCAGCAAGGCTGTATTTCTTTTTCTTCTTGCGTTGTTGTCTTTGAACTACATTACTTGCTGTACAAATTGTACACAAAGCGAAGACAAAATACAACACACTTCTGTTTTGTTTTAGAACAAATGTTCATCACTTACCCTGAAAACAACAAGCAAAACGAGGGGAGCAGTGCGCGTCGCTTTGCGCCCTTGCTACAGTGCTCTTCTGGGTCGTTCTCTCTCCTCCTCAACACCTAAAAGCGGTGCCCCAGCCCAAGAAAGAATGCATTTACACGGTCCTACCACGCCGTTTCAAAATGACGCCCTTTTTTGCAGAATTCGGCCGCAGCTCATTGCTTGTCTTACCTCCCTTCTTTTCTGCCCCTCCATTCAAGCTCCCAACTTCCCATTTTCAACATTCACAACGTGGGAGTAACGTCGCGCGGGATTCTGCCACAGGGCGATGTTGCCACTTGCACGGCGTAAGCCATTTTGTAACTTTTCTCTTTAATGGTACACTTGAGCGTCATATACTGTTGGCGTTTTTCATTGTTTCAAAGACGGTAGTCTTTCTTGGTTTACCGTCTGTCTGTCTGTCTGTCTGTCTGTCTGTCTGTCTGTCTGTCTGTCTGTCTGTCTGTCTGTCTGTCTGTCTGCCCTGTTCTGTCTGTCTGTCTGTCTGTCTGTCTGTCTGTCTGTCCATCTGTCTGTCTGTCTGTCTGTCTGTCTTGTCTGTCTGTCTGTGACTCGATTCAGCCAGCCGGCCGAAGTGAAACATAAGCTGCACAATAGGTTTATTTACCCACAGCCAAATTTTAACGTGTAATCTTGTCAACATTTTTGAAGAAAAATACATTACGCAAATAGAGGCTAGAAATCAATCTAAAGTTAATTTTTCAGTGTTCCTTTATAAAAAAATTCATGGGCGCTTCAGTTCTGTGATTTCAAATTCTACCTCTACTGCAGAAAAAATATTCACTGTGCCACCTGCTGTCCCCCGCGTTACTATAGCGTCTGGTGACATTTTAAGAAAAATTGGCCGCGTATCTGCTCCTTTCGTTGCAAATGACGTCAAAAGACGATAGTATTTATCGACGTTTGCCAAGTAAATGCTTCCTTCGCTTTCCCGCTCACCTCTCATGTTGTTCCTCTTGCGTCGCGCCCCTCCCAAGGTAAAGACGCCAATGTTTGCTTAAATCATTTTGAATTTCCCGCGTTCCCCCTGCTCCAAACCGGGTGTCTCGATGCCAACGCTGCCGTACGGCGAAGACGCGCGTGAATCGAGGCGCCCTACTTCAACGTTTATAGAACCGCGTTTCCCTCCTCCACGTGCGTTGCAATCAGAATGTGGAACCTATCTAGTGGAACCTTTCATAACTGTTGCGGTTGATTTCTTAAAATGGCGCCAGAAGCTATAGTGGCGCGGGCAACAGCAGGCGACGGCGGAGTGAATTTTTTTCTGCAGTTGAGGAAGCATTTAATTTCGCAAAGTCAAGCATGTATGATTTTTTATAAAGGAACACTGCAAATATCCTTCTGTATTAATTTGTTGTCTCATATTTGCGTAATGTCTTTTTCTTCTTCAACAATGTTGACAAGTATGAACATTACAAACCCGGGCTTAGACGGGTAGATTTTGCTGTGACTATATAAGACTATTGCACAGGCATTGTTTTACTTTGGCCGGGTGGCTGAATCAAGTCACAGACGACAGACAGACAGACAGACTCCGACAGACAGACAGACCAAATTTCTGGGTATAAGTAGCCCAAGAAAGACTATCGTCTTTAAAATTCGCAACAATTACGAAAGGTTTCACTAGATAGGTTTTCCCTGTTCTGCTTGGAACGCACGTGGACAAGGGCAACGTGGTTCTATAAACGTTGAAGTAGGGCGCCTGAATTCACGTGCGTCTCGGCCGTACGGCAGCGCTGGCATCGAGGCACCGCCTGGGCAGTGGAACGCGGTAAATTTAAATTGGCTTGAGCAAACCTTTAACGTGTTCACCTTGGGAGGAGCGCGACGGGAAAGGAACAGCATGAGAAAATGAGCGGGACTTGGAAATGTCGATGAAAGACTATCGTCCTTTGTCGACATTTGCAACCAAAGAGCTGACACGCGGCCCCAAATTTTTTGCCACAGTTTCTTTTGGTTGCCTGTAAGTTGAATATGCTGCTTGACTCAAAAGCTATTCTAACAGCCACAACTTATGTTTTGAAAAACGACTATTTGCATCGCAAACAAGGTTGACATACACCAATCAGTATGCGTTTGGTGTATGTCACTGCACCGCTGAAAATTTAAATGGGGTTGACATTTATCCACCCAGCACACCACGAAGAACATGGTAAAGATAACAGAACGGGCTCCAGACTATTGTGTTCAGTGCAAGCATCATGCACAGCATTTTTAAAGCGAAGCTTTCTATTCCTCCGTGATGGCAACAGCGAAAGGGAAGATGGTAACTAAGAAAAAAGCAAACACGGACATGGCACCGGCTCGCAACTGACATTTAATTAGGGGAAACATCCGCACAATTAATTGTACGTCACCGGAAACTCAAGTAAGAGAGAAGAGATCAAGCCAGATTATACAGACTTCTACATTAAGAGACACACAAATTTTGCGCAATCTAGTAAGGCTGTTGTCATCATGACGATACCAACTTGCGAATGTTTGCCGCACTCGTAAATGTTATTTCTATGCCTCACTGATGGCGTAATGCCGAGCAAAACGCACTGCAGTGCCCAAATGGCCAACGTCGGGGCTCACCCTGACAAACACCTTCTGTGGTCAGACAAACAAGGTCCTTCGCGTTAAAGCCGACGTCTATCCGATTTCTATTCTGACATGGTGAAACAAGCGCCGGTTTTATTATTTGCCGTTAAGAAAGGGCTCTGATTTTTTTGTCACTAGAGCGGTACTAAATTTATACCGCTTACAGGCCCATTCTACATAATTATGACCGAAACGAAACAGGGCTGTAGGGACGACACATTCAAGGGTTGATCAGTGCCGCTAAGTTTCCTTTCTGGCTTTCACACAGGAAATATTTTGACATGTCTATGAAAAAACCCGAAAGTATCGCCTATTGTTGACCAAACGAAATTCGCTTAATATTATTTTCTTAGCTCAACTATAGAAGGTGTCCACAATTTTACCGCTTACACCTGCGTCACATTCTACAGTAATTATATCCGAAACGTTTACTTGAGCAAGGCTGTTCAGCAGGTACTCGACCTTTCTGTAAAGGTTGATCGGCCTCTGTTTCCTTTCCTGGCTTTCAATCACAGAAAAAACATGTTTTCTGTTTTGGAAAAAAACACGAAAGTGCCGTGATTGTTAGTGACCAAAGCTGTAGACATTCGCCGTATTCATTCCCAGTTCTCAGCCACCGCTATATCGAACGCTGTCGCTACTTGCGTCCGCCCCACCGCGTCGCTGTGATATCAAACAGTAAATTATTTATATGTAACGTTTACTTGAGCAAGGTGTTTCCCAAGCAAGTGTTTACTCGTACGCCTTTCTGTAATGCTAGGTACGTGACTTCCCGCCTTGTTTATCCTATTTGCAAGATGGCTTTCCTCATCAAAGAAAAAGTACTTCCCGAGGTGCCTTTTCTCCTGTTTTTTTTTGCTGAAGCCTTTGTGATTGTTCTTATTGGTTTTCGTCGCTTGAAAAAAGCATGCAAATGATTGAAGATGCTCGCTTTTAGAACCCCAGGTGACGCGGCAATTTTTGATGTTTCCACTTAATCAGCGGAATCGGGTTTATTATGTGAATTCACCATAAGGACAACCAACATTAGATATATTAATGGCGAATCATCTTTGCTCATGATTTCTTAGTTTTGTTTCTAAAGTCCTCAAGCTGGCTTTAGGATCGTCCCCGCAGTGAAGAAGAAGAAAGCGACGGAAGTTTCGGCCTTATATAGAGCCAGCTGCAATCCCGTTTCCAGACTAAAACGGGCAGTCAAGAAGCAGCAACATGCGCAGAGAGTGCACGCACTTCCCAAAACTTAATGTTAGCATTCTCCAACTACAATGGCTCCCAGCGGAAACATTATGGGGTTCTCTGGTGCGATAAGAAAGTTCTTTTATTTCCCATTCGTTCCTTAGGCAAAGGCTGATAAGGAAGGGCCCAGGCAGATTCATAAGTAGTGTTAGATGACCATTTTACGGTAAACCCCCGAGGTGGAGTAAGTTTCTTGGAAAGAAAACTTTGACATTCAACCTAATCGCACTTATACAGATACAAAAAAGCTATGCAGTTTCCAAGAAATTTGCAGTTGAAAAAAAAAACATTTCTGTGCAGAATGGAGATTCTGTACTGAAGCTGGAAAAGACCCTGTTAAATATGGGATGTGTTTAGATTTTTGAGTAGGCAAACATCGAAAAAAAAACAGTTCAATATCCGATACTTAACAAACCTTTAAACCTCTAAGAAGCAACTCAACAGCTTCTCGTGGTAGCATTCTAACACCTGAAAATTATACTTCACGCAGTTGCATTTTGATGGTTGACCACCCATAAACAAAAATATGCGAACAGAGGCCGTTGTCTGCGCTGAATACATATTTATGAACTCACAGACATACGAGAAGACATGTGTTCATGTTAGCACTTACCTTTCATTGAGCAACAGTCTGACCCAATAAAAATGTCTTTAACACCCACAACTTCTGTTGGGCTGTCAGTGTAAATTATAACCTGGGCGGTAGCAATTTATTATGCACTTCATATGCGTAAGGCGTGGCTTGTGAAAAGCCTGAGTAAAATGTTAAATTTTACACCTCTTCTCTCCACGGTCAGCATTGCTTTTTTATTCGCCAACGAACGACGCATGTCCATGTGGGAAGTGTCGAGGAAGTCTCGTAATTACGTCCATTCGCTTTAGTTTCTTTAGTTTAGTGTCATCACTTCAGTTTAGCGTCTCGTCCCACGTGGATTAGAAATAATCTACAGATTCACTCCGCAATAGTGGCTTGTCTCAGCTAGATTAGAAATCAATAATTAACAGGGAACTGGGTACATATGGCCATATTGTTCCCTGCCAGGGTGAAACAATTCCAACAAATTAGAAAGGATACTCTCACGCCAAGAATACCAAGACAATAAGAAACGAGACCGCCACCCCCTCTCTGGTGCCCGGCGAATCATTACGTCCCTTCGAGGCGCCGTGACAAAAGATCCCTACGCGCTCGCACGAAGTGACAGCCCCCACCCCGCTAGATCTTATCACGGAGCCATCTTCGCTTTCCCTGGAGAGTGATAAGGGCGTGTAAAATGCATGGAGCGATGAGGCGGAGGCTCTCCGCGCAGTGCCCTCTCTACGCTGGTGGATGGTGCTGCTCCTCTTCCCATCGGAGCGCCATCTCCCGTCTGACTCACGCACCACCGTCCAAGGATTAGCCATCGCGGACGACTGCCGGTTCTGTTTTTCGTAGCGGGAATCTAGACGCAAGCCTCTCTACCGCCGGGGCTTGTGGCGACTGATCCTCTACTTCCGCGAGATGGTCAGACATAGTTCGAGGGGACACCCCATCTCGTCGTTCCCGCATAGCCTGCGAAACGCTCGTTCATTGGAAGCTGATGCATTATATAACCCTGAGTATTCACACAGTCGTACTGCCTATTTTTTGGAAGCCAAAGAAACTCTTATAGCCTCTGCATTACCATCTTAACCGTTCTGTGCTGAATTTACCGCATAAATGCGTGATTGATTCACGTTCGATAATCACCACAAGGAAGTTAGGCTGGCCACGTCAACAGTGGAACCAGCAGGAGCGAATAACTACTGCCCAAAAGACATTTGTTCAGTTTTATGAAAAGGCGAAAAGATGCTATATAAGCTCGTACGCTTGAATATATGGCATCCTTGTCAAAATCTACCGAACAGCTGTCCAAGAACTGCGCTTCTATTAATTGTTTTTCAAAGCCAACCTTTAACGCCACAGCTTGAATTCAAATTCAATTATTGACTGATAATTGTTGACGCAGCGTGCCAAGAGTACACTTTTTTTGTCATGTCACTGGCCGGAGGGCATTCCCGTTGCCAAAAGCGAGCGTAGTTCTGCCAATCCGTGAAGGTGATGCATGCGGAATGGGGGGACCTTCAGGTCTTCGAGTGCATTCGACTAAAAATTTTGCTAGGTTTTTGATATTGGATAAAGATTATAAGCTTGCGAATTATCATCTGTCAAAACCTATCCAAAGTGTCCCGGAATGTAGCCATGAATTGTGTTAAACCAATTTTAACGCCACGCTGCATTCCCAGATGCTCATATGACGAAATGTGAGGGCAGCGTGCCAAGAGTCATTTGTTGTTTGTTTCTGGGGTGCTTATGTGGAAAAGTTCAGCGTAGCTTACTCCAGTCGTGCAAGGCTGATGAAACAGCGATACTGGGGGCGACCTATAGCTTCTTCGGCTATTGCTAAATTTTGCTAGGTTTTGCTATATTTGGGGATAAGTTTTGATAGGTTCTGCGATGTTCTTGCTAGGCTATGCTAAGTTCTGAGTGGTGAGGCCATATTTAGCCGAATTTTGCAAGGCCGTCCCGGCCCCTTCCCCGTGCTCACAGCGAAATCCGGGGGGGTGCGGGGGGGGGGGGGGGGGGGAGATCTAGGTCGACACTCATATTCGCTGTTTCTCCATCTTAGCACTACAACTGCAAGCTCCGACATTTTTTGCGTTTTATTTGGCCCAGAAAAACTATCCCTTTTAAAATGATGTATTGAGGGGTGCACATACGCATGTGCCCCTTGTGCTCACACACTCGAGCAGGTACGCAAGCAGGCTCCACTTTTATATTGTCCTATCTGCGGTGGTGCCTCCTTACAGGCAGTTTTCTTGTTTGTTTTTTTTTTCTTTTTGTGTGTGTACTGAACCAAGCTTATGCTTAAGCAGTGCCGCTGTTAAAAATTTACATTCCTAAATCTCAGTTTTAAGAAGAGTTCAAAGACCCCTAAAGTTTTTTTGTTGTTTTCGCACGTGATATTGCGACATATCGTGTGTCTACCTAGAGGACATGTTAAAAGATGTGGGTAAAATAACATGACCCTGATAAACGACCTGTTTCGTATTGCAAAAAAATTCCATCTAATGGACTTACGGACGTGACTCTAGTCCACCATAGCAGAACACGCGTGGTAGCTATGACGTTTCTCAATTAGAGATCAAAGTAACACGCTTGCTAGCACAAATATTTCTTCGGAGCAGCTGCTAGAGATTCTGGAGTCTGAATGCTTCGCAAATCACCAGTTCTTAGTCGGGCCACTCCACCCAACCACATTCCATAAGGTATAGCAAAACTTATCCACATTTCAATAGCAACCCTGCCCGAGATAAATCACGCACCACGTTCAAAAAACACGCCGGAACTTTTGAAGGAGTTTTTTCCCGCGTGCTCAAAATGAAAATCACGGAGAGCCCAAAGCGGCATCTCTAACGCTGGGCGCCTCTCACGCACCCTTTCAGCCGAAGCATCTGTCACCTCGTCGATTCGACCAACCGCTCTGTCGGGGCGTGAGCCGCGAGCAGTCGCGGGCCCCGTCTGAAGCGCCCCTTGCGGCGGCTCCGAGCAAGTGAGGGAGCGTGGCCGGGGCGGACGCGTTTGTAGTCAGGCCGGTAATTCGACGCGATAGCGGCAGCTTAAGGGTCGCGCTTGTTATTTCTCCCCCGTCCGCCTTTCCTCTCCCGGCATCCTCTTCTCCCGCCTCTTTTCTCGTTGGCTGGCCGCGTGGCGACGGCGGCGGCTTCTAACGCCCCCGTTCGAGGGAACGCGGTGGCACGTGCTTGCGCATCTCAGTGGTGACACGTGGCCGGGATCATGCGAGTTTCCTCTTCGGAGGGAACCCGCCGTTACCTAGATGGATTCTGAACCCCGCAAGCGAAGCTTCGGATTGTCCCTGTTTTCAGTTTGGGTCGCGGTGCGTCCGCCCGAATACTTTATCGCGATTAGTAATGCGGTGAGAGTGCGTCCTAACCATTTGCTGTATAAATTCTTAATTCAAATCGACGGACTCGCTTTTCAGCCATTCGGGGCTGTGTTGGTCTTAAAAGCGTATCCCCGGAACTTCTGAGACGTTATTGTTTTTAGTTAGCAATAAGCAAGACCTGTCCAAGCAGTGCTATTAAGAATTCACATCATTCGACCTCCTTGGGTAAGATATCCATTCAATCATTCCTTAAGATATTCACAATCATTTCTACCGCGCATAATTGTTGATTGGAATGTCCTACCATCTGACATTGCAACTGTAACCGATCCGACCAAGTTCCAAGAACTTTTGCACTTACTGAGTATGTTAACTCCACTAAAAAGTGCTTTCGTAGGTTTGCATAAGAGTCCTTTCCAGATTTCTTTTTCTTTTGCCTCCTATTCCTATTAACATGCTGTTAGTCTTGTTTGCATTGTTCATTTTCAATGTATCCCGCCCCCTATGTAATTCCCTCCTAGTGAGGGCCTTTAGGGGTATTTTTTAATAAATAAATAAATAAAGTAAACAAAAAATAAATGACTAAATAAATAAATAAATAAATAAATAAATAAAAATAGACAAATAATTAAATACAAAGAAATAGGGGGCATTTACAGCCAATATTTAAGAAGTATGACCTCACGGCAAGCACAAACTCGCCCTCCCCCCAATGATTTCGTCAAAGTTCGACGCATTTATATATCGCAGCGCTAAGCAATGCATTCCGTCTAACCTCCCCAATTTCAATCCTGTGAGAAGAGGTGACAATACCGGATGCTTTCAGTCGTTTTATAGATTTTTTTATTTTCTTCAAGGGCACTGGAACATGACTGCTCGTTGTGGTGAGGCTAGCAGGCGGCGAAGCTACGTGCGGTTATAGCTTTGCCTACGCCAAGAACAATCCCCGTACCTATTAATTGCCTGGTACGCGGCTTCAGAGATTCGGTCAACCAACTTACCTGTAAAGGTGCACCACCGCACGTGAGTATTATGGCGGGGAAGCAAACATTTGTAATAATGCGGAGCTCACTCTCGCTGCTCGCAGTAATCGCACTGTACGATTTCCCTCTCAGAAGAGATCCAGGACCGTGTCAGGCAATAAAAAAAATTATCTTCAGGCGATGAACGCTTCGCATTTCAACAACAACCAGAGGGGATTCATTCTGCCTGTAAGTCGTCTTTCAAAAATGAGGCACAATGTACACGAAGCTTTCACGTCTGCTCTACAAAAACTAAAGCACACAGTCGGAGGTTTATGTATGTACACCCACAGAATCCCAATATTTTTGTGTTAGTTCACTTTTTTTTCTTATTTCCTTGCTTTTTTCTACCTTTGTCGACATCCTGCGTGCGTAGTTGTAACCAGGTAATCCCCTCCTTCCTCTTAAGGGTGACCTTAGGCATATAAACGCTATCACATCGAATTTCTTGCAGCCCAACAGCAGTGACAGTGTCCATTCCGGTGTCTTGAGATTTTCCGGAATCCTAGATTTGAGTGCCGATTGCCTCGAACTTCTGCCTTTAAAGCCACAATAGCTTCCTTTGTTCTCAGGATTTGCGTGAATTAAGGTTTACTGGGAGCTCAAAAATAAAAAAATAGGGGGAAGCGCAATATGCCAATAAAAATTGTCAGTTATATGTGATCAATATCCATAATAAACTTTGTTAGACGACGTTCCAATTTTTAGCCGTGTGTGTGTCCTGAAAAGTCAACGTTTTTGCTCACTATGCATATTTGTATGTTCGCACTGTGAAGAAGAACTGTCTGGATTAACATTTCAGTGGTGCATAAGTACTTCCGACTTCATGTGCCCACAGAACTTATCCCGTGCAGAATTCTTGTTGAGCGCAGGTCGGTTTCTCAATCGGACCTTGATGTGGTTGTGAAATTATGGCGATAACGACAAGGTCTTATTGTTAGTTCAAAATTCCTGTCACTTACACCACATCACTACTTCAGAAGCTAAAATTGACCTACCCTCAAAGCTACCCTTTCGCTTGTATGTGCAAAGCACGGACCCTGCTACCACGTTCAAAATTTAGACGTTTTGTTTTAAATCCAACGTCGTGAACTATCACAAGGTAGTACGCGAACGGCAAATCTAGCTGCACTGCAGTTAAGATACTCATTTTGCAATAAGAAAAGTAATTTGCAAAAATAGTAGCCGTCACCCGAGCACAAGACTTTTAGGTAATCAGACTCTATACAAAAAAGTGCAACCCGATCCCAGCGACATTTTGCTGAACGTGCTTCAAATTATGTACCTTGTCTAGAACGGCTCCTTTGGACGACTAATATCTCATTACGTTACGTTTATGAGCAAAACATGTGTTCTCTGTTCCAAGAGTTTAGATATGAGAGCCCATCAGGGCCACCAATTACTCAACAAACACCGAATATGGAATTCAGGCAAGTTGTGTAGGGTAACACAAAATCCTCAAGTCATCTAAACGTTGGCTGCTATAGTTCAGACAGATATCTGTGTCCTAAAAGAAAAAAAGAAAGATATTTCGACGTCACAAACTTTTCACATAAAACAAGACACGTTTGGAATGCGGGGTCTCCACTTGAGTCGGACAGGGCTTCTCTACTGTGATAACTAAAAGAAATCAGACGCAAGAAGTAGGATGAAGAAACTGAAAGAAAGCACTAAGCGCTGCCGGGCTCAAAGAGGCCGATTTAAATTGAATGTCCCCTGCCGTCCCCGGCCGAGCGTGTCCGACGAGACACGAAGAGATGCAGCCTGTCTTCCTGTCAAGCGCGCAGATTTGTCACTATGCAACGCTGTAGTAAAACACAGCAACAGATAAAGTGTTTTTTTCTTTTGAAAGCATTCTCGTGCCTGTATTTGTGGAGGGCGCACTGTGGCTTCAGTAAAGGGTGCGTGGCCTTAAAGATTGCTAACCACCAGCATACTCCTTGGCATAGATGATAGAAAAATACAAATATATAATGCAGGAAAATGCAACCAAATGCGGGAATTTAAAAGCCGCTGGACGAAATTCATGTGCCGGACTATTTATTGCTCCGTAATATCTTTATGCCCCGCCATGGCGAACGTTTACGGATGTATGTATGTATGTATGTATGTATGTATGTATGTATGTATGTATGTATGTATGTATGTATGTATGTATGTATGTATGTATGTATGTATGTATGTATGTATGTATGTATGTATGTATGTATGTGATGTATGTATGTATGTATGTATGTATGTATGTATGTATTAATGTGCGTATGTATGTATGTATGTATGGGTATGTATGCATACGCGTATGTACATATGTATGTGTCTAAGTCACAGGCATGTGTATTTTATGTAGCCCGAATAAAAATTTATGCCAGTGTACTTTTCTATTTTTAATTGTATTTTTTATGTAAAAATGCTTGGGTTAGAAGAGGCCACCTAAAGGCCTATAAGTCCCGTTTTTTCATCCGCTCGTTGGTCCAATAGCCGATTGCGTTAACGCAGTAGCTAGATTTATACACATCCTGAGTAAGAGGCAGTTTGTTTAAATAAGCTCCAACAATCCCTATTAAATTGACCCTGCAACACCTTTTTGGACGTTTTTCTAGATCTCAAATGCTTGCAGAACGTAGTCAACAAACACTTCCAGTATTTAGAATAGGAGGTCGCAATGTACCTCAATTTAGAAATTCTCTGCAAAGATTTTTCTCCTTTACCGTCTTGGCGTTCTTCGACCGATGGAATTATGTCATCGCAGTGGTGCAGCGGATATTGGCCGGCTCTCCTTCAGTTTTATCAATAAACGCATTCGATAGTCACTCGCCTCGACCTGCCGTCTATTAGTCCAGGGCATTAACAATACAGTCGACGTAACCATCGAAGCCCACCGCATAGCCAAAATAGACGGGCTATCGCACCCACAGCAACCCCTCTTACCTCAAGTCAAGCCACATTTATTCGACATCAGAAGTGCAGATGTCAGGAGCGGGGACAAAAAGCCAAAAGGAGCGGCCTGACGGAGTCCGTGCCCCCTAATGCATTTTTAAAGCAAATGTGCACACTTATACAAGAGGAAAAAAATTCATGCATCTCCACGAAGTGAATCATTACGAGTGCGCGAAGCACTGGGAATTGTTCTTACTGTATATCACCCGTGAGAATGCTTACTGCTTTTAAAATGATTTCCAATCCAATCCAATCCAATTCAATACAATTAAGTTTAATCCAATCCAGTACAATTCATTTAATTTCAATCCACTCCTATCCAATGCTCCTCGCGCATGCGCAGCACGGCTCTCCAGCAGCTCTCTCTCCCTCTCCTCTCTCTCTCTCTCTCTCTCTCTCTCTCTCTCTGTAACCTTTTGTGAACCTTTTATTTTGTTCTTGTTAACCTTTCGTGAACCTTTTGTTCACAGGTGTTTCGATTTCCACGGTGCTGTGCCCTGAGCACGGACGCCGGATGCCGGACAAGCCTCGGCCTTAAGGTACTTCGCCCCTGAAGCAAATTTATACATGAATCAATGTTTATTCATTCCCCTCACCTATGACCTCCCTTATTCCCACTCCGCTCCGCCACCTCTTGCATGCAATGCCCCTCCCGCGGAATATACATCCCCACTACCACGCCGACCGCCGACTGACCGGGGCAAGACATCTGCAGCGCACTTTCCCTCCCTCCCTGAATCATTTGTACGTGACGCGGCCAGCTACAATGATAAGCCAGCTTTCGTCACAACCGTCATTTCGTCGCTCGACAGTCTCCCCTTCGTCGCACTCATAATACACGCAACATCAGCAACCGCTGCGGGGAAGGGGGTCATCACCCTCGCCTGGTAGACTTCCACACTCAGAGTCGTCCTTTCGGAATCTCAACCGGCACTTCGCAATTTCTCTGCAGGACTACTCTCCTCAATCGTCTTCAAAATCCTCTCCCGTAGAACACCATCCCACCCCACGGCTGTGCTGTGAACCTCGGCCCACACACAGGAATAGAAGCCAATGAGGTGGCCCCCCATACACCTCAAGCTCTTGTCACCCGAGCAGGCCCTTCTTTTAGATGCGGAGCATCTCTTGCTCGGGGGTATGTCCCGCGGCGTCGGCGTCCGCACTCACACTACGCATGCGCAACTCTCGTCCTTCCCGCTCTCCAACAGCTGCGCGTTACTCTCTCCACTTCTCTCCTACCACCTGCTTGCGCTTCTCCTGCGTTCTCGCTTCTGCTCTCGCGGCGCATGCGCTACTCTCCTCCTCTAGTCTCCTCTCCTTCAAGTGTGAATATAAAGCGGGTAGAGCGCTGCGCGCGTTCAGTGCAGCGCTTGCTTCGGTTGACTCCGTTGATGCTTCCGATGAAGTGTGATGGAAGCAACAGTCCCGTCAGTGAGTGGGCTGACGCAAGCACGCGTCAGCATCAGCCCAAACACTAATAGCAACGTTACGTCCACTCAAGACAAAGCTGCGAAGCGAAGGGCACGCGACGCTGAACGCAAACGCTTGAAGCGAGCGGCGGACCCTGAACTTCGTCAGCGCGAAGCAGCTTCGAAGCGTCAACGTCGAGCAGCGGATCCTGAGCTTCGGCAACGTTAAGCAGCGTCGGTTCGAGAACGTCGAGCGGCGGTACCGGAACTTCGACAATGTGAAGTGGAACGCAAACGTAGGAAGCGAGCGCCGGAACCAAACCTTCGAGAACGGGAAGCCGTTTCTAAACGTCAACAACGAGAGGCTGCGCCGGATGCTGCACGCGAACGCGAGCGCGCCGCGAAGGCGGCGTCGCGAGTCATGCAGCACACGCAGCCCGACGCTCGCTTCAAACGTGACTTCCTGGACCGGAGCTTCGGACCCAGTTGCAAGGTGTGTGACAGACTTTGGTTCGACAACAACCTTGCGCGGATCGGAAACATCCAGAAAGAAACTCATCGGACCAAAGCGCTGTCAGATCTTTGCAACGAGTTCGATGCCAGCAACGACGACAAGAGCAGCCCCCCGATGCTCCGCATCCTACTCAGGGTTCCCCTCGGGAAGATGGGGTAATATTGGTTCTACCCACGGCACCCCCAGCTTCCAAGACGCCCTAGCCTCGTACCGGGGCATTACCAAACACTTCCCTCTCCTCCACAGGATATATGCTCCCCCACATCCTTTCCTCACCCACGAGGCCGCTTGCCCGTGGGGGATACTTCAAACCCACACATCACCCTGCCGAACTATCCTTCACCGCATCAACCCCATTCTCTACCTTTCACCTCTCTGCCCTCAATTTCACGCACAGAATACCCGCTATCATTCTCTCTGCGAGTGTCCCAACAACCCATTTCCACTTTTTTTCCTCGCCCTTGAACTGGGAGCAGGCCCTCGAGAGTTCCCACCCAGAAGTGGAGTTGGCACTAACTGTTATCCGTGCTGGCGATAACTATAGCTTTCGCAGTTCTTGCGGACGCTTAGGAAGTAGTGGGAGCTTATATCGGAAGTGTTGAAGAATTCGCGAAGTGTTGCAGAGCCCGCCATGCAGACAAAACACAAGTTTGGCTTGTTCGAAAGTCTGCCTCGTTAAAATCATACTGGCACCCCTTTTAACAAAAATTTCGGTCAAATAGATATGTAATTAGGAAAAAAGAGAATGGCCATGCGACTCACTAGCTCGTTCCCGCACTAGAACCTATGACGTAATATGCACAGCTGTGCGATTGTTTGAGGCCTGGCAAAAGCAAGCGCAGGTTAGGGAGGGCTTCTAATCCTGCAGAACGAGCTATTATCGCTTAAATGTAATGCCAATTCATTTTATAGCAGTAAGAATAGTGGGCAAAGGAATGAAAGTCTCGAAAGCACCCGTAAACATAGAACTATGTTATAGCTGCACAGCAGTCCGGCGCTTTGGGGTTGTCTCAGGCGACACTGGCCGATTAGCGTGACATTGTCTTACGTAACCCTGTCTGTCGAGGATACCCCATGTTTTACGAAACGATTACTACCTACCCTAACAAAAACAAGCCAGGTGCAAATACGGTCAGAAACGAAGCAGTGGTGGACAGCGGTTCTGCGCGGTATGGTGGCGCTTTCTAGAGGTGCTGACGGTAAATAAGGCGTTCCGCAGTACACTGAAAAATAAACAGCGTACTAACGCTCGCTTGAAGACCGGTTCTGGTTCCCTCATCGCAAACCGTCACGAAACACATGATTTGGCGGTAGAATCAAAATTTCAAATTAAAATGCTTAATTTCTTAGTGAATAAAGCATCGTTTACTGCCATACATGCTCTGGGGCACTATAAAACACCAAGTGCTTTGAATAAAACAATCTTGTATTTTGTTTGCATGGCCACTTTAAAGGGATCATGTAGGGCTTATATAAGCTAGCCGAACGAGCTATTTGCGCTAAATTTAGGGCACGTTTTTTTATAGCCGTAGAATGGTGGAGTAAACAGTGGAACTTACGAAAGCACACGTAAACGTAAAAGTACCGATGCGTAGTGCTGTTGGCTACGGCGCGTACTATGCTTACTTTCGCTGAACAGCAGTGCGGCGCTTTGGGGTTGTCTCAGACGACACTGGCCCATTGGCCTAAGCGCGCGGCGGTGTCTTACGTGACTATATTTGTCGACGGAACACTATGTTTCACAAAATAAAAACAAGCAAGGTAAAAATACCGTCACAAACAAAGCAAATGCAAAAACCGGCCCGGCGCAGTACGTTGGCGCCATCTAGGAGGACTGACGGTAAACAAGGCTCCACAGTCGGCTGCAGAGCTTAATGTCGTACTGGGTTTCGCTTGAAGACTTGCTCTCATGACGTCATTACAGACCTCAGGAAAACACAATTCGGCGGGAGAATCAAAATTTTAACTTTGATTAATTTCTCAGTGAATAAAGCATCGGTTGCTTCCGGACAGGCGCTGGGGACACTAGGAAATAAAAAATCTTGTGAATAAAAGAAACTTGTATTTTGTCTGCATGGCCCCTTTTAGCTTTAACGGCTGCTGACGTCCCCAGTCGCTGCGCACAGGGCAAAAATATTGCTTCTATTTGCGCGAAAGTATTTATTTTACACACATTTGACATTTTCTTCCTTATTAAGCTCTCTGACGCTGTCGACAATGGTGCATTGGTGCTCTCATCTTGGAGTTCCGCCGATGCACGGAAACTCGTGTATTCTTCCCGCTGCCCTCGTAACAACAGTTCTTGCTGCAGGCGAACGTCCGGTTAGGAGAACCAGCGGTACATCAAAACCAATCTTTCATCTGCGTATCTCGGGCATGCGCTTATTAAAATACAAAGGAATTAGGAGTATGAGTTCTTCTTCTGGATCGCATAGCGTGCGGCCTCACCGATAATTTACGGACCTTGAAGCCCGTAGAAACAACATTACGGGTACAAAATATATTGTATGTTAAAAACCATCGCAAAAAAAGATAACTTAGCCGTGAAGCATAGACAAACGGCAGCCATCAGTGATATGAACTCGATGAAATGCGGTGCAGGATGTCGTCATCACCCCCAATCGACAGGTCAGAAACGCCGCGCGCACCATCAAACTGCGTTTGCTAAAAAGACATTGGCTAGTTGATACTTCTTACCACCAAAATTTTAGGAGCTTTGACCACCCACGTTGTTCCATTCGTGTAACGTATTTCAACCTGCTTATACCACCATATTTCCTCTTTTCCCCTATGGTGGCGACCGTAGAAGTGAAAACGAACGACGGAAAGAAATGAGTTGTAGAGCGTGTCATCGTTCGAGTGAAACAAATGACTTCGAATACGTCTCTTTCTCCAACAAGAACTGAAAATAAATTGTTTCAGCCATCGTTCCAACCTTCCTGGGGGAACAGATAGCGTGACTGATGAAACGTTCGGCTGAGCAGAGAGACATCGTAGCATGCACATCTTCCACTTTCGCGATCACGTATACACGTGCCCCGTTCTTCTTCGTAGGCGGCGCCGCCTAAATTGCATTACAGAAATTGAATTTTCGCAACAGCCTGAATTCTCGAGCAGGTTTTGAGGGGATAGAGGAAATTCCCGACTGGAACATCTCTCTTACACCGTGTACGTGTTCTTTAAGCATTCTCTTGGACTTCGACATAAGAGCGAACAAGCAACACAAAATATTTTATTTTCACGTTTTAAAATCAACGGAGTAGAGAATCAAAGCTATCGTATGCTTGCTTCGACGATCCATGAAAAAGGCTTTCCCACAAGACAGCCTGCATAAAAGAGGTGCATTGCCGGTTATTCTGAAAGGCACAAGCAAATGCAATGCTATTTGAGGCTTCAGAACGCAGGGACCACTTCTTTTTATTTTGCCTTTCTAAAGTAGGAGCAGTCTGAACTTGTTTCAAATATCCTAGCTCAATTACTCCGCTGGTTAGGCATCATTGGCTTCCCCCGCTCTAGCCATTTCCTCGCGCCACATGATGATCACGTCCTCTATAAGTCAAACGTACATCTGAACTAGAATGGGGTTGAGTGTATTCGGCAGGCATTCTCAGAAAATGAATAGCAGCCTACCACTGTCCCTGAAGAAGAAACTGTATGAAAGCTGCATCTTACCGGTACTCACCTACGGGGCAGAAACTTGCAGGCTCACTAAGAGAATTCAACTTAAACTGAGGACGACTGAGCGAGCAATGGAACGGGAGATGATAGGCGTAACATTAAGGGACAAGAAGAGAGCGAAGTGGGCCAGGGAACAAACGCGTGTTAAGGACATATTAGTAGAAATTAGGAAGAAGAAATTGACGTGGGTAGGGCATGTAATGCGAAGGCAAGATAACCGTTGGTCATTAATGGTAACAGAGTGGATCCCTAGAGAATGCAAGCGTGGCAGGGGCCGGCAGAAAGTTAGAAGGGCAGATGAGATCAAGAAGTTTGCGGGGATAAATTAGGTCGCAGTTTTGGTCGAGAGTCTTTTGGTCCAGAGGCCTTTGCTCTGCAGTGGGCGTAGATAGGCTGGTGGTGATATCTGTACGAACTTGCAGGAACAAAGTTTGATTCTAGACTCCAAGGTTGTGACCTGTTAAGCTGAGCTATCCTGTATACAAGAACCCACAATATATTGTAACGGTGGTTGCGACTGAGGACTGGTTGTGGTTATTTACAAGGCGAACTTAGGCCCCAAAGACCATGCACTACTTACAAACACAGCTGTACAGCCGTCCTGTTCCTTCTCTCCCGTTGCACGACTGCCGCTTTCTCCTTGTCTACCAGTTATCCGCTGATGCCTGACGCCAAAGCGTCAAGCCGAAGCGGCGAGTTCAAACCGGGATACGAGGGTTGTCGCAATATAAGCACTCCCCTTCAGAATCATTTGTGCCCGCGGAACTTTCTCAATGTCCCGAAGTGTGACTTGTTATTAGAAACAGCGATATCAATTTTAAAACGCCGCGCAACGGGTTGAAAGACTGAGAGAATGATGTGATCTTCATTTGCGGCTATCAGCTGTGTTGCGGAGGGTGTCCGCTGCCTAAGCGTATAGAGGGCGCTTCCTATTGGCATGCCTCAAATGCCATTTCAAAGTTTATGCGCATCGAACAAAACATCTCTCACCTTTGGAGCTCAGAATAACAAGAAAGGGGTCGATTTTACGAAACCAAAGTTCTTTTTAGGATCACGAAAACATAACGAACCGAACCGTCTTAAATAGCGCTCGCAAATGGGCTGTTGATGATTATGATGATGATGATCCAGCAAGTTCGTTGCAAGTGAACTCAATTGAATTCAGTTTTTTTATTTCTGTTGTTCCTTGATCTCGCCCCTCTTTGACACCAATTTAATATCTTTTACTTTTATTTGCTTTCGTAAAACGCAATGCAACGTGCATTTCTAAACCAAATAAAGCTGATACACCAGGTTACACATTTACGTTCTGCCTCAACTAGATCTAACTTTCGTTTGAGCTAAAAAATGTTGACATGCATGAGCCATTCCACTAGCGCTAGTCGTTTGGAAACGTCTTGCCTTCATTTTGTTCGCGGTCCTAGCTTGTTAAGACAGTAATGCTTTTGCAAAGGTAGCCACGGGGTAATTGAAAACGGCTTCAACAAAGCCTCGCAAGAATAACGACGCCACAAAATCTACGCGACATCTCGCCCAGAATTCTCCATCGTACGCTTCGCATACAAAAATGTGCCTGAGCCATTCCATCCTTGCCTTCGGGGGACTCATCCGGGACCGAGCGAATCTCAGCACCGCGCTCCCTGATTACGCGAAACAAATGAGCGCCTGAGCAAAGAGGTTAAGCGGAAGAAGAGGGCGGACGGCGACTTCCGGTCCCAACACGTGTCGTCTGCCAATTAGGCAAGTGGCCCTGCGCGCCGCTCGAGGGCCGTCTGGGGGATTGTCCACGGCACGCGCCGTGCATCTCCCCGCCGGCGAGTCCGGAACGCCGTCGCATTCGTCTCAATCGGAGCAAACACCGCCCCCTGATCTGTCCCCCGTGGCCTCCCCAAGAAACCTCGCTCCGTGACCGGAGACACGGCAAACAAGCCACGGTCGAATTTCGATCGGAGTAGCCTCGGACCCGAGCAGTTTGTGGCGCCACCTAAGTGTGCTTGTGAAAAACGCTCTGGCTTGAACAGTGCGCCACTTGGGCCATCTTTCGGCATATCGTGGAACTCTGCAAAACAACGATTCTCCCAAAATCCGGCAGGTGTCTTCGCGTATTCGGGCGCGGCAGCGAGTTGTGAGTATGTTGTCTAATTACAGATTAAAGACTAGAATGCCTATGCCATTTCATTGCATTTCTTACCCATGTACCAAACCGCTGTATTCTGGACTGCATCCGGGAAACAAGTGCTAACTTGTCCCGTTAGGACTTTATGCACAGGGGCACAATATCGCCATTTAAAAAAAAACTATGAGTGGAGGGGTTGCAGGCATTTAAGTAGATCTCCAATAATAAGCATGTTTGAGGAACCGGCATTTTTTTTTTTTTTGCAGTGTATTCCGAATTTTAGTTCCATTGCTATGTCATCTTGTTCTAACCATTTTTAATCTTTTTCCTGTTATTTTCTTATCACGCAATGGCACATGAACACTCAGACGGGTTAAGACTCTCTTCTTTTCTTTCCTTCTTTTCTGTTACATATTGAGCTCTCTACCCACTTAAAAAGGATGTTTCTTTTGCAAAATATTTCATTTCATTAGCAGTCAGTTTTCACTATTCTCAGACCCAAATTCGATATTCGCAAACCTGTAACAAAAACCTATTGCAAACCAGCGGGAAATGGTTAAGGTAGTTGGTGCGGCGACCGTGAATGCCTCATATTGTTTCCACTGCCCCTGTTACAGATAAACCAAAGTGTCAGACCTTTGCTAAATACTCATAATAGAGATTATACGAATAAAACCGTACAATACAGCCACAAATAACACCCCACCAATCCACTTGGGCGCCCGTAATTTTCTTTAAAGCGCGTCGGCTATTCCGCACCATACGCTAGCAGAAAGCGATTCTAGTAATAGCTAGCTGGGGTCTTCACACCATCTCTACTCTTTAAGACTCATCTATTGCGGTGAAGTGTTTGGTTGGTGATTCCTAACATGAAAACAAGAACTTCGCTGCTTCATCTATAGCTTTCGTACTACGTTTTATTGGGTCGTTTGAAGTGGGAATAGCGCCCTATTACAGGTGCCCAATGCAGGATGAAAGCATCCGCCATACACTTTCAACCACTGATATTCTGCATCCCCTCGCACCCCTAATTATCATCAGATTTTCGCTTCTCCTCCCTCACCCAGTAAGTTGCATGTCTGTACTTTTGTTCACGTCACTAGTTGAATTGAAATTGCTTATTTTCATAAAACATCTATAATTTTATGGTGGATTTGTAGAAAAAAGGTACTCAAGGCAGCTTGACATGCCCTAAAATTCATAAATCGACGCAACAGCCGGGTGGAGTGTGAAAGAAAATGCGCTGCTGAGCACAAGGTCGCGGGTTCGATTCCCGGCCGCGGCGGCCGCTTTTCTGATGGAGGCGAAAAGCAAAAACGCCCGTGTGTACGAGATTTCGGCGTACGATAAAGATCCCCAGGTGGTCAAAATTAATCCGGAGCCCTCCACTACGGCGCGCCTCATCGCCTGCGTTGCGTCGGCGCGTTAAACCCTACAATCAAATCGAGTGTGAAAGAAAATAATGAATACAAAAGGAAATCTTGCTGGTAAAAAATATTGACATGTGGTTAAAAATACATTTTTCAAGACTTTTGGAAAATATTGGTAAAATTGCGAATGGCCAATAGATATATACGGCGGATATGTGTCGTTTTCGTTTGATAATGCCGAACCTTTTGCATTTGCATTTTGTCACAGAACACGCAAGGCGACCGTGACAGGTTATAAATGTGGGTCAAAACGGGTGCTATGATATGTAATGCGACCTTTGCAAGTCTTATCTGCAAGCGATCGACGTCACATCAGCTTTCGGGGGGGGGGGGGGGGGGGTTTGAAAGACAAACTACCTCGGATTCACTGGTGAATTGCGAATATACATTCTGAGGAAAGACAGCGGATATGTTGCTGCAGACACGTACATCTACCGCACTGGTCGCTCAGTTAATGAAGTAGCCGTTAAAACACTGGAAATTCTTCTCCTGATCCCTCATTGGCATGATCGATCATTTTCTGTGTGGTCTTTGTTTTTATGCATGATTTAGCAGTTGTTTCAGATTGTTTTACATTTTACGACTGTCGTTCTATTATATTATTATACTCAACTCTTTCTCTGCACAATTCACTGGTTAATTGATTCCGAAAATTTTCAAAAATTCGTAGATCTGCTAAAGTGCGGAAGTTAACCAACATTTTACACCGAAAGTTTCTTGTTTTCATTTTCTTGTTCTGGGGTGATTGACGGTTTGCAGATTTTAGAAGGGCAATTGTTACTTAAGCATGTATGAAAAGTATTGCGATAAAAAGTAGAAACCTTTTGAAGGAAAATTTTGTAGGCTATATTTGCGTTTTCTAGCTCATAAACGTCTGACTAGTTTATTAGATGTTCTTGACAGAAAAGTTCTAATTGATTTTGACTGATAACCGGTGTGGTATGTCGGTGCTGATTTTGTGGTCTAGAGTTCCCTTGGAAACATAGAAAATAGACATATGGTAATTCAGGCTATTAAAGCCAGTACCTATGTTGGCAATAAATAGGTCAAAACAGGTAGAGCTGTTAAACGGTGTTCTTGTAGCTGATGATATAACATTCGTGCAGCAGAAATTATGTAGAAGTGTCTCAAGATTACGTTTTACTGGTGTGTTGGCTATCATGTTTATGCTAAAATCGCTTCCACAGATAAAGTTTGTATTGGTTCTCCGATACAAGCAAGGGGTACCTTTCCAGAAACAGAAAGAAGAGCTGAGCATTCCCGCGAGGGGAACGACACATGAAAGAGTAAATTGTGCTTCAGCACAGAACAAATAAAACCTCAATAAATTTCTGTCGTAGTGCAAAAGTCATGAATACATGTCACATTCCGATCGCCGTGAGCCAGCAAACATGCTCCGCCAACACGCGTACCCGTTTTTTTTTAACTGTGTAACACTGATAGCTGGGTAGATGCCAGATAGCCGAGCTCTCTTCACACCATGTGTCAGATAAGATGATAAAGTCAAAGCGAAAATTTAAACTACGAAAAACAAATCAAGTTCACCTTTTCTGTTACTAACCGATCGGCAGTTTAGGTGAGAACAAAGCGTACCCTTACAATGGCCCGTCGCGACGTACTGCACAAAGTAAGCAGGAAGTACACATTCATCACTCAGCATAACATAAAATGAACTAGCGGGTATTAACCTTTCGCTTATCAAAGTCCGTTACGATGCCAGGCAAAGCGGTAGTCGTTGTCAAGCGCAACTTTTTGAGTCTTTCAGCAAAACCCTGTTCTGTGCTTCCATTTTTTCCGCCATGGAGACCCCGGGTTCAAGAGTTGACTGCAACTTTCATTTTGCAAGCCATATACGCGCAATCCTGTTCGCGGATACACATGTACAAAACCTACGGTAACAGAGGAAGTTTTATGACTTTGGGTTGGAAGTTTCTGCAGTGCGGAAGTCGTTCGCTCCGTCAGTGGGGCGAGGCTAAATTTTAGGAATCTCTGTTCCCAACGTTCGTGGGGCCTTCATGCCGTTCAAACTGGAGGGGATAAATATCGAGACTAGATTTCCTGCTATGATATTCCAGATCTTTTAGTGCAGCTTAAATCATTGGCAGTTCAAAGTCGGAGTGATTGTTCGAGTTCGGGAACCTTTTTTTTTCAGCGTTTTGTCTTCAGAGTCGTGCTTTGTTACGTCTGAGAGAATTTTACCCTATTTTTCCGACATTAACTTGACTCATGGTCCTATTTTCTTCACTGTCTTTGTCGAGGGCAGAAGTTCACCAAGCTTTCTGTTGATTTCTAGTACAGCGGCAGCGTGTGAAGGTTCCTGAGTAGATTCCGCACATGATCGGGTACATTTGTTCTTACGGCTGTGTAGGCATATCCAGGACGTTTTGTAATCGTTCCATTCGATCTTCTATCTGGATTCCGACAATCCAGAGCATTCTCCTAAATGCTATGAACCTTTACACCCTTAAAGTAATAGCAAGGTCTCGTCCGCTATCGGACTATGCACATTTTGCGCAGACCACATCTAGTCCTCTACCCACCGTGAAAATGTAACAAAAATCTACACATCAGCATGGGTCAAATGCATTTTGGGAAGAAACAGAAAACACTGTGGCAGCATGACCAGCGCCTATCAAGTGTCACTATTCAAGAGAAAGGCTAGAAACGAATGAACTGACCTGCAAAAGAGCAGGGCAGATTTTGGCGACGTCCGGTTTTCGCTGATGTTGCTGTCAAAGTGGGATTGCGCTGGTGTGTGTCCTTTTTATAACTGTAGTTGTCGCATGGCAGGTAGTGTGCGCGAGCCTTCTAGGAAATAATCCAACGCGCATGCACCGGCGGTGGTGAACTTACTGTTTTCAACAAATGACTTGAAGCAGTTCATTGTAGCAGTATACCCATTAAGTATAAAATCATATTCATCAAGTGGTGAGCCTTTTTTGGCTTTACGGATAACGTGTTCGCCCAAAGCACAGGACTATTTTTTTACTTTGAGAGTAGGTGAGTTCTGCCGGAGTTTTAAAAACGATAGTCTTTTTTGGGCTACTTAAACTTAACATTTGTTCTGTCTCTCTATACCTCGATTCAGCCACCCGGCCAGAAGTTGAAAGAATTCTTGAACAAGGCGTTTGTATCAGCAAAACATTTTCGAACCACTAACTCTGGTGCCAATGTTCATACTTGTCAGTATTGTTCAGTAAAATTTCTTTAGAAATATTTGATGGGAAAGAACCGTGCATATGTGGTATTTGTAGCGTTACTTTATTTAAACACATATGGCTACATAGTTGCATAGCAACTATGGCTGGTTTTTGAATAGCAAATGAAAACTACGCGTTGAAAACAATTTTTCACCTGATAGTACAAAAACAGCTCCCGCAAACTCGGCATCTAGTGGCGGCACTTCAAGAAGTTCGACATTAACGAAACCTTCCAGTTGATGGCACGCTAGCAGTAAGTCGCGGGAAAATTTAATTGAATTGAACAAACCTCCCGAGGGTCTATGACGGGAAGAGAGGCTGAGACGGGAAGGAAAAACGAGTGGTGGAAGAGCGACATTTATGGATGGTAGGGGCAGCAGAAGACTATGGTCTTTCGACGGCATTCGCATCGAAGTTGAAGTCTCTCTAATTGATGTCTCTCGCTTCATATCAACGAGCTTTTATCTTTCTGTAGGGTGTTGCAGGAAAAACTTTTTTACAGGGAAGTAATCTTTTTATAAAATAGTCTTTCGGAGGTAAAATTGTTTTTCTTGCGCTGAGTCGTGAGAGGCCGTGGCGGATGCACTAAAACGGGTTCCAAGAGCTTTTTATCGAAATATAATGTTAATTACCGTTTAAATGATTCTACTGGGGTATTTATAATGTAATAAAGAAATCGCAGAGGATCATCAATCAAACCTATCACCATTATTAGATTTGCGATATCGTAATCGCGTGCAGAACTACACGCGCTCAGAACTTCAGCTGTCCAGATGAGCGCGACATGCTCCGTGCGGCAGATGAGCGCCGCAAAGCCACGCCCACACGCCCATGTCACTCGGAGCTGCACACATCACACGTTCACCACGCTTTATCTACGGCTCCGGCGGAAAGCGTTGCGCCGTGGCCGCCGTCTGCGTGCGAAGATAAAGCCGAAGATAAAGCGGGGTTGGCACGTGACACGTACAGCTCCGAGTGACATGGACGCGTGGGCGTGGCTTTGCGGCGCTCCTCTGCCACACGGAGCCACCACCACCAACACTAACGCAAATTTCTCGTCGGTGGTGACGAAGCCCGCAGCGCTCATCTGGGGCCCAATTCTCTAGAACGAGAGGACGTCGTTTTGAAACGGCGCGGTATAGTGCCATGCAAATGCATGTGTTCTTGGGTTGGGGCGCCGCTTTGAGGGGTTAAGGAAGGAGGAAAACCCCTGAGTTGAACACTCCCACAAGTGCGTAAGACGACAGGGGGAAGTGCGTTTTCGGTCATGCACGCGGTTACAGTTTACGTAAGTCCATAAATATTGTACAAAGCATTGAGCGCTGCCAAGGCAGTTTTGTTGTTGCCTTGGGGGGTGGCGGCATCTTTTTAATCTTCCGGTACACTCAAGGTCCAGAAAAATTGTGAGAATTATTCTACTATTCCGATTAGAGCCGTCCTACTATTTTCAAAGCTTTGTGCATTTTTGTTTGTTACAGTTCATGCTCCGTTTCTTAATGCATTAGCTGACCTCCGTGCAAAACAAGCTATCTCTTTGTTGCTCCTAGCTTCTCCCTGTCTTCAGGTATTTCTCAGGCGTAGCAGTATTTTAGAGTGAAATCAACGAACCGATTCAAAAATACCAAGCACACACAAACAATGACACCGCGCATACAAGGCACAAATATGGGGCCCGATTCATTGCTATCACGTATATCAGGGCATATTTCCTTGTAAATATTTTTAAAGTGTTTGCGGGGTGTATAACATTAGCAACATTTGCATACACCGTGAGTGCGGTGACCACAGTGGATGTCGGTGAATGCTCCCTACTCACTCAAGACGTGCGGTACCTGCGTCCATTTTTAATGCCACCTAAGCGCTTTGTTCATAAAATTTCATGTTGCAGCGGCTATTTCCTCAGACACACGTGTACCACTTTGCAGGAGTTCAGTTCTGCGCAAGTACCTTTCCCGCAGGTCACTTAGGGCACTGGTTTTAGCCTACGACTACAAAAAAGCAAGACCAAATTTAAGGGATGGTAAATGTATGGGCCCTTATTTTGCTTTCGCCTCTTCCCGGCTTATTCAAAAACAAAGGTGAAACATTCTTGCTCGTTCATAGTACCCGCCAGGGGTGACTGGCCGCATGAAAGCTCTTCACGGAAATTTCACTCATCCAAGGACTTTTTCTAACAAGAGTGAGCAACGCTCTTTTTCGTCGGTCTTGGTATTGTCAATGTTCCCGCAGTCAGCACAAACTACACGCTTGGCTGATATCACCCTTACAGCTTGTACGTGTGGAATGCCCATCCAGGCCACATATAATTTTCACACAATGATAACGACAGTGGTCAGTCATGTTTTGATTTTTGTTTGTATTTATTCGCTTTCTTTTTCTCCTAGATGGCAGGCGACTTTGTACAGAAGCACGAGTGGCCGGCTCTCCACTCCTATTTGTGGGGGGGACCTGCACACACGGCTCGAAGCACACAGTCAAATGCAATAGGTACAGCGTAGAGAAGAAAGGAGAGAAAAAACACAAACAAGGAATAAAAGCATAAGCACACCCGATCTGGAAGTGTCATAGGCGGTATGCGTGATAATAAATAAGAAAGTTAGAGAGACGTTACCTTAAAACAAGCGCAGCGTACCTGCGGAAGACAGTTTGAATACTCGAGATGTGCGCGCCGCCTTCGCTGCTATGCAAAGAGAAGCGCTGTCTTACTCAGGAGGCATCGTACGACAAAGAAGGCGCTATGTGATATTTAAGATATGTGGCCCGCCATGCAAAACCACTTATGCACATAACCCCGTTGTCTCTTCGTGCTTCTGGCATTGGTTTTTGTAAGAGCCCATTTTTTGCGAAAATTTTTTTAAACAGAGGATAATAAAAAAGCTCGTTTAGTGCTGGCCTTGAAAGCCATTAAGGAGGTTGCAGCAAACGTACAACTGTACGAAAGTGTAACTGTCGGAAAATATAACGCTCGCTTCTTTTTTATTCTTAGTGTAGCTGAGCTCCAAGCTACGACAAAATAGGGGAGACGTATTTGTCTAAACCACTTAAGCGTACCACGAAGTCACCGGATGATTTTTGGAATGTTAGATGCCCGAATACATTTCTCATCTGCACTGGTTTTTGTGCTAGCTTTGCTTATTTGAAGTGCACCGTACACATGGACAGAAAAGCGCAGAAAACACAGCGAAATAAAACTTGTCGGTGCAGTGTAGCAGATCGCTGTATAAATGTGTGCACCGAATATATGCATGACAAGCAGTCACTTGGCGAAAAAATTGTGCTGGCGCTTTTGACATGCAGAAATCAGATCTGAAACCTTATGTTGCGAATACGAGCCAACCCTGAGTGTTTAGAATGAAGTTAACGCATGCTAATGAGCACGTTTTTTGCAGAGTTGCCACGGTAGTTTAGAAGTTTACCAAATTGGAGAACAACTTACAAATAGGAGGTTATAAACGTGTGGCAGGGCACAATGACATTTTCACGGCTTCTGCTGTGCCTTCCTCTTATCCTGTATATTTACTCGATAGGTATTACGTTTTCCTACGGATAAAATTCATCTACTATAACCTTGAGAGTTCAAAGTTCCTGTTCAAAATCGGTGTCTTCTACACAAGCATTGCATTACAGTATTCCTCAATATAACAAAAAATTATCAGTTTATAGTGTGTAAACGAGTGCCTAATAAAACAAAGGACTTGCGTTTTGAAGTATATATTGCATTTACTTTAGCTTTCATTGCAATGTAATAGGTATTATAATGTCGCTGTCGCATTCGTAAAATATTTTAAAACTGACTTGAGTGCGCCATACGACAAGGAGGCGGAGCTGTGATACATGTGCTGCATTCAGTTGTTCTCTACGTTTAAAATATTTTGTTGTTTTTGATGTGCTGCGCAGCAAAGTAGAAATTAACAAAGCGAGTCTTGCGGTGTGTGTGTTATGTTAGTCACAAGCAAAGGCACTTTTGAGAGCTACCGAATTTTGCAATAATTTAAAAGAAAGAGCATTTCAGTTGAAAGAAAAGGTATTCGTTTAAGGCGATAGAAAATATTTGAGATAGACGCGCAAGAATATTTAGCCTAATTACCCTCCCTCTCTATTATTGCTCTAATATATATATAGCACCACTTTTTATAAGGTCGAAAAACACGCATATTTATGATTGACATCTGGAAAGACCAGGATAAATCTACTCTACTTAAAAACGATCGAGCGTGATAACAATGCTGAAGACGTACACAATACAATACTTGCAACAAAACATGGAAGCAACATATCAAACATCTTCCTTTCTTTTCATACAAATAAACACTCTTCACAAAGGTTTCATCCCTGCGATGAAATAAAGAACATCACGTAGTATTTCTCGAAAACAAAAAGAACAACGATATTGCTCTGAAGCAAATGGTAAAAATTTGCAGCCCGACCATTTCTACCAAGCCGAGCTCTTCATAACACAAACGAACGATTTCAGAAAACTAAGAAAAGATGAAGGTATGCTGACGGACTCTGGCGCCCCCCAAAACGTTGACACCAGCCCAACGCCCCATTGCATTTATTGTATCCCAAATATATAAAAATCTACTACAGTGTGTGGCTTCTCATGAGGTACTAATTTCTGGATCCCATAAACGTAGGCGTAGAATTTTTTTTTCTGGCACTTCACGGGTACCTTTGAGGTCAAAGTACGTAAAAATAAACTGGGTAGCGTCAAGTAATGTTTCGATTTTTTGGCAGCGTTTTGGGTATATAGCATCATTGAGCTTTGTGACAAAGAGGCATGTTACCAAAGCCAGTGCGGGGTACGCTGAAGGAGACCCCGTCTTCTCCGTGGCTTCTGTCACGTGAGGAGCGCATTTAGACATGAGAGCACTTGTGAAGAGAATACTCAGAACCGAACAACAAAATTGCCGCTTACGAATTCGCCGTCGTCGTAACTTTTCACGGCTAATATTTAGGTGCCTAATTGTGCAGTCATACAGAGACCTGATAATCGCGATTATTTTGCTGTGACTTTATTTTGATCGGGAACGTATCACCAACAGTTAAGCAACATGAGCTACCGTGATAGAGCGCCACTTGTTTTGGGGCACTTTTTAGGCTCATATCGCCCTCTTTACTGTTTCAAGCAAATTCTCAAGTCAGTTGAATTACGCGTTTTTCTAAGGCGGCATGCGACACAGACACTTCTCCATAGTGAATGCCCCACACAGATCGCAGGGGTGAAGCGATATTTTTGAAAGTGCGAGCCACCTAAGGGAATCGCGAAGCAAATATCTTTATCGCCACAACTTAGCCCCTTCCTGAAACCGATCCCTGGCAGCCGCTGGCAAGCTGACGGCACGACGACGGCAAATGGGTTAGCGAAACGTTGTACAGAAACACTACGTCTTAGCAGCGATATGCTTGCAGTCGTCCACATTCTCTGGCCAGTCGCAGACGCTCTCGTTTAAGTTAAATACGAGGTTAGTGGGACACGGCATGTGGTGGCGTCGCTTTCCCTCGCACATGTAGTACATGGTGCAGTCCTTCTTGTCCAAGTGATAGCTGATGTGGCCGTCCTCTTCGTCGCACACCACTTCATTCGGATCTGTGGGATCGGGGAAACGAAAAGGTTACTAGGTGTTCTGAGGAGATTCAGTCGCTGGCATAGCTAGCCCCGGCACTTTTGAATATACAGATGGTTTGGTCACGTAAACACACCTGCGTTAGACGACAAATAACAGGATGCCTAATTCTAATACATACACAGCCGTCCATGATACTTAATCAGCGAACCAAACACACAAATGTGCATTATGAGGAAAATAAGAAAATACCAGCTATGTTTGTTATTTTCCCGCTAAATTTCCTGATCGCACCTCCTTGCTTTGAAAGATTTTCAAAATTGATGGATTGGAGTGGTGTGACTTTCTTTATTTAAAAAAAATTCTACTAAGCTGCCAAGGTTCGATGATCATTGCTTTTTTCGGGAAGAGTAGGAAGGGCGGTATCAACGTGATGACCACTTACCGACGAGCTGTCCGTACGAGTTGAGTATGTTGGAAGAGGCAACTTCGAGGTTGGCCACCTTGTATCCCTTGAGCTCCTCCTTGATTGCCGTAAGCAGCGGGTAGCTGTGGCCCGTGCACGTGCCCTTGAAGTCGTCCAAGTCTACGGACCAGACCATCACCCCGCCGTAGCCGGCCTGTTTCAGCCACTGGACCTGTATCAGGGGGAAATCAAAGCGGTGTTAAAAGGGTACGCGGGTGATGAGCTGCCATACAGAGAACGCGTTGGCAGTTGTTTTATTCTAGAGACCATGTTTAAGTCGTTAGTTTACTAATCCTACTTTAGTTCAGGGCTAAAAATAGTTTAATTGGTGCACAGCCTTGTCGATTAACAAGCAAATGAACACAATGAGTTTAAATAAGATTGCGGAACTAGATAAATGGAAGAATTTATCGTCTGGTGTCAAACTACGCTTGCTGTATTCTTATTTTCGTCGAAGCTTTTGCTACGCCATGACATTCTGGACAGATAAAAATGCTCTCATTTGTGTTGTTCCGGGGTGCCAACGCGGCATATTTCAATGCACTTAAAACCATAAAACTATAAGCCTGGTACCAAAGCATCAAGGCTGTCGTTTGCAGCCCAGTGCATTTGGCCTCTGTCTATGAGCCTGTGGCCACATTATGCAGGATTTCTTGTTTATAGTGTTCCATAACGCCATCACTGACATACCGCAATTAATTTTCTCTAATTCACCATGTACACTCCACTTTGCTTGTTCCTCCTGGGTCAAAAAATGACGTGGTAGTTCCTCGTAACTTGCCTGCTGTTTACGTCTTCTCGTGTATTTAAAACTGCTTTTACAATGTAATGTTATGTAGACAGCCAGCAGGTTTGGGAAGGAATGGGACATACATGTGCAGCCCTACTTATGCAGAAACATTATTCCAGAAGATCCCCCATAGAAAAAAGAGAAAACTAAGGCTTCGAAATAATAATAAAAGTACGACACTGTTTATATTCGCCGTATTGCCAGTGGCTCCGTGTTTGGGTATTTCTTTATTTGATGCTGTTTGAGATAATTATAAATGTGCCGTTACTTGTAATGACAAAAGAGAAATACTATGTTATATGTTACTTCTGCTAGCATGATAAATGAGTATCAAATTTAAATAAAGGTATAAAGGTACAGACGATGAACAATTTCTCAGTACTATTAGTAATATTTTATAAAAGTACTGTCGCCAGTAATGCTGATATGGGAATGGTCACCCGCACTCACGACATAAAAGTATCCGTGTGCAACACAGCGATATACGGAGAATGTACGTTTTGTTGAGCGTAGGGTGTTGGTGCAGAGAAAAAGTATACCTAAATGTATTTCGCAATTGTTTCAGTAAGTTCTAAAAGCCATTTCAGAATTAGTGGCGCCATGGGCGGACCATAGAACATAAATCAACGCAAATGACGAGGACAAAGAAAGAAAGGCAACAACGCCAGCGTCGTGGTGTTTTTCTCTTTCTTTCTTGGTTGTTGCCATTCTCGCTGATTTAAATTCTCAGTCATGTTCTACAAGTCACCCATGCTTCCACGTTAGGCACACCTTAACGTGTTGATTTCAAAGGCGTCTTGAACGACGTCTTTTCCTCCCATTATGACAAGGTAGCGACACCGAAACGTAACACAACCCGCCAGCGCTCAACACGGCCATTGTCGATTTCATGTTCTGTTTTTTACCGTTTCTACAGTTTTCTAGTGTATTATGATGTTCTGTAAAGAAGGAAGACGTCGGCTACTGCACCTTAAGCTTGAGACTTCTCTGGTCGTCGAAGCCAACCCACTGGTCGTCCTTGTAGGCGTACGGAACCATCTGCTCATTGTCCCATACGAGGGTTGCTCCAGAACGCAGAAGGTCGCAGATCTGCAGGTAGGGTGGAAAACAGTTATTGTTTTTTTGCTTCCTTTTTATTGTTCTTGGAACCATAACGCCAGTTCCAACATTCCTGCAATGCCACAATTGGGGGTAGCATACACGCAAAGTACTCAACAATAATTTTAAGCCTACAATATGTCGTGTAGAACACGACTTCATGGTAATGCAGCTAGAAATGTGAAACCAAAAAATGTTGTGAATTTTCCTCCAACTTGCACAGTTATCTTTAATCGTCTGTGATAGTACATAGTGGATAGAATGGCACCGGAAGAGAGCCAGAACGTAGACCTCTCCTAGCGGCTGACGGCTCGTAAAGTGACCTGACCCCATAATATTCAGGAAAATATAGACATTACGACACTTTGATCTGTACACGTTTTTGTGAACACTGATTCTTTTACGCGGCAACTCATAGCTTTGAAAGCGTTTGGAGTTTCAAAAAGAAGGTGTGCCAACCTCGAAGAAGGACAGGAACCCAGTTTCGCCAGTATAGTTGCCAGGCCTGCCGCCAGCTGTGGCCGGAGCACCGACGTCGGTCAGGTTGTTGTCACCGAGAGTGAAGGTACGCCCGTACGTGGGAATGCCAACCAGCAGCTTTTCCTTACTGGCCCCCTTGCGAACCCACTCGCCCGCGCTGTAGTCCTGCACCGAAGTCAAGGAGAACTGGTTAGTGCTTCGTCATTCCCGTACCTTTCTTGTTCTTCCTTTTTCTGCCACACTCTAACTTTTTAAAATGGACGCGGACCTTGTTATGAAAATAACTAGCATGACGGATGGCTGAATCAAAGCTTGAAGCGGAATATTTTAAAGATGCCGTAAGGGTACGTGGTGTTTCCAAGTAAACATTTCTTTTGCTCAACCCATTTTTATGTATTTGATAGTGTTAACATAGTAAGGGAAAATGAACACCCTACACTTTGAAGAGCATAGATGCAAAAACATTTCATCCTACACGTAGACAATATAAACACCATCATACTATTGCTTTCAAGTGATGATGACAACTTCATGGTAAAATAAAAAATTGCATCAGGCATACTTGAGGAGAGCGTCGCCACATTTACCGCCAATGCAGTATTTCTAAATACTTGTACCAAACACGACAGCGTTGTTTATTATAATGTGGCGCTTCAATGAACTATAAGAACCATTGTCTGCCATTTTCAAGGCATTGCTCTAGCGACCAAAAAATTGAGACGAAAATGTAAATGAAACCACGCTGCATGATGAGCCCCGGTACAAAGTCCTCCGGCCATCGGAGCACGTACTCAATAGCAAGCACTAACGTTGCACAACGTAAGCTTTCCCGAACGAGCAGTGACGCTTACCACTGTAAGCTTCTTCTGGAAACTGCTGGCTGTGTACAGCGGGAACAGGGGGCTGTGGTGTCCTACTTGGCGTTCCCAGTCTCCGTGGAAGTCGTACGTCATCATATTGATCATATCAACATGCCTGGGCACAATATACGAATGGAAGATCAGTGTGGCAATTGTGAGTTTGAGTTCGGGTAAGCTGCGCAGGTAACTTCATCAGTAGAATTGACACATTAGTAAGTATTTACTTTATCCTACCTATGCACAAAAATGTGCAAAACTTCCAAATAGTTCCCACATCTTGACTTTCGAATGTAGCTGTGGTACACGCGGTAATCTAGAAACATGAGAAGTTGTTTGCTAGTGAGCAATACTAAAGTTCATACTGTAGATAACATGACACCTCATTGGCCCTTCTCGATGCCTCACAGTTTACACGTGCAAGTATTTATGAGCTGTTTCAGAGTGCTTAAAGGGGCCATGCAGAAAGAACGCAAGTTTGTTTTTGGCGTTTTATACTGGCATGAGTGCTTGTTCAGCAGCAAACGATGCTTTATTCATAACGAAATTATTCATTTTAAGCCACAGTTTCAATTCTCGCTCTAAATTGTGTGTTTCCTGACGTGGACAACAACGTATCGAGGGTGGGGCCTGAAAACCAAAGATAGTCTGTGGACCAGGTCTGGTACTATCTTACAGACGGGAATTTGGTTATCTTCTTCATCACCCACTTTCACAGATGGTGCTGCAATACTGCTGAAGTACCAGTGTTCGCACTTTGCTTCTGGCCGGACTTCTATACCTGCCGCCTTTTTATTAGGGTTGATTCTAGTCGTTTCCTAAAACATAAGCTATGACTCGACAAACATAATCACGTGAGTGGCCATACCGCTTATGTCAGTTGGTCAGTGTTGTGTGAGACAAGTCAAACGTGTCTGAAAACTGTGTTAGGCTGTGTCGGCAAGCAAAGTGCCACACTTACTGCTTCGATGTTTACGTGTTCGTAAATTTCATTGTTTACCTCACCATTATTACTACTATAAAAGGAATGTGCCCTAAATTTAAGCGCAAATGTCTCATTCTGCAAGCTTATAATCTCAGTTCAATGTGCGTTCGCTTTTGCCGGCCTGAGCCAATCGCACAGCTGTACATAATACGTCACAGATTCTAGTGCGGGAAATGAGCTAGTGGGTCGCATGGCGATTCTCTTACCTTATTTGAGTATAGGCCACGTTAAAAGTGGTGTCAGTGTTATTCTGACGAGGCACCCTTTCGAACGAAACAAACTTGCCTTTTGTCTGCATGGCCCCTTTAAATTGCGTCAGCCAGACTTGTGAGCATCAAGCGTGGACGACCTCTTCCGTTACATTGCATATATACGCCCTCGAACGTAGCGCGCTCGCATGGATGCACAAAAAGAAAACAGTTTTTTAAGTTTTATGCGGGACGCCTATTGGGAGCATCATGGGTGGACGCATGGCTCCCCTTCAAAGTTTTCGCAGTGAGCAATGAGGCGCGTGATGCCGAGATTGTAATGCAATTACCGGTAGTTACGCCACCAATCGCGTAACCTCGTTTAAAGTCTCTTCAGGTTGTTTCTTTACTTCTTACGTGGGTGTAGGGTAGAGAAGTCTTCAGTGGCTGCGGAACTATGAACCGCGCACCAGATGAGAAAAAAGCAGAGCATGCTCGTAAAGGATCCACAACTGAATCCAAGACCAAGGGAGCAGAAAAGCGTTGACCAAACTGACAAGGGCAAAGAAGTAATAGCAATTGCAGTACTGTAAATCTCACCGAACTTCTCTCACAATGCGGCCGGAAATTACATATCTAGGCGAGGCTACATGTCCTGCAAAAAGCATCCAAAAAAAACCTTGCACATTTCAAAGGGGTATTGGTATTCAGAAACCCACAGAAATGTTTCGTGCACTGTAAAAAACAATTCGAGCACGAACAAAACAAATAAAACAAACGTGCTATTTTCTTTTTAATTCTGAATGAACGTAGTAAAATCTGCAACTGGTTTGCAAAAAGAGAAAACAATTCGGTGGATTTTCTTTTTCATGGAGCCATCGAATGCACTTAATGGGAAAACGCACTTGATCGAAAATTTACGCTACACAACCTTTAAGTTTAGACAGCTCCTTAATTGCGGTACTGGTTCCCAACCAAAGTCCACGAGGGGACGCTTCGACGCGAACTTCTTACTTGTTGAGCTCCTCGACGTCGTAGCCGGCAGAGATGGCCTCGAAGCTGGCCGGTGCCGCCATGGAGAGGATGAGCCTGGGCTTCTTGGACGCCAAGCCCTCGCCATCGAACGCCACTCTCAGTTCCTGCAGACAGAAAAGACAAAAAAATTTTTGTTGATGTACTAAACTATTCCTTCAATCTGGCAATCAATATTTGACCGTATACTCTCTTCAAAATGTCGAAGAATCCCTGTGGTGCAAACATAATAATTATTGTATCATAGCTGGGCACAACGTCGGGGGTTTGTCCATGATCATCCTCGTGTGCTTTTTTGAAGACATTTGCCGTAATCATGCAAATTTTAATACTCCGGGAAATCAAGGGTTACAGAAAAAACAAAATGAGCAAAAGTGTAGCAGGCTGTTACCAGTATAATCAACCAGTGGCGCTTGTTCGTTTTGATTCCATTCTGCCAATGACGAAATGTTTAACAGGTAAATTGATCGGAAGAACCTTTACTGAGATTTTCTCTCGAATAAATTTCCTATCCCTTAAATCTGATTTTTTTCGTTTTTATGTTTTTATGTTTTGCGACGGTTATGAAGAAATGGGTGGTATAACATCTACAACACGCGTTTCATGTCAATGTTGGGCAGTACATGGGCATGGATGGCATCTTACTGAGGATTTTCAGGCGAAAGCAAAAAATCGCATAAAAACAGCACTACTTCTTGCGTACATTTTCAACAAGGCGCTGTCTTCACAAGACTGAAGTCGGCCGCTGCTCCGCTCTTAAAACAATCAAGAACATTCTGTGCAACGTCGCTCAAGCACAGCGCTGCCCAGCTAATTAAAAAGCTTTCTATGATGCTCCAAGGTGTACTAGAATAATGACGGGGCAGCGTGATAAGGCGCAAATGAAACTTTCTTGCGTCTTTTGTAGTGTAGAAAGAATGTCGACACTGTAATTATTTGATAAAAATGACTTTGATGCTGTTATTGCTTTTAAAAGATGTACTGTGACCAACGCTTTTGTGTCACCTAGTGCAAGCCTGAAAATCGTCCAACTATGACGTTCGTTTGACACTCGGGTGATGAAATATTCAACACCCTTCTCGGAGGGTGTTGAAAGGGTGAGCAATAAGTGTTCGGCGTTATAAAAATTCCATGACTTCTTTCATATAATAACTGCAGCACTTTTCTCACTACACCTTATGATTAGAAAATTTTTGCAAATCCTCAAGCTGCCTTGCATCTGCTGGCATTGAAATGCCTAATTTTAAAATTAGCTAAAATATTTGATTTTTTGGAAAAGCCCACCGACCGTATCAGACGACTTTCCTCTGCTGGCTATAAAAGCAAGATCAGGTGTATTTCTGATGGAGGCGAAAAGCAAAAACGCCCGTGTGTACGAGATTTCGGCGCACGATAAAGATCCCCAGGTGGTCAAAATTAATCCGGAGCCCTCCACTACGGCGCGCATCATCGCCTGCGTTGCGTCGGCGTGTTAAACCCTACAATCAATCAATCATCAATCAAGATCAGGTGTACTTGTAAGGTGACTATATACTCGCTCTACCCGTGCATCCCGTTGGTTTTCTTGCTCCATTCATTTGTGGTCCAACAGTGACAGTGCGTGTTGAATGGGTCTGTATGCCGTGCTTGAGCGCTGAGCCGATGGACATTGCCACGCGTAGCTGCGCTGCTCCACCCCCCCCCCCTTATGTTTGGGTGTTAAGCAGCCAAAACACCCTCTAAAGGTGTGTGCCGTAGAGCAAAATTTTTACTCTCGTTTCAGCCAAAAAAGGTGTAAAACGGTTTAGTGTATCCCATTGTTTCAAACTAAATATAGCAATGATGGTTTGGGGGCAGATGTGCCCACTTGTCCCACAGTTGCCTTGCGATAGACTGGGCAGGACGCATTTTATACAGGCTCAAACCATTACCAAGGCAGTCAGCTTGATTGTTTGAGGTTTAACGTGCTGACGTTACACGGGCGATGAGGCGCGCCGTAGTAGAGGGCTCGGGATTAATTTTGACCACCTGGGGATCTTTAGCGTGCGCCGAAATCTCGCACATACAGGCGTTTTCGCTTTTCGCCTTCATCAGAAAAGTGACCAGAGACAGTCAGCACGTTTAAAAAAAAGACGTTTCATAGTTGAAATAAGTGATGTATTGTGCGCAGTATAAGAAAAATAATAACCTTGATGAGACCAGCCAGCTTCTTCTTGTCCTCAGCACCTCGGGGAAACTCCCAGTCGACGTCGAGACCATCGAAACCCTTTTCCCTCAAGAAGTCGATGGCGTTGAACACGAACAAAGATTGCCTGTACAAGACAAGGTCATTATTAATTTGAATAAGCACAAGCAGCAGCCCTTAGTTGCTGCATGATTTCCAGCATCACAAAAACAAGCTTTTTACCTGCCGAACATTCACGCATAACGGTAATACTATGATAAGGCCAAGCAATAAACCACACCTGATAGCTTTGTTTCTATGTATATTGCAATTTATTCTGCAAAAATTTTCATGCACGTTATTTAAGAAGTTTATGAGACTTTCTTATTCATACAAGATCAAAGAAAACACTAATCTGTGACAAATATCCCAAAAAGCTCACATTGCTTCAATCAACAAGAATTAAATTTTTACCTTTGATTCTACCTCATTTAATGCTGCCGTCAGTGGGAAAAGCATTTGTACAAACTTTGTTCTGGTCTGCCACTTGATCTGGAAGACATTTTAGCTGTTTCGACGTGAATAAGGAAGAATCGACTGAACTGAATTTCAGCTTGGTAAGGACTGGATCACACACAACCAAAAGCTCCCAAATTCAATTTTCCCGATCGCATCACGAAAGTTTTAGAAATACAACCTGTCATTTTGATTTTTATGTTCTCGTGTTTTTTGCTTATTCAATAAACTCCTTTGCGAATTTAAAATACCAATCTGTCAACCGCTTGTTATTTTAAAATATTCTTGTTTTTAGAAATATAGCTTCACACGTTAGATAATGCCACATTTTAGGATTTGGCGATCTTCTGCGTAAAAGGAAAATGATTTCCCGATGTTTGTGATCTTCAAACATCGGTCATTGCTGCTTAGAAGGATTACGCAAGATTAAAAAAATCGCAAGACGATGGCTCGAAAATTAAAATGCCTAAAATGCCCAATTCCAAAATAAGCTTAAATACTTCATTTATCCGCCAAGCCCACCGACTCTTTTAGAGGACTTTCCTCTGCTGGCTATAAAAGCAAGGAGATTATGTGTATTTGTAAGGTGAGTATATGCTTGCTCTTCCCGTGCATCACGTTGTTTTTATTTTCGTTCTGTGTACAAATTTGTAATTGGAATTTTGATCAAGTTAGTTGGTCAGAAAAGGCGTAGCCTTATATATTCCAGCCATGTTCAGCTTTGGGCAACAAACTTCTTTTCTGCGCGGCGTCGCCGCTAACGCAACGTGAGCGCTTGAAACCTCCGCTCAGCACACGCGTGACGAGGTCACAAGATGATCCGTATGGCACACAATCCCCTTCTCTTTAAGCAGAGCTGGCAACAAACCTGCCCTCCAAATGTTACGCCCCGCGCACCTCCGATGCAGGAGATGGAAACGCGGGGCCAAGGGCGACCTTGCGTTTTACGCCAGCAAAGAAGACGCTTGTGTAAGCTTGCTCTGGAGAGTTCGTCGTGTATACTCAATGTCGTCTCTCGCCTCGACTCTTGGCCTTTGAACTTACCCTAACCTTACCTCCTTACTTCCGTTGACGCCTGACCTCTGAACCCAGCCCTGACACCTGACTTGAGGTCGTGAGAGCAGCGTGTTTAATGGTGGAACCACGACCCGCCGGAAACGACTTCACGCTAGCGCTGTAGAATTACATCCACTTCGTCTATCCGCGGACGTCTCCTGCTATTCGCCACTACTTTGTCGGAAGAATACAGCTAGGCACACTCGCATAGCCTCACGTGCACTCGCATGCGAAAGCTGCCAGTGCCCTTCCACGTTAGAGCTCGGTAATGAACCACCGTTCAGGAGGCATTTAATATTGCCGGGATTTTGCTGTCACAGGTCTTGAGTAGCAAAAGATGCTTACGCATTGTCCTGGCAGCCTGTCTGTATCGGAAGGTACTGTGCATACCTGAACATGCATAAGTTAGCTTCGCTTCTCCTTTCGGAAATTTATTGGTAAATATAGAGGCTTCCAATGTACAAAAAGCCAGCCGGGCTATTTTACAGGGAGCGCTACATCGCTGGCTGGCACTCAAAGGTAGCTATAGGCAAACGAATTTCCAATAGCCCACGAACTTTCTTGGTACGTTACTGCTCTGACTCATTGCGTCTGCACGTTGTGCGGCAATTTGAATCTACCCTAATTGAACACGCCGTGATGTTACTGCACGGTGAAACTTGGGGCAATTTAATTTATATTGAAACACACTGTTCCTCCTTCAGTAAGCGCACTGAACCATCGTAAATTGCAGTTTTAAGAAAATTCCTGGAGCTTGTTAAATGAAAAGGATGGAAATGACTACCTTGAAGCCCCGCGAGCCAGCACCCCTTACTGGCTCAGTTAAAAGAACCAAACAAACACGTGACTGAAATCATTCGCTCAACAGACACCAAAACACAAGAAACCAACAAATCTCTATGACTCTTTGAGGGCAAGTCTCAAAAACTCTTGAGATTAAGTCTCAAGAAGCGCTTATTGTACATACCCGGTCGTACGCCATACGTAAGCAGAAAACAGCCCTTATAGAACTGTCTTACTTCACCAATTTTGAACAATATTATCAGTGAGTGTGTTGCCAACACTATATACAATATATAGGATACCATCGAAGCTATAAATGCATACATATAGCAGTCATTTTTTATTTGTGGCTTTCTTCATGCAGTTTTGCAGATTTTAGAGCTACGTGCGCAGCGGCCCGACTGTTCCCGCATTTATCCTCGTATGAACTATCAACTGCGGACATCTGGCTGTGAAACTAGTTGGTCGTTTGGCTTACCCAATGAACCACTCACTGCCACTGCTCACCTTCTATCCTAGAAATCAAAACAAAATACACTGGCACGCAGCCAAGTCATTGTGAAATGCGTGATGCTACGCCCACACACCACGCTATGGGCCTAAGTTCTCGTCTATTTGTACTGTCGGGCTTTCGAAGTCAGCGCCGTTGTGGCGTCTCAGCTGGAATCATCCGCAGGGGAACTCTGTAATGAACCCTCTCCGCCGTTCCTTAAAAACTGCTTACTGAGTGCAACGCCTGCGTCCCATCGGAAGATGGCATCGGCTCGACATTGCTTTGACAATTCCCGCTGGTGATCCTTTTTGTTCTGTCTATAAATTTGTACCTTTAATTTTGATCAAGTAGTTGCACTACGCTCTAAGAAGTCGCCGCAGGTGGGCTCTCCCACAACGTTACAAAACGACCATTCAGGGTGACCAAATGTGCGAATTCGGTGAATGAAGAGGCCCAGCATGCTATTAGAGTACGAAATATAATCTGCGCTGGGAAAACAGCGAACATTCACGCCCTGCGCTGTTGTCCCATACGGAATGCATTTTGTACTCTAATTGCATTCTAGGCCTCTTCATTCGCCAAATTCGCACATTTCGTCATTTGGTCACGCTTATTGGTCGTTTTGTAACGCTGTGGGAGAGCCCGCCTGCGGTGACTTCTTAGAATGTATGAATAACACAGAACTACAAGGAAAGGATAAAATAAAATTCGTGCAACGAATGCTTCTCTCTGTGTCGAATTCAGAAAGAAAAACGGCAATATTTTGTGTTCTTTCATGATTTGCCTCTACCTCGTTACAAGTTGTTTTGTAGCACTGCATAGATCATCTTTGAAATATTTTGAGCATACAAAACAATGACAGTGCGCAAGGCGGCTCGTTACAACTAATGGTAGGTCTAGGATTACAGTTGTGTTTTTTTTCTCTTGAACTCACAATAGCGATTCTGACCAAGGCTCTTCTAAATGTGAAAATAACTTTATTTCCTTCATTGTTCGTTGTGTAATCGATTACACAAAACCGTCACATTTAGCTGACATGATTACTGCTCGAAAAGGAAACACTTTTTTTTATTTTGTGGAACTCCAAAACGTGTGGTTTGCTGTGACTTAAATCAACTCTTCGAATTCATTTTTACTCTCGCACGAACCCCACATTTATTCGCAGAGAAAATGGGACCAATAAATGCCCCGTAAATGGTGGCTAAGCAGACGAAGATGAAGTAGGAACATACACCACATACAGGTCCCTGTATGTGGTTTATGTTTCTACTTCGTATTCGTCTGCTTACCGCACTTTTTATTATTTCAAATAAGCATGAACCAACTAGCTCAGCAAGTTTTGTTACGTAAATGGATCGTTTAAATGGTGTGATTAGTGCCGCAACTCCAACTCGCCATGGAGAGCATTCAAGTACATCAGGGTTTTACGCCAAAATGGCGGTATTCAGCCCTGCCTACGTAATAACCGTGACGAATGACAAGACTCTTGAAACAATTTATCAGTCGTAAGGTATGCCAGCTGCCAGAAACAGAAACCCGTACCTGTAGGAGTTCTCGGTGACCTCCCTGAAGGGTGCGGATCCGAGCATCCATCCTCCGACGGCGAGCATCACCTTTAGCTGCGGGTTCTTAGTCTTCAGGGCCACGATCCTCTCCCAGAAGCCCTTCTTCGCGCTGCCGTCGCCTTCATCCACGGGCTCGGTGGGAACGATCTTGAACTCTTTGATGTTGGCGAACGCGTAGATGACGTGCGTGCAGAGGGTGGCATCGATGTCCTCTGGCTCGTAGTGGCCCTTACCCTTCCGCTTGGCGGACCAGTTGGTGAAGTAGCAGACGACGCGAGCGTTGGTGTCTGCAAGGGAAGTACAGTGAGCGCTGAAAAGCAAGACGACACAAGTCCTGCATCTTTACCACATAAAGGCCGGTGTTTACAAAACAGGAGGAGGGGGCGGGGGTTCTATCGTGAAAACATAAAAAGAGGTGTTTATTTGAATGACAAATATGGCCCTGCGACCAGCTTCAAAGTCACAAATATAACAAGGCGGGGCCACCTAGCCACTATTTAAGGATAAAGCGTAGGTGATGCATACTAATTCATCCGTCGCAAGAAAACTCACACAGCCCACAAATTAATGCAGCTGTGGCAGATTAGTGCTAACAGTACTTTTCCAAAGCTGACCGCACAGACACGGTTGGTTTATTTTTACTGCTCAAATTAAGCTCAAACGACGTAGTTGGCTAATTATTTGAGTGTTGAGCTTTCTTTAGCTCCATGCTTTGACATTTCAGTTTATTTACTCCAATTATGCTAATTGAGAGAGCAGGCGATTGATTAAGGATTTTGCACAAAAATGCAATGTATGGAGGTCCGTTGTGTAGTTCCTGGCCCGAAATACATTTTCATATTTGATTTTTAATAAATTCCTGTTCTTTGGAGGCTAGGTTACGTCCATGTGCATGTAACGCGCATGTGATCACGCGACATTATATTTGTAATGGTCCCGTATTCGTGCTTAGATCTGACTTTATTCGTTAAAGTTACTTTGAGTAAAAAGTTGTGGAGGGCGGAGAATTACCAAATGACCTTTCGGCCCGAAATAGAGAAGTTGGAGCGAAGAACTCACCACTTTCTGGGGCCTCGTCCTTGACCGGAAGGTTGGATGGCGCCGCCTTCAACGGGTCCGATCCCTTGATGGAGTTTGGTGGTTCAGTGGTGCCGGTTGACTTGGCGCTAGACGTCCGCTGCTTCTTGACGAAAGACAGCAGATTCTTAGGTCCCCGACTTGGCCTGTTCAGCAGTTCCTCGGCCATAGCGCCAATCAGAGGCCACGTTTTCGTCGTGCAGCGTCCTCGGAAATCATCCATGTCCACGGTCCAGACCATGGCTCCAGCGTAGCCGTTCATCTTAATCCATTGCATCTGCACGTGGAAGGAAGTTTTAAGCATACGCAGCACTAGCACCACCACTTAAAAGGCACTGCGTGTTTCAAACTGACCAAGGCGCAATTGAAGGTGAATGTTTGCAGTAAGCGTTTAACACATTTCTGTCGTCTTGGACTAACATATTTCTCTCAGATTACATCTACAGGCCGCCGTTTAACATTTAAAATTGTCCCTGTCATCCGCTAATCGTGAACTTATCTTTGAAGCCACAATAATTCATCCTTTTCAGAGAATTATTCGCACAAAGTTGAGCTGTAGAGATCCAGTTACGTTACCGCTTTGCGAAGCATTTTCCAAGCAGCTACAGCTAAATCCGGCCACATTGTTTAAATGGTGCACGTACGCGAGTTTTCCTTATGCGTCTCCCATAGCACTGACAAATCCTAACCAGATCTGTCTAGATAGTTTAGCTGTATGATACTTTAACTCCATCGCAAGAGTGAAGGTATGCACCGTTGTTCTCAACGATAGACACTGATGTATTTTCGCAAAGTCACCAGGAATATGCAGTGAAGAAGCACAAGTGCCTCACCTTGGCCCTAATGCTTCTCTCGTCGTCGAAGCCAACCCATTGGTTGCCGAGGTAGGCGTACGGGACCAGCTGTTCCTCGTCCCACACGTAGTCGGCGCCTTTTTTCAGCATATCACAAATCTGAAATCCATGCCACGAATGCGTTAGAAGCCGCATTAGAAGCCCCGTCAGGGGTACGGGTTGTCATGCGACAGTAACTAGAGACACATACGAAATGCCACTAGGCGAACGAAGTGCAAAGGAAAGTATGTTGCAAACACCCTTCACAGTCACGTAAGTTCAGCTACGTGCCAGTTACTTGGTTATAAGAGTGCGCATTCTTTGGTACATTGACACCGCATTTTCCTTATTTTAAATGCTCAGGAGTACCTCCTAAAAACAAAAACGCAGCATCTCGTAACCTAAAATTATTTGTTCATGAACAAACCAGCATTGCATCTACTTAAAGCATAGGCGTTTAACCAAATTAAAAGTCACAAGGTAATATTAGATACTGAGACCCTTAACGCGCGCGAGACATGGGCAAAGCGGTGTGCATTCATTTGTGAGCCATTGTTAACAATATCTATGTAGAATTCGATACAAAAAGTACCCTTTGCTATAAAATATATTGATTTTTTGGTACGCAGAAGGCTTACAAATATCACCAAAAAAAACAGCTTCTGCATACCGCTCAAGAAAAATTCAGGTATAAACTTTAAACGTGACGGAAGAGGCTAGGACATTTATCAGACCAAGAACGCTCGGAACCAGTACCTCGTAGTAAGCAAGGAAGCCAGCTTCCTTTGTGAACTGTCCGGCGTCACCACCACCAGACGATGGCGCGTTCATGCCATTTATGTTGGGATTCGCCAAGGTGAAGGTTCTGCCGTAGGTGCCCGTACCGACAACGATCTTTTCCTTCGGCGCACCAAGACGCTCCCAGGTTTTCACACCAAAGTCCTGTGGGGAAGAACGAGAACGGAATGGGCAAGAACGCTGTATGATCCTTCTTTTACAAACTTTTGTACGAGGTGATGCAACTGCGAAGTGCAACCCGTTGAGGTGCCTCAAAGGTGCTACTGATTATTTGGGGATGACTTCTCCGGCAACGGCGTGTTAACAGTAGCTGGGTACTTGCACGGGGGGCTGTTAGGCTACTTCGGCAATCCTCAGCTACTTTGAAGCAAAGCCTCGAAGGTTGTATCCTCTTTTTTTAATACAGAACGCAAGAAAATCCATACGTACGTGAGTAAGTGCGTATTTGAGAATCCAGGAAGTGTTAATAATTATTTCTGTATTCTTTACCGATCTCAAAACTAAAGCCTCAGTTAAATCCAGGAAAGCCATAATTCAGAAACCATTCGTTGTCGTGTTTCAGAGTAATGTAAAAGTCTCAGATCTACTCCCTGGACGACGCAATGTTGCCGACACTATTGCTAGGACTTCAGTATGATAGTCTATTGAAACCGTGTATACACTTAGATTATCTGTGAACTTGTCGCTGGACGGCACAAATGGAAGCGGCAGCTTGAACAAAAAATACACAAAAATGTTCAAATTTGCCCCCGTTCATTGTGACACTAGTGCGGTGATGACGTAAAGATAAGTTGTGTACGGAAAAAAATCAATAGAAGTATGTGTCTGATTAGTATTCTATTGTTTTAATGTGCTGTCCTACTGTGTTCTTTTATTTGTTTACTGTAAACGGTTTAGAGCTTGATACTCAGCACTGGTATTCGTTCCTTTTGTAGGTGTTTTGTCCCAGTTATGGAAGCTCTTCACCATAGAAGTAATTCTTATTCACGCCATTCTGACATCCCATTTGTGCGGCAATTATGGGTGGAATGGGTAAAAGGGACACGTTTTTTCGGGCACCATTGCAACACGCCTGATTTCACGCTGTACAATAAGTCCATCCCGGCTCACCATGCACAGCTGCTTCCGCCACGTGGTCTCATTGGCCTGCGCGTAGAGCGGGCTGTTGTGTCCAGTCATGCTCTCCCACTTGCCGTGGAAGTCGTACGACATGACGTTCAGGAAGTCCACGTAGGCCGCCACGGCGGGCACGTCGTAGCCTCCCCGGATGGTTTCCGCGCCGGCGGACACGGCCGCCGTGAGCAGCAGTCGTGGCAGCTTCTTCTCTTTGGCCTCAGCCTCGAATGCCTCGCGAAGTTCCTGCATAACAAGGAGACGTAATAATCCCGGTGTACGTCCACAACATGAACAGGCTAGCGCATTTTTTATCCTAGTTTGACCACTTCCCCATGGACATTGGTTCACGAAAGCTGTTTGGTAAAAACGCGTATGTGGAAGATTTAAAAGCTATCATCAACCTCATAGAAAAGAAAACCATCGAGACTGTACATTAGCTAGGTTACACCCATTTCGATTAAGTGTTTATCGGGAGTTGATACTGCAGGATTAGTTCGCTTACGCTTAGTATGCATGTACAGCTTAGTGTCCATACGCCTGTACAGCACAGCTGTGCTTAAGGCACAAAGTCATTGGCAACGACAAAAAAAGCGTGCTACTTTTCTAGGTTTGTTTTTGAAATCTTAAGAATTCTGTGAAAGGTGCCTTATTTTGTGCGCAACGTAGTTTGTCCTTGCCAATTCGACACAGAAAAAATAGCGAGGTGTATACTGTAGAAGAGCGTAACGCGGCTAATGGAAACAGTTTTTTTCTGTTGGTCGTCAGAACATTGCGCGTTTGAATTATATAATAGAGGCTTGTAAGATCTTTTACTATAGCGGGCGCCTAATGTAGGCATCGAAATATTTAGCTGAAGCCTCAACAATTTTAATAACAGGAATTCGGGGAACTGACGCAGTGCCTTGGTGATAAGATATCTCGACAAACAACAGACGAGAATTCATATGCGGAACATATACTAATCTTAAATCGCGTGATTATTTCGACAGATATCCCAGAAAAACAAAGGCAAAAATCCAGACAATCAAATTCCTAAAACAGTATAGAAGCGGTGCAGTCAACCACGAAATTGTCGAAATTCTTTATAATCTATACTCGCTGAAATCGGTACCAGAATATAAGTTTTAGCCCATAAAAATGTCGTCAAACATCTTTTCAGGCCAGAAACCGCCCAACACTCCGGGTACGGAAGACTCGAGTATCATTTATCGAGGCGGCCATTATATTGGGCCACCCACCCTGACTAGTTCGACGAAGTTCTTCTTGTCCTCGTTTCCGCGGGGGAACTCCCAGTCGAGATCGAGACCGTCGAACTTGCGCCTGCGCAGGAAGTTGAGCGCGCTGAAGATGAACAGCCGCCGGTTGTAGCTGTTCGAGGCCATCTCCTTGAAGCGCTGCGTGCCGAACGACCAACCGCCTGCGTTCGCAGAGAAGGAAAACAGAATTGCGGAAATTGTGCTGTTTCCAGAAATTCCGGCGCAATGTTTTGAGCACATTAGGCATACTTTTATTGCTTCATTGCATTTCTCTACATAACGAACAGCTCCTACCTTGTTATAGCGTGGTTTTAGCGCCCAATATAGGCACGTTTTCAATGCTGATGCCTAAACTCAACTTTAAAGCCAATAACGCCAGCCTTTAATAAATTTATTGGTGTTTACGTCCAGTCCTGAGCATTTAACTTATTAGGAAGTCGTTCGGATGCTTGACGAGCTTTTGTGAAGACCATTTTTTTTGTAGCTCCAGCTTGGTCTCTACTGGACATTTCTTTTTTACGCAGAAGTGACTGGACAAATTCTAAAAAAAAGTAGCAGGAAATCAGGTTATTATAAGTTAGCGAGCCTGAGGTTTGCCGACATGTTGATAGCTTAAAGCCGGTTAAGCTTCGCCTAAGCTTAAGCTTAAACTCCGCTTTGCCAATCAATGTTAGATTCGTATCCCACCTGGATGCTCAATGACTAAATGTCCCGGCCTTGTACCTTTGTGGGTCGAAGGAAAGAAAAATTTTAAGCTTCACTGTTACCGAGATGCACCAAGATAACTGGTGCATGCAGTGTGTGCCCGCTCGAAGGAAGAACTTGGTGCTTTTACAATGACATTTCGTAAATACAAACTTCACAAATAGGAAATTCTGCTCCTTAAACATCGTTGCAACCAGGTGGAGGTGCCTCATACATACATCAAGCTTGGGGGAGAGAGAGAGAGAGAGAGAGAGAGAGAGAGAGAGAGGGAGGGAGGAGAGAGATAGAGAGAGAGAATAAACCACCTCTATTATACTGAGCCCCTCAGCGCGTGATGGTCAGCGCACGAGCCCTGTGAAATGAGCGTACACCGGTAGCTTGTCAACGATTGTTCAACAATGAAGATTCCAGATATTTGTGCCTGGACTTTCAAATGTTACCAATCTGCCTTCGAGCAGCTACGCTGGTAGCGCACACTTTGTCGTATGACGTTACATGGGGGCAAATGCCTGTTTCTTGAAGGTATTTGGTGTGCATGCTAACCCTTAACCATGCATCCAGACCACTTGTTACTTGTCAAAGCACACGCCATGTTTTTTTTAATTCGCCGGAGACAAAAGACGCGTTAGTTTAACGTCAACCTGCACTATAGCTGAAGGATTCTCTTAGGTTCACTCTCCCTAATGTACAGCCCCATGTGGTTTATGTAGTGCACTTCTCAAAGGCATAAGTTGATTCATTTATTACATATGATACATGAAGATGTCCATTATTGTAATTCAAGATAAACTGAATAATGGTGGGCCTAGAAAATCTGCATAATAACGACGCAGCTGCTATATCTTCATTATAATGTCCAGTTCGTCGTGGATTCCTTTGGAGCCACTAACTATCTTTCCCGGATATTGTTCTCGTTGCAGCTTTGTTCTACAGCTATCCTGTAGCGTAGGTTTATTTTTTTTGCAGGTATTACACAGCATTTAGTGAACATCAAGGAAGCTTACCAAAGTTTATTTTCATATTAAAAGGTCTAAAGACGGATTTTGTTACGACCGCCCTTCAGTGCAACAGATGACCCGCTAATTTTCAAACACGAGTCCTAGAAGCGCACCTTCAAGGATACGTGCCAGATTTCACTGCGTACTTAGAGTTATTTCCTTTTCTTTTTTAGAATATCACCTCATCTCATGGAGAGGCAGTGCTCTAATGCTTTTAATACAAAGAATGACCAAAAGTTTCTTTGATTCTCCAACTCAGTGATAACGTCCTCTGAATTCCTTCATGGCACTTTAAAAGCCGTAGTGTAGGGGTATTGCCAATAATATCATTGGCATACCTACCGCACGTGCTTACTCATCTGTGAAAGCACTCCACCTCTTTTCTGAGTATATGCGGCCGAGGTAAGAGGCACTTGCCTCTACAAAAGGCAATCTACAATGCCATCACTGCGGTCTTCGGAGGCAGCACTGTTAGGCAGTCTTCATGGAGGCCACGAACGCAAAGAAAATAGAGTTTCATGCGACATTGGGATAAAGGATGCGCCAAAAGTCCCACCGCAATCCTTGTGTACTGAGCAGCTCTCTGCTTATGGCGATGCGTGCCGATTCTTCAAGACCCTCAAGGCTTGCTGCAAAGGCCCAGTGGCGTTTCCGCAACAACTAACAAAAAGACTAAAAGGTGGCGTATAGCGAGAGGATCATTCTGGAGGCGTATTGTCCTCGACTCTCAAAGATGGCACGGTGCGATTAGCGAGAAAGCCGACCGCATTTCGACGACGCTGCGCTGTTGCGACGAAGAAGAGAAACGGTAACATCTCGGCGAAGACGTGGTTTTGCAACGCCCTTGCTGATACACATCCAACGCTTTAAGAAACACACTAGGAAACGGTGTTTCTGAAGATCCGCTTGGGATATTTAGTGCGCGCTAAATTCCAGTTGGGCAAACGAAGGGTACGCCAGACCGAACAAGATACTTTTCACCGAGCTAGGTGTCGCCGGCGTCCAAGGTCTGTGCTTTACTTCGTGCGTAGCAGCCAAATAGTAAGGCTATCGGAGTTAGCAAACGGTAACTTCACCTCGTGTGCTTTTACCTGGCGTTGTGGTATTGTTCCGTGATATAAACCTCGGATACCACGATAAGGGGGGCACTTTATTTCTCTATGCGCTCTTTCTTTCCTGCCGAGGTTTTTCTCTCCTTTTTTGGCAGCCACAGACCTGCCCCTGCTTTCGTTTTTCTGCAAGTAGTGCAGATATCAGGTTATGAACGTGCTTTGTAGAACAATACTCGCCGTGCATGTTATAAGTCCCACAAACGTCAGTAGCAACCAGCGTGTGATGCACAGAGGAGCTAGCAAGGAGTTTTTTGAACGACTAAACATGCTTTGTGGGGGAACGCAATCATACAGGCAGATGCGGGAAATCGCGCCATATCAAGCAAACTTACTAGTACTCTTGCAACTCAGATTGTGCATATATCGTTAGATCAGCAATTGAATTTGCGTAAGCGACTTCTATCTCACACCCCGTCCTTCCAGCTCAAAAGCGACGCGAAAGACTTATAGCCCACCCTTTTTCGGGGAAGTCGTCGATTATACTTAATGGGACAATAAAACTCCAACTAAGCACAAAGCCCGTGCTAAACAGACTTACGTGCATATGGCGTTAACGTTCTCTAAGGCGTACTAGTAAAGCACAAACACTTTTTCTCCGTGTGAATATTGTGCGTGTGGACGCAGGCTTTGCTACCGAAGCACCACGGACAGTTGGCCTAGTTGGTACATATTGGGTAGTTAAAAACGCACAAGAGGGGGGACAGAAAATTTATCTCCCTACTGACCGAACTTGCTACCGATCTGATCGACATGGTCGTAAAGTGGTCTCAGGCTACCGAGTGGTTGTTTATTGAGAAAACACTCACCGACGGCCAGCAGGACCTTGAGACTGGGGTTCTTCTTCTTGAGGTCGATTACCCTCTCGTAGAGGCCCTTCTTGCCGTTCTTGGTGTCGTCGGCGGCGTCGAAGGACGACAGCTTGTGCTTCTTCATCCAGCCGAAGGCGTAGATGATGTGTGTGCATAGCGTCGGGTCGATGTCCTCCGGCAGAAACTTGCCATCACCCTGTCGATACTGGGCCCAGTTGGTGAAGTAGCACACGATCTTCTTGCCCGTGTTGCCGCCGCTCGGCGCCGACGGACCTGGAAAAACGCACCGAGAGGGGGCGCCACAAGTTAAAATGGGATAGCTACCCGCAAGACGATTCCAATCAAATACATCAACGCAGATGGCTACATGATGAAGGAAATAAAAAATTTTGTGTCAAATGCCGAACACAAGAAAACCACAAACTTTTTTTAAAGTTCCATCGCCTGAGCCTTCAGGTTTTCCTTTTGTGCCTAGAAATGCCGCTACTCGCAACGGTAGCGTCATAGCAGTTATTTTTTCCAGGTCTTAGACGCACCCATGACAAGTTCTTCAAGTACATAATCGAACTGTCCAGCACTCTTGACAGGTCACGACATCGCGAAACGCAAATAGAACCTCTGACTCCTATGACGAACCGTGTTAGTGCACATCCATACGCTACCCAGTTGCATACGTATTGCACGTTGCGCGCACCCGCGCAAATAGAACGCGAATCAGCGCAGATAGCTCCATCGAGGCTCGCAATCAAAGATGAGCGCATAGAGGCGGCCCAGAAGGCGGCATCGGTTACTGGAACGAAAGACGCGGCGCGGGAGTCGCGCAACGTCGCCTGCATTGAGGTCGCTGCCTGCCGTAGCAGACGATGCTGCGTGCCGAATTAATTCACCGATCGTCTGCCCGTGCGCGCATTCGTGAGGCAGGACGCGCGCGGTCAATAGCAGACGAACACGATTCTCTGCTGGCGGGGGGCCACCCGTGGAGAAAATCCGTGCAATACAGACGTGGCGTACGACTTTAGCCACAGGCCTGCATACGCGTGTTCTTGAGGAAAGCTATCATTCAGGTGCCGTTGGAAACTTCGTTTGTGGGCGTCCCGTGAGGCGAGTTTTTCCTTTGCAGAAGCAACCCCGTACTAATCGCTGAGCACCTCTAGCAGCGCAGAGCACTTGTGCTATGCAAGTGCTGCAAAACCGAATCCGCTCCGCTTGCACCTTGACGGTGTTGCGGCAGCAAAGCCGCTGGCTCCAAGCCCGAGAGCGGAGGCAAAATAAAGAAGCTCAAACTTAAACAATGGACAGAAACGAAGAAAATGAGAGCAAGAGACGCAGCGTTGAGGGAGAGAGTGCTTGGTTTGTGGTTAGGCCTACCAGGCCAACAGCGTATGACCCACATCTCCCAATGTCCGTCCGTCTTTCTTGCCGCCAGCCGGCCTTTTGAAAAGCGCGGTCCTATCGCTAACCCAACAGCTCATGGCACTTCTGGTTGTAGTTAACGGTAAACAACGCGTCTCCCGCGTAACCACGAGTCACGGTGCTACAATGCCGCTGCGGAAGCCAGTATGAATGCAGTGCTAGCTACTGCGAGCAGTGAAAGCCCCTCTCGGCCTCCGAGAAAGACTCGCTCCTGTCACAACACAAGCTTCTACTCCCTGATTCTCCTCCGCGCACCCAGCGCTGACGTAACGCTGGTCACGCTCCCATGAGGACGGCCTCTGCGTGAACCAATCCCCCTTTGCGTGAACCCTGGAGTTAATTAGGAGCGCTGGGTTCGTTTCTTTGCGTTAGGGCCGGCCCGCAGGGAGTCAAAGCACGGCCACAAGCCCTGAAGCAGCGTGCATCGTTCTTGTCTTTCGCCCTTTGCCGTACGAGATTCCTGGCGGCTGGTTGATGAAGAGCCCGATATGACGGTGTTGAAATCAAGTTGCTGCCCGCGGTGTGGTGTAGGCCCCTTTTGTTCGCCTGAATGGCCCGACGGGACCCCGAGCGACGGGTCACCGGCGTGCTCTTTTGTAGGGAGAAGCAGTTGGCGCCGGCACGCGTGTTCGCCCTGTTGACACAACCGCCGCGGAGGTATGCGGAGAGGCCACTTGCGTGGTTACAAAGACGCGAGAGTCTGGGGCGCGGGCGAGGTTTTCTTTCTCGCGTTTCCGCTTCTTGCTTCCTGGGTCAAGTAAGCGGCACTTGAAGCTGATTGACGGTTTCATCCACTGCTTCAACACTCCGTCGGTGGTGCGAATGGCAAGCGGGCCAAGGCTGCGGGCGCGGCTCTGGATTGAAATCAAGTAAATAGCAGCGAAGTATTCGGCCAGTACACGGACTTGATTTTTTTACTCCGCAAAATATTGACATGTTCTTCTGGTGTTTCGGTATTTTCCCACATACAGCAAATATTGGGCGCATAAAAATGTTTGTGTTACCCAGGCCTTCCGTTCCGCATACATCGGAATCAGAATCAGAAAAACCGCTTATTTGTTCGTTGATAATGTATGCATGAGTGACAATACAGAAGGAGTTACCATACCCAATGGCTGAAAATGGACCTCCGGAAAGTAATCGCATACGCAATCATTTTTAGAAATATTGGTAGTAGATCAAACAAATCAACCAAATTAACACACGGTCAAGCGTAACAGAAGACGTGGGACGTTGCATATTGACAATAAAAAGTGCGACTGCGGATATGACTGTAGAAAAAATTCAAGAATACCTGTTTTTAATACATGCAACGATAAAGAGAGTTTATCGTTTGTTGGCAGGGAATTCCAAAACACGAGAGAGGCAAAATTGCCGAATACATAAAAAGTTATTTAGAAACTGCTTCTTGTACTCATTTAAAGTATACTTCTGGCAGAAACCTTCAGCAAGAATATTGTTCAGGGACATTTGTTAGTTACACTACAAAGACAGCGCTCGATACGCTGTGCCGTGGTGGAATCATCGTGAAGCATGGAAGACGTAGACGACGCTGACGGTTAGGCTCGTGCCGTCGGTTCCCTCCCTTTCGTATCCGTTGTAAACCGCAACCTGTATAAACGTTTCGTAAATACAGCCTGTAAATTCCGCTCTCCCTTGTGAACTTGTGAATTTGTGAACTTGTGGCGTAGTTGTTGCGCAGTAATTTTGTGTAAGGCTGTGTCTAGAGTGCCGCCCGACGGTTCTATAAGCACTCCACTATATCGACATCCGCCGTAGTTTTGTAAAGAAAATGACGCGTCCGGCACAACACGGCTCTACATAATGTAAAAGAGGTAAACCCACCTGAACTATCCTAACCTTACATAATATCACCTAACGAACACAAAGTAATCCTTTAAAGCACCAAAACGTAATCTTAGCCAATAAAACTGTAATTTAAGTTAAAGATAAAAAATATGCGAGGCAAGGGCCGGTCTGGAACCACCATCCTTGGCATCAAGAAACTAAGACGGAACCCCTGCGACACAAATACCGACGTTTCGGGCTGTGTTAGCGTCGCCGCAAATATTAGAATATAGTCCGACGGCGCTTTAGCCATGCCTAGAGCGCTGAGTTAGACCGCCGTTGGACGTCACTATACACACTGCTTTTGCATATAGATACCTGGTATGTTAGACTTTTTTCTTGTGCCAATGAAATCAGCGCCAAGTTTTTGTGGACTTGTGTAGAAATTACTCCATCACTATTTGATATGGTTTTCATATTTGCGTACAAATTTTGTATTTATTCCTGACTCTCTATGTGCCATAAAGCATTCGTATTGCTTTATAATGATCTCTGGCTCGGTCACTGCCTCATCACGCTGCACATTGGTCGTCGTAATAATTTCCTGGAATAAAAGCCGCGAATTCAATTCAAACTGGGCCATCGGGCCTACAGTATTTTTGCCGATGTTGTCGTAATGAGCCATTCAGAGTGACGACACCATCGTTCGCCGTGCGATTTGCAACCTATGTGTTTAAACCATTCTTGTTCTAATCCTTTTAGCACATTTTCCTTTACAGATCACGAATCACCAATAATATCGGACTTGAAACTTTTGACACGTCGCGGTAAAAAAACGAGGAAAGCAGGCACGGCCATCTTTCAACTTGCATTACCGGCACTTTTGCTTTGTGGAACGCGTTCAAACGCGTTGAGCATACTTTTCAAGTGCTCTAAGCGGGATGTTAGGTTGTGCCGTTTGTATTCAGGTTGTTATGCACTATTTGACTAAAGGTACGCAGCGAGAAAGGTGGCTAACAGGCCAAAACAGCATACGGGCTACAAGCTGCCCATAAACTTACCTGTATTTGTAAAAACCACCTGTTGTTTTTTTTTTTCAGCGGGTGAAACAACATTAAATACATAAGTGTTATTTTCTTCATACATTCTGGGAATTAGACCTCAGACGCCACGGCCCCCTACGGGTAGAAACTTGCCTGCTGCCACATCTTATAATAACAATCTCCCCACTACCATGGTTGTTGTTAAGTAGTTGTGCCTTAAACTTTTGATATCATGTGGTTGTCAAATTGAAAGCAAAAAATTTTTTTTCTGTAATCCAAACCATTTGCTGCATACTAAAGGAAGTCCCGACAGCGTCATGAAACTGACGATGCAAATTAGCCCATTGCTGGCCTATCTTCCGAGTGTGAAAGGTGCTCATTAGGCCAATTAACCTACTTTAGCACGTATACTGACGGAAGCAACGATGAGAACGCTGCAATAAAGTAATTACCCGAAATAATTGTCCTCGTATCTATACCCGGGAAACATATTTAACACGGCTCACGGGACAGGGCGTATGGTGTGAATGTACTTATTTCCCTTTATCTTGAACGGGAAGTGTGGACATAAATACGGCTTTGCAGAGCAATTAATGAACAGTTGCGGCAAATTACCGATCTGTGACAACATTACCCTGCGCTGGTAATTTGTAAGATGCATCTCCAGCGTGATCAAGCTGACGAAACAAGACAAGGGGCCGTTAAACCGCCTATTATGGCGACAAAGCAGAGCTTCCGGGAGTCCCTTGTTTCTCTATATTTGCATAACCTGGTAAAAATGAACGTCGTTGCAATTTCCTATATAATTTGGCGTTAATGAAGAGTCACATCTGTATGTTTTGCTGGGAACTACGGTAAAAAAGGACGATACGTCCAGCCACCCATTACCGACACCAGCGCATACGCTTGAAGAAAAATACATCATCATCATCATCATCATCATGCTCACGTTCATTGCAGGACGAAGACTCTCCAATTTACCTCGAAACGCTCCTGTCCTGTTCTTTTCGAGTACGCAGTTTACCACCGAAGTTCCCTCTTTCATCCCTCCACCGGGTTATTGGCCTTCCAATACTTCTAGACGCATTTCATGGCATCCACTCTGTCACCCTATGCGTCCACCTGTTGTCGGTTCGTCTCACAACATGGCCAGCCCAAGTCAATTTCTTTTTCTTTATTTGAACTATTATATACTCAACCCTAGTTTGTTCTCTGATCCAGGTAGCTCATTTTCTGTCCCTGAGCGTCACTCCTAACAATATTCGTTCCATGGCCGGTTGAGCCGACCTAACTTTGGTTTCTAGTTGTTTAGAAAGGCGCCAAGTTTGAGCTCTGTATGTCATCACCGGCAGTATGCGCTGGTTGCAGATTTTTCTTTTGAGTGACATAGGTAGGTTATTTTCCATTATTTTGGTGTGCCTTCCGGGTGCTCCCCACCCCTACCTATTCTGCACCGTATTTTTCTCTCACGGTTGGGGTCAGCACTGACCATCGGTCGGAGGTAGTTATATTCTTTTCTTCTAGCCTTTCATTTCCTAAGCTGAGGGGGACGTTTTTGGGATGCTTATTTCTTATTACTTTAGATTTATTCATATTTCTTTTTAGCACCATGACAATGCTTTCTGATTGTAGTCCGTCAAGCATTGTTTGCAGGGGTTCTGCAGTCTCACTCAGCAAGACATTGTCGTCCTCAAACATCAAATGGCTCAAGTAGTCCCCGTTTATCCTTAGTCCCATGTTTTCCCAGTCACGTTTTCTAAATCCCCCTCCAGACATGCTGCGAATAGTTTTGTAGAGGTGGTATTTCCCTGCGTTACTCCCTTTCGGATCGGAATTTTATCGCTTTGCTTGTGGAGGGTTATCCTACCCGTGCATTCCTTATATATGTGTGGTAGAAGTCTCATGTAGGTTTCCTCTATTCCGTGGTCTTGTAACGCTTCTAAAACGGCTGCGGCCGTTTTAGAAGCCGTGTTAGAAGAAATAAATGGTGAGCCCAAAGTCCGCGGTTACTATTAACAGTGGGGCTGTCGTACAAGCCGTAAGTTTGGTGTTGGAGGAACAATTACCAAGAAGAAGAGGAGCGCTCGTGAGCACGCGAACCGCGGTGACCGCTGAGCATTCACGGCACGCGCAGTCGCTTCAGCAAAAAAAAAAAAAACTGGCAAAAACCACGAGGAGAAAATGCCTTGCGCTAGTGAGCGCGTGCCTCGCGGCCATCGCCAAGTCCCTGGCTCGCGGAGTGTCCTTAGCAAACTTTAAAAAAAAACTCCGGCGCTGTTGTTAGTGTCACTTGATAAGATACAGAGTATCGTCACTGAGGCACGCAAGTGAGTAACGATGGCCATTTTGGTGTTTATCAGTGTTGCCAGATTGCGCATCTACGGCCTCACCGCTCACTTTGACGAGGTCATTTGTAAAGAACACTGCCGAAGATGCGGTAACACGGTATCTTTGGACCGACTTCTGCAGCTGAAATGCTGCGCAAGCGCGTTGTCTTTATTCGCGTTCGGAACGACGCCAGTCGCGCGCACCCGCAGAGCAGGGAGGACAAGCTGATACTCCCACAGTTTACCGACGGGAAACGCATAAACAACAAAATGGCCGTACCCATGAATAGTCTCAGTGTTAAACAAATGTCACGTGATGTGAACTGACCAATGATCACGGCGGGGTCACGGAACAATAGCAGAAAAGAGTTCCGATACTCTGTAACCTTATCTAGTGACACTAGCTGTTGTCAAGCGCTACCTTGCCTGTAATGCTTGGCATAAGGAACACGACGATATCGATGCATATGACGATGACTACCACAAGCACCAAGCAAAGAATCGACGAGCATGTAAAATAAACAAGTTCAAACTTGTACAAATGTTCGCGATGTGTCCTTCGGTGCTCACGTGTAAAGAAATCCTGCAGCTTCTTTATGGTTCAAGCCTTGCTTGACTTAGTGCGCGACTTAGTTGAGCTAATGTAATTCTACAACGCTGAGGATGACTTTGCATCCACCTCACGCCGCGAAGAAGGCGACGGCCTCTTCGATGCATATGATGACGATTACTAGCACCGGAACTATGCAAATAAACAATGATACTGAAACTTAACTACGGGTCCGGCAATGCTCACCTGCAAGAGCTTCGCCATTCAAGCTATGCGCTCGCAAGCTTCCCCGAACTTTTTCATACTGGAGCCCTATACAGAGTTGCACTGCTCCGTCTACTGAAGACGTCTGCTGTATTCTCAGATACTCCTGAGCATACTCGGTTGAGGTCTAAGAGCAGCAGGGCATAACGTACTATCGGGAGCAACTTATATTATACTCACTCGAATTGTGCGGGTAACATAGGCAGTCGTAGTTTCAGTTATTGACCGCGCACACAACTGCTCCTGTGTTTTCGTTTAAACAACTGAATCTTTCGAATCTTTCGGTGTAGGAGGCAATTTCCAAATAATTGCTGTCATTAAATTCAAAAGAAAAATTGTTAGTTTCCTGAACGAAACTAGATGTCTTGTTTTCTAGAATGGCATTGCTAAGAAAAAGAACGTAAAGTACAACTAAGATGTGCTGAGGTTTCGATGAATTTGTACAAAGTAAGCGCCACGTCACACAAAAGTAGACTTCAAACAACACCACGTGGCAGTGCAACAAATGGCGCGTCTAAATCTGTCCGCGAATCACTGCTCGCAGCAGCGGCAGTGATGCCGGCGACCCCAATTCATTTCTGATAGTGTCCTTGCTGCTTGTCGATGGCACATAGCAGAGGCGTGTCTCAGTTCGAAGCGTGTAACGCACTCGTTGTAAGCTTTCCTCGATGGGTCATGTGTGTGTGTGCAACGCCCATCCAAGTGACATCGTCTTCGGTGGCGAGCGTGCTCGCCTCTTGCCATGACGTATCTGGGAGACCTGCAGCGCCGAACTTACGAGCCAGACGGAAGCGGAGCACACTCCGCCTGTCACGTGACGAGGTAAAAGCGACGCAGAAGGCACGGCGCAGCAGACGACGCCCTTCGAGACACGAAGCAGACCAGGGCACGTATACGTTACGTTGCGTGCACACGGCTGGTTCCGCACCAGCAAACGGCAAATGGGCGACCGAACAGACCCGCCCCTGCTGTTACTTTTACTAAACGCATTTGCAAAACCTGTAGTCTATGCCGACATTTTGTTTGGAGAATAAAAAAACAAGTACAGCACCGTATCTTTGTGAAGCAGATATGGAAGCAGACGTCATGGTTTCGTTGAGCTTGTGCTTGAACCAAACAAGCTGCGGTCATACACGGCACACCACCTTTTCCTCTTGACTATGGAGGCCAGCGTTTGTAAACCGCATCTTTACATTTCTTGTGAGGCAGCTCTATAGACTACTTCACGCCGTGGAGTTACAAGGATATCCGAGCGCTCACGTCGGCAGGTGTCCAAATTGTGGCAGCAGAAAAACTGTAGCCGTTCTGGCCATATAGTTTCATACTAATATATATTAGTGTGAAACTCCATGATTCCGGCGATGGCATCGGTAGCAAATGTTGTCAAAATAGTCAAAGATGGAACAATGTGCAGGAACCGGTGACGAATACCTGCAGTTTGTACTGTGTTGTGTACAAACATAAGTAAAGTCTATTTACAAACAGACGGATCGCGTGAATAGTAAGGGGATTGCTACACGACATAAATGAGCGATCAGCAAACAGAAGTAGTGGATGACAAACGCTGGGTCGTGGTGACATCGCACACGTAATTTTAAACCTCTCGAAATAGGTAAGCATCGAAATGTCAGTGTTTCTTCCAGGGTCGCATGCACAAACGTTGTCGCAATCTTTTAAATTAGATTTCTATTTTTATGCAAAATGTGCAATAGCGAGTACAACGCTAGGTGGTGGTAATAATTTGTGTGTTGTAAAGACGTTGTAAAGACGTTGTAGGGTCTCTCGGAGCACCACTTGCGGAAATCCCCATGCTTTCTAACCGCGCCATTTTGCCCCGATGGGCCTAAATTGAGACCTTATCCAGATCCCGTGCATAACTACGCGGTATTGCGGCACAAATTACACCGCGCGGTTTAGTATAAACGGTGGACGTTATCAGCAAGCCTTTATGTACACTGGAAAACTGCACCCGTTACCAAGCCCCCCTGATGCGAGCCAGTTCAAATACCAAAATGACCAGCGGCGTCCTTGGAGCTACAGAGCAAACTATCCATCATTCATTGTGATCTAACTACACTGCAATCAACCCTCTGTCCGAGTGGCTTGTTATTCGCAGCGCGTACAGCCACTCCAGGAACAGAACAATCCACAATGGGTTTAATGGATTTAAAAGGAACTGTGCCGCACCGCGCCCGACTATCTGATCCACGCCGAGCAGAAGAGAGCGTACAACTTTCGCTTGAAGCCAAGAAGCGCCGATCCACTTTGCAGGAGTTCTACCGGTCGGCCAAGTCGGCAACGCCGCACGTGGCCCATTGGTTATGCATCGCGGGAACCGATCGGGATACCAATGGCGTTTCCGGAGCAGGCAGTACAATGGAAGCGGGCTGCAATGCAGTAACGCCCAGTTTAATAAAGGCGTACCATTAAGGGGCGGGGGAGACGATTGGTTATGCGAGGCGGGTTCAGGGCTGTTAGAAAGTGAGTGTTGAACAGTACGACTACTGAAGAGGAGGATTTTGTCTCGTGGTTGGATGTTTTCTGGACACGAAAGGTAAACGCGCGAGGACCAAAAGCAAGATCCAAACGTTCCCCCACCCTTTATTTAGTGCAGTCAAGTTTTGATAATATTCGTGTCATCTATAGCCCCTCCCTGGCAGATGAGATAGCGAACCGTCCAAGAACCGATTGACCACACCTGATGTTTAAGCAAAGCACGCATGATAGTACTATCGAATGCGTGATGCCGTGCGAAAGGTGTGGCCAGTACCGCAACAGTCGTCGGCATTGTTCCAAGGCACGCCTGCAATAAATATGCATTTGCCCTCTTTTGTCACTACAACGGCAATCTTTGCCTTCTCCGGGCCATTTCGATTTTTCGCTACATTTGTCACTTTACGGCGGCTGCGCTGCTTTTTCTCTCTCTTTCTGAGAGCGGAGCGCTGGTTTCTCGTTCGGCAGGCAACTGCAAAGTTTTCGCCACGAAAGGTCGTCCTTTTGCCAAATGATTACGCGAGGAGCTGTGGCCAAAGCTTCAGCTAAGTGATCGTTTCCGGATTGGTTGCACTTTCGCAAAGCTGTGAGCCCTGCAGTTGGTACCCATCAGGGCATAGGGAGAAAATGCGCACTGAGGAGATTCCTTGGAGAGGAATAAAAGCCAAGAATAAAGACAAAAGGCACGCTGTCAATTTGAAAAACAAGGCCTTCGGCAGCGGGAATCATACCCCCATCATATCCTTCTCTCACACCTTTCTTCGTATGCTTCTTCCTTACTGTTAGACACATTTCACTTTCCCATCCACACGGGGAAGCGAAAAATCTGCTAGATCCTAACTTCTCTTGCTTTTAGGCATCTAGAACGAGTTCTCAAACGGGGAAAGCCTGTGGTGTGAGGTAATTTCATTTCCCTTGTAGTGCTGGACAATAAGATAAATCAAAGAGCGAAACGGTCTAAACACTTCTAGTGAAGCTTCCCGATCACCCTGATAACACGACGCAGTTCGAGGTTTTTCATTAATTTTATATTTTCTCTAAAATCACGCGCTGACTCAAAAGAAGGCAAACGACACACCGCTGACGGCCTTACGTATGCTTTCTTCCGTTTGTAGATTCACTATGGGGGCACGGGGCGGTGCTGTAGCTTGCTTAGCTTTTGGGGTTGCACCCACGATATGCAGGTTATAGGCACGTTTGCACGAGCGCTTTGAAGCAACGAATCTAGGAGCGTTCTGATGCAACAATAACAATCATGCAACATCTTTCCTTTGATTAAAACATGGTGTATTTTCCGCATGAACGAAGAAATCATTAGCGAGCCGTACATTGTGGCAAGCAAAAAGATGATCGTTGCAACTTTCCTAAATAAATTTGGGACGTTCAGAACATTCATAGGTTGTGTTGACAAACACCTTTGGTCAGTTTGTACCGAACCTGCTTTAAGTATAACTGCAATTGATTCTGTCCAAACCTGAATTTTTAGACAGTGTGGTATCTTAATAAAGGAGGCTTTTATACCTTCTGTGTCTTTGTGCCCCTTTAAACTTGCTTCAACTCGTAAAAATAAAAATTTGTGAGCAGCGCTCATGATCAAGGCACTTGTAGGAAGTATTAAGATAGTATTTCTGCTTGTCTGTGGTTCCCATTTCTCTCAACTTTTGTTTCCGTACACTTCCAAATAGATAGGAAAGGGGTTCACAAAAGACAAGACAAACCAAGAGAAAACGGCCCTCATTTAAAAAAATCGCGTCGTGATAATTACGTCAATTTCCGTATTTGAAAATGCCACGTCGTTTTGAAATGCAAACTAATTATGTCCTCCTAAATAGCACTTGAATGGCCTGCAAATACCGTTAAAACATTTCAACTGCTCCGCACAACCTCAGATCAAGTTTTCGAACACCATGTACGGCTGCGCCAAGACTCTAGCAGCTCAGGTGCCACCATTAACAGAACTACGAGACCTAGCGGGACTGACGTAGCACATTATAAACATCGCACTAGACTTTTCCCTCTTCTCCGTGCGCCAGACTCACTACTTGCCCTGCCCTCGGACGAAATAGGTGCGGGCGAGGCGCATGCGCACTCGACTTCCGGCGGTGCTGTCTGCGAATAATCTGGGTTCCGGTACGAACTCGTCGAATCTGGGCCACCGCTCGCCGCGTGACGCCTTGGCTAAGGTCGGCAGCCACCGCAGCCGGACGCCACGTGGGTGAGGCCGCTTCATGGCAAAGAATTATGTTGCGCCTGCCCAACAACGTCCAGTGCTTGTCATGTTACAGCCGGTTGCAGCCGAGGAAAACGGGGACCATGCGCGTTCCATGCGTACACGTCATATCGGCTATGTGGAAGAAAGCAGACCACACGAACAGGAACTATACTTCCTCTACGTAAGCCCGTGGATATCCAACAGTAACTTTGCCTGCATTTGATGAGGTAAACATCGTTGTTAGACCCTCAGCATTCGTGCCGCGGTTGTGCAATTGTGCAATTGTGCAATCGCCCTACGGCGGCAATCGTTCAACTGAGGTGGTGGTGGTGGTGGTGGTGGTGGTGGTGGTGATGGTGGTTGTGGGATCAGCGGCGTTAGCCTGGCTGGATATGCCGGCAATTGCTCCGCCCAAGCTCCTCCCAATTAGCCAAAGGTAGTGTCCTTTTACCACAAGTTTGCCAGCTCCGTCTCCTCAAGGAAGCTCAGGAGAAGGCGTGACAGCAATTGTGTTCAATTGTGCAATTTCCTACCCCATTACCTACCCCAACGCGGAAGCAAACATTGAAACCACCGCTGAAGGGAACATTTAGTTCGTAGCGTTGAACCAAAATAAAACTGAAGTGTAGGAACCGGTGAAACAATATACAGCGCTGAGAAAGGTATTATAAAGCTGAATCTCTCTGTTTATTGTTCTTGGCTGTCTTGCAAAAAGGTGACGAGAGTGAAATCCTGTTTTTAAAGAAACCTGCGCTAAGGATGCAAATTTTGTAACTATGTCAGTATTTAGTGGTGACACTGTCTGTAATTTAGTTGTTATTTTCAGTTTTAGTAATTTGATGTGTCGAGCCGTTATATAAATCGTCATAACTTCGCACCTCGGGTTATATTTTGTTTGCAAATATTTTTATTCTTAAATATTTTTAAGAATACTCGCGCGCTGCCACTTAAGTCGACTTCCGTCATTCCACAAGTTGCAGCCTTTATGTGATAACTAAACAAATTTTTATATAGACGTTTCTGAGATGCAGGTCGTGCGTTGTGTCTGCCTGTTTTTCATGTACTGCTGTTATATTCTAGTAGCACAACTCCGCTTTCCCACCTTTTGCAGGCATGCAGAAATCGCAATTTATATAAATTACTGCTGTTACTGGCATAGTCAGCTTTTAAGAAATGATGATGCATAAACCACTGCAATTTTTCACTGATACTTGGTTTTTAATCATAATTTCTTCCTTAAAGCGACCCTGCAATATTTTCGATAAGCGCTTTTACTCTTTTCTTCGCGTCTGGAAGCACTGCGAAAGCTATAGTTATCGCCAGCAAGGAACGGAACTCCGTGATTTGCTCGTCGCACCAGGTACGCCTTCCGTTTCGGCTTTTTTTTTGTGGATTTTTTAAAAAGTTGGTATCAAAAAGTGTCCATTGCTGCAACTGAAGGAAGGCCGTAATTCGAGCCGTCGAAGAACGTCAAAACAGGGAAAGAGAGAGAAATCTTTTGGGCGAGTTGGAAAGTTATCTGATGTGCACAGAGCAGTAATTTTTGTCTGAGGTACTTTGAGACCCCCTAATCTAAGTACTGGGTGTGTTGGGTGACTACGTTCTGCAAGCACTTAAGATTTGAAAAAAATGTTGGGAAAAGTGTTGCAGGGTCCCTTTATTATGTAACATGTATGTTGACTTCTTTTTTGTGAAAGCAAAAGTAGGAACGCGGGAATTCGGGAAATTAACGGCAGCAAAAAACGTATATGAAACGCCTTTTGTGAGGTGACGGCTGGTGCCACTGTAATAAAATCTCTGTTCACTGCTGACATAGTTGTCCCAATTTTTTGCGGTGTTTGAGTTCGCTTGCCCAGCTTTTTAACTGCATTTTTGTTACCAAATATTTAGTTTTATATTATGCGAGTGATGAAGCTTTTTAAGCTACGTTCTGTGCAGAAACGAACAAAATACTTTCAAGTCGTCTTAATATACAATGGGCAGCAGTCAAGACACGTGTCTCTGTCGTGTTTAAAAAAATTAATTGCCTGCGCCAAGACTTAAACTTTATAATGTGCCTATTTCGAAACATATTTACGTGAATGTTCCTTGCAGAGGCAGTGAAATTCTTCCCTGTGCCTTTTCCTCCAGAACGACAGAACGTGGAGTGATTCAACAAGGTTAAGATAGTCGGATCTCTTGCGAAGCTGAATACAAAACAATGGTCGTATTTCGAAACGGGAACCACATTTTGCACCTACGTCTGGTTTCTTGACTCTATCTGCGGACGCTGTGCACATGCTACGAGAAATGTTGGTATAGAATGGAGGAAAGAAAAACTGGAGCATGGTTGAAATCCTATTTTTAATTCCTCGAGCTATATGCATGAAACCTGCATAAAACTTTGATAGTTTTAAAGCACCAATGCAATAATAATTTTTTTTCTCTTGAGGGAATGACAGCGCTCCTATCGCCTGGATTCTTGAGAAATAGATCGTTTTCGAATAACTTCTGGCCGCGTATTTCGCTTCATTTTGATTCTGCTACAAAAATAAACAGTTTGTACGTTCGTTGGCCGTATGCCTGCTCTGTATGTTTTAAATTAGTGTGAGCGAACATTCATGAAGCCTTTTATTGTTCATATACTCGAAGGCTCCACTCCCAGATGACATGTGCAAAGAAAGCGATGTGGCTCGCGTAGATAACCAGAAGCTGGTGAAAGTCATTACGAGGATCAGAAAAAAGGTCAACTAACCCCGTCTTCTGTGCGGATTCAAAGTACCTAAAGTGAAATGACAAGGAGACTCCCACTCCCGCCTTCGCCCCTCAAAACAGATTTTGTGTGGCTTCAACGTTCCCGAAAGCGTGCGCACGCGGGCAAGCGAGACAACGAAAAAGACGAAACAAGGACTGGCGTTGTTCTGGGTTGGCGAGCATCAACCGTGACGGGAGATGCTCGCGCTCACCGCGCGCATGTTCCTGTCACAAGGCACACCGTCTGCAAGCTCGCGCACGAAGTGTGCGTGAGAGCCTGAGAGGTCGAGCACTTCTCCGGAGCACGAGCGGCAGACAAAGAAGGCAGCAAACAAACAGCTCCTTGTGCACACGGACAAGTCGCTAGCTACCCAGCAAACTAGAAGGGTAGACCGCTGTACTACCTCAAGCGCGGTCCGCATTCGTGGTCGTTGTGCTGCGGACTTTCAGTAGCGTTTCCTGGCTGGCTGCCGCGCTGCGCTTACCACCGTGCAAGAGAGAGAAGCGACACGCTTGAACATCGAGGAAAAAGTGTGCTTACACTGAGATCTGTGCGCTGCTCGCCTCCTTTTCCCGGCGACATTCGGCCCGAGGCCGTGTCCTTAGCCCGATTGTGTCGCCTTAATCCTCGTATTTTCAGACGACAGATATGGCGGGGAGTGTGTCCTTCCGTAATGCTAGACTTCAAATGTGGTTGACAAAGGCTCTGAGCTACCGTTCTTGATTTGCCACGTAATTGTTATTGATGTGTTGAGCGTTTCCTGAACCAAATATTAGTGCCTCGAAGGGTTTAAACTTAACCTAAATGCTGTTTCTCCACAAAAATTCACATTCGAGCTCGCATTTTGTATTTTGCAAGCATCATGGAAGAATAACGTAAAAGTGTTGCTTTTCACCCGACCATACACAATCATGTAGACTACACTTCTCGGCCTACTTCAAAGCTCAGAGTTCAGTATCGTTTCGAATCAATCGTACAAGGCAATGAACATTGTTATCTTGTAATTGTGAATGTCTACTTTTGTAAACAGTACCAGGGTTATTAGCCGTGGCGTAAGGCATCCCTTGAAGGCAAGAAATCTTGGCGCATGTTTTCATGCAGAGAACACTGTCAAAGGAAAGCAGGGGACACCGTAAGGATTCTTACTTGTGAGGCTGACTTTCCGGAGTGGTCTCCTTGCGTCGACGACATTTGTGAAGCTCAAAAGGGCCACGAAGGCCAGGAAGAACCACCTGGGCTTCTGAAAAACAAGACAGCAGACACGTGAGCATGTGTCTCAGCATAACAAAAGGTTGAATATTTCTGAGCGATTTCTCGGTAACATTACTGTGTTATGTTTTCGATGAACACTTCGGACAAAAGAAAAAGAAGCATAAAAGGCTTCTAAACTTTTCGGTGGCGACTGAGGTGGCTTTCCTCAGCACACTTTAATCGTAAATGTCTGCAGTCTACGACAATGCTTTACTTTATTTCTTAGATATATTTCAACGGCATAGCATAGAATGCAGGGAAACAATGCGAGAACCAGAAACATCTGTGGATTTCCTTCGGGACAGGCACGTATACCATGCAGGCCTCTTCCCTTGCGTGTAATAAACAAAAACTAAGATCACAAATCCTAAACCGACATTACTTGGGGCGACGTACAGTGTCAACATTATTGTATTTTTTTTTTCAAATTCTTGTTACGTCTAATCGTTTCCCTTACGGCACGTAATTTACATCGCTTTAATATTGTGCTGGGGAATGAATAAGACTCTCCTAATTGCTAAAGGTACGCCATCTATGCGCGCGTATGTTACATCTACGCGTACAGAAGCATTAGTCACCAATGAAAATCAACGTCGCTCTACCGATTTTAATTTCTGTTTTGCCGTTGTAAACCGAACACCATCTTTTAAACAAAATTACGACAATTCAGTCTGCTGTTACAGTGTAAACGTGAGTAAAAAACCATAAAAATCCAAATGTCCGCTTGTTGTTCCCGAAAGGAGAACAAACCGGTCTGAATGGGCGAAACAAGCCTACATGTCGATTCTTTATTCTTTCAGCATTCTTCACAGTCACTTAGCACGAAATCGGAAAGATAAGGCGCCGAGATAGAGATGGATTTCCCACTTCCTCATTCATTTCAGTGCTTAGCGACTATTTCTGGCAGAAATAAGCGGAAAGCCCGACATTAAAACTGAAACGACGATTCGGTTATTTTATCGCCACTTCTTTAAACACTCACTGAGGCTGGTTGCCTCCCAATATTTCGGTGAGTAACGACGTGGAGATTGCTATCTCCCCTGGCGCACTTTCACCTAAAGATAATGCTGCTGTTCCGTTTTAATTCCGCCCTCTTTCGGCCTTCGCACAGAGCCGGCCCTAACATTCTGGTTTTCTTCGCGTAATTTTTCTTTGCGCCCTCTTTTCGGTCTGTTTTCTTGGAGATGGTAGTGGCTCTATTCATTGGGCTCACTCTGTGGCCGCCATCCCTCCTAGAAAGCCTATTAAATCTCGCATGCACCGCTCGTCGTCAGCCGGTATGCAGCCGTAACCGTGCCACTGAAATTAAATCCGAGCTTCTCTTTTTTGACATCGACGTTGGCAGCAGTACGCGAAAGTACTGTTAAAACGCATCATGGAAGAAAAAACGAGAACTTCGATTCTACACGAAAGGTTTATACCAAGCCGAATGTTGCGTGAGCCTTCTTAGCTTTCAATTCCCGCCTAACGCAGACAGTTCCATAAAACTCTTGCGACCTGCACCTTTTCTTGTTATTAACAAATCATCCACGCGCACCCAGAGGCATCCTTGAAAGCCGTATATTTTCGAAGGAAATCCCGCAGGACCGGCAGGCCTGCAAGCGGTATTTGAGCCAGATGTATTCGCTTTTCGTTCTTTGTACTTTGGATCCCGGTGGACGATTGTAATTCACCCTCGGGCAGTGTCTTCTTTCTTGGAAAATCAAGGACTGTGCGCGCGCGACGGATTTAGTTCTCCGACATTTATTACCGGGAGTTGCAATCATCGCCATCGGCAGTGGTCGTTCATAGTGGGAGATTTAGGGCTGGTAGGTTGGGCATAAAGCTTTGCTTTATGAAAATTTTATAACGCTTTATGAAAGTTCCATAAAGCAGCCTGCACTGAATTGCTGCGGGGATGGAACTTTCATGTACAGCAAGCGGGAGCCTGCCTACATGAGTGAGTGAGTGAGTGAGTGAGTGAGTGAGTGAGTGAGTGAGTGAGTGAGTGAGTGAGTGAGTGAGTGAGTGAGTGAGTGAGTGAGTGAGTGAGTGAGTGAGTGCGTGAGTGAGTGAGTGAGTGAGTGAGTGAGTGAGTGAGTGAGTGAGTGAGTGAGTGAGTGAGTGAGTGAGTGAGTGAGTGAGTGAGTGAGTGAGTGAGTGAGTGAGTGAGTGAGTGAGTGAGTGAGTGAGTGAGTGAGTGAGTGAGTGAGTGAGTGAGTGATCTATTCATTGGCAGGTATGATTATTTTATTCTGCCCTTTTATGGCGTTAGTGAAACGCGCAACTTTGAGGTTAGCTATACGAGAGCAACTCCCGTTGTGTCACTTCGGCTGGCGGCAGCAATTCGCCTTACTGTCATTTTGTGTGCGCGACAGTCGAGAAAAATACCCGCTAAATACTTTAAGCTTACTGATAGTTTATTACGATCTCGGTTCTCATCATACAAAACGCTGTGGGGCTCTCCCACTTCACGGACCACTTCTATAAAAATATCACGAGTATAAATTATCCCCTCATTAAACAAACCACTAGCTTCAAAAACAGCATGCGATCCTAGCGCTATACATTTTAAGCAATAATGCCGAGAGTTGATTTTATTTGTTGGCCAGTACGAACTTATTCTACCCGGGAACATGAGGCTACGTTTGAACGTGAAGTAATCCACTGTAGAAATCAAGCATACCGCACTCAGGGTAAAAAGAAACAAGAAAAACAACAATGTACGTGGTCAGATTACCTCTATATAGAGTACACTAAGGCCACTCAAGAGTAAAGCACGCACGAGCTCTAAGTCAGTGCTACTAAAAAAATCCGGTGCCGAAACAGGTCACTGGCAGAAATCATGGAAACTTAATTAAACAAGGCAGCCACTTTCAGCATTCCATCTTGAGAATGAGATCATTCGTCTTGTTCGTCCTTTCGCGTCTTTGTGTCCCTGCGAGGTTCCGCTACCACCGCTACAAGGTACCGCATGTGTAGCCAAGCAGAGAAAATGTGCAACAGCACGGAACGCCGCTATTACGCATATTTGTGAAACAGGCCGCAGCGGCGAAGTATGTCGGGAGCGCCATTACTTTGGTGGCTAGTCGGACTGGCAGTTGCAATTATCCCTGGTTGAGATCTATGCGGCCCGCACTGCAAACAATATCCTCTCAACCGCGCGTAAAGCACGTCACTAGCTCCACGTTGGCCTTTTGTTGTTGTTGTTCGGCTTACAAAATTGGTTGTCCACGAAGGATGAGGTCGGTGATGCTATCCTTTTAAGGTATTTATGCTCGCACTTTCTAATCAAATAATTATCATGTTTTCTTTAGGCATGAGTGGCACTAAGCCAAAAAAATCCAGGAGCATTCCGTTTCAGTTCAAAGAAAACACCTGTAAACTCGAAATTTGTCAAAAGCAACAGTTTTATTTTGTAGCGTGCACTTCGCACTGTGAAGTTAATAATATTTCAAGCGCCAAAATATGGTACTGCGCACGCTGCTTTAAACCCAGCCCTTAACAGGAACAGCATTGTGATGTTCCTTTCCGCAATTTATGAGGCGTGTACGGAAATTCCTTCTTCCACGCGTCCCCCGTCGACTAAGTATAGAAGCACACCGTAACACGGGAAGAAAGTTCGTTAGTTGTGGTTTGTCTGCTGCAGTCCCTATTCACTTTTACGAGCCCAAAGCCCTCGTTCGCTTGTTCACAGCGGGCGTCGAGAAAAAACACCGACGCCGAATTGAGTTACTGCCGCGTTCCACGGCCTTGCATGCAGACGGCCAAACAGAATAGCGGCCGCAGAGCAGACAACCAACTTTTCAATTCAGAGACAGCAAAAAAACTATTATGCTCTGCGCCGACCTTTTCCTTGTCTCTTTCTTCGCGAAACGAAACGAAGTGGAGCTGCTTTTTGTTGCTGTCTACAATACCTGATGCGTGACTGTGGTGTCCTTAGGGAAAATAAGATCCGTGTTCTTTATACACGCTGTGTTTTTACCTTTCGTGTTATTACTGTGCTGCGACAGTAATTCGTCATACCTTTGATGACAGTTCCTGCTGCTGTCACAAGAGAGAGCAAGCATTCTTAAACGGGACAGAAGATGCCAGCCCTGTGCACAAAGCTGAACAACTAAAACCACAAGCTCTGTTTTCAGTTCTAGATTAAAATAGGGCCCCGAAATGAGAGCAATACCTATAGTGGCTACAAACATATATGCTTCGACCTCTGTGTTAAGATTTACAGTTGCGTTCGTAGGATACTATCGATCATAAAATCAACTGCGCACAAACTAGACAGTACGAGAGCACAAGAAGATACAATAAGCGCTGCTTGTGTCTTCATGTGTTCTCGTGCTGTTTAGTCCGTGCGCAGTTGATTTTATGATGGACCCCTGTTCAATTAATCTTAGACTACGACGATGGTGTCACTGTTTGATAAACTGTGTACGTAGCACGACGTACAGTAAACAAACAGGAGAGCAGCAGTAGAAAACTTCAAGAGTGAGCAGGCAAAAAACATTATGTTCACGCGGTCGGCGTTCAGACGCCAACTGATCATTGTACATGCCTCCCGCATGCACTTCCATGTCATCGTCCTGAATTAAAGGCTATAATCGGTTGCTAAGCGCGTACTTTCTCTGCTTTATCTTGACCTGACGAAAAGAAGAAGGTTTATTGCCATTAACAGTCATATACCCATCAGCCGACAAGCACTTAGTTATCTAAAACGGACTCAACAGAAATAGGATGTCAGCGCTGGTATTTATAGTACTGGCACGAGTTCCTACAGCTTCCAGACAGCAGAAAGAGAAAAGGGCGGATATTGGTTGCCTTTTTTAGGTTTCAGATATTCTGACGGAGACCCGGTTATTTGCAGAAAGCGTTGCTATTCTTGACCTACTTGTAACAACTCAATTTTCCCGTTCGTACTGAAACGTGCCCGAGAACCTATAACCGAACGCGCAGAGGCTAAAGAAACCAATATCACTCACAGCCCGCTGCCTCCGTGATCAGCCAAGTGTGGAGGGAGGGCCTCACTTTTTCCCGTGCCCCGTATCCGCTTTCAATTACGGTCGCTCCGTGCATGCTTTTCTTTTCTTATCTTGAAGACATCCCGCGTGTTTGCGTTTCCCTCTACACTCCAAGTGCTTGCGGGAAACGCGCAGTACTTCAGAGCGCATACATAGAGACAATCTAGCCTCGGTGGGCAGCAGAGCATTCAAGCTGATTGATTGCCTTATTCCGACTGTTCTATTTTTCTGTAGCTGGGGCCGTAGCTCTGTGAATGTTGAGAACATAATTTACCCGGTTAATGTGTACAATTTTATTATATTTACAAATGAAATTTTAGAACAAAACAAAACGTGGATTCTGCTGTCCGAAATTCTCTAGAGGCTGACGAAAGCTGCGTGCCAATGTTCTCTTTTCAAAATGCCGATGAACGCATAGCTATAGCAATCACAGCGTGATGATGAATTATTAAAGCGAAGCTTTCTGTGCCTAACTGATGGCGACGTTGCCCCAAAACGCACTGCAGAAAAGCCAACTGTCTCTGCTGATGATGATGACCGTTGGCGAAGTGAAAGATGATTGAAATGCGCAGCTTTCTCTGGTCAAAAGTCAATGTCTCCAATGTGACCAAGAGATTGTGCCGCCAGTGGCATCAGATATCCTAAATCCAAATCGTTACGCCGAAAACTCACCGTAGGAAAGCCACGTTACAAAATGGGTTTCTACAAAGCCCCGTCAAGCCCTCAAGAAAAAACTCCTCCCGTGGTCGGAATCGAACCCGGATACCTCGCGTTGGAGAGCCGACATCTATACGATTGCGCCAATCCAGCATGGTCGAAGCGGTTTAGATTTTAATATTTGATCTACGTTGCACAGCACAGAGCTTCACGTTTTAATCATTCTTTCTCTCAAAAAAGCGGCTTTGAAAAAGTTCAGGCACCTGGAGAGGACCGCTACTTCAGCTCGGTAAATACCACGAAGGCAACTTTATTTATAAGAGGAAAAAGGCATATACTGCGTTAACATGGCAAAAGGATGGCAACAGCACAAACGACAATGCCTACAGCAGCTTGAATGAAGGAAAGACAACGACAACGATTAGCGTATCGAATGTGTGCCGTCGTCGCTTTATTCCGCCCTTGTCAACTCCACGCAATTTCTTTCTTTTCCATCGTAGCCAATAAACCCACAACAACGTCATTTACAGGGCAAGCTTGCATCTGTTTCGAACATCCGCGACATTCACGTTCCCATTATCGCGACGTCACCCCGCACACGTGACCGCTTCCTTGCCGCCCCTCAGGGGCAACGACATTGGTGGGAACGAAAACGGCGCCAACCTTGTACCGTGCTTGACACGACGCTACCTAGACTTCTCGCAGGTCTCGTCACCCTTCGAAACACCTTTGTTCTTTTAGGAGAAACAAAAAAGGACGCCGTAAGGAGAGCAAAACAACAAAAGGGGGTTGAAACGCAAACCCAACGACCACGTGCGGGGCACGCTCCTTCTCTCTGAGAGCCCGTGTACCGCTGGCATTGTTCTTCGGCCGTTCTCGCGCCCTTGCCGAAGCTTGCACTCACGCACCGAACGCGTCAAGTTCAGGCACTGTCGTCGTGGCCGCCCGCTGACTGCCTATTGCGAAACTTTCTACCGCCTCAGCTCGTGTGTATACACATGTCGTGGACGGACAGCAGTACAATGGACAAATTACGGAGCTGCACGAAAGAGATGTGCCCTTGTCCACCCTCCGGGTCAGACCACTCACGCCGGATTGTTGTTCCTTTCCGAGCGCTAGCTAGATCGATGCCTTCGTGGCGAGTGTCCACACGCCGCCGATAACACGCCGGCCGCCGGGGGTCAGCGGGCAGATACGTTCGTGAGAAAGGTCACGGGAGGCCCGTCGATTCCATCCCGACGGGGCAATAAAATACCGGATGGGAACAACACGCTCTCACTTCTTGCGGTCGCCTCGCTGATTCCTCTACCTGTTCCTCGCGCCTTTGGTTGGAAATATGTGTCTTTCGTATGTTTGCTTCTTTGGACTCACCTGCCTGTTGTGCGTTGGTGGTGCGTGTTAGAAGGTGTTCATTGATACGGACCTCTCGGTGGCCTTGCTTTTTCTCAAGGAAGATGGACGCATCCTCTTCGACCTCGACGACCGCCCACCTGAAGCTGTGAGCTTATAGCCTACATTGATTGCCTTGCGTGACCGGTAAGTGGCTTGAGCCATCGCCTTCACGTCCAAGGTGTCATGAAATGCGCGCGTCTTTTAAAGTCAGGAAAAAACACGTCAGTCTTTTTACGACGTGTTTCCTCTGTACAGACCATTTCACGAGTAATTGGTTTTGGTTATAGGCCAAGTACCACGTTCGCAGATGTGTGTCCCAGAACCATTACGCAATGGTGTTTGCTTTATATGACGCCCTCTAGAAACCAATGTGTGCCTTATAAAGCGCACGCAAGGATAACTGTCATACAATGTTTTTAGGCTTTTAATACCAACATGACCTCTATAACATGTCGTCGTTGAAAGAGGTCTGAAACGTTGACAACATCCAATTGAAAAGTAACAAAATAAATTAGCTACCTCAACGTGCTGCTTCATGACAAAGGGACTAGTTACGCAGAATTTGTCGTGCATTACTCCAGCTATTATATTAGGCTAAGTTAGCGCACTACTAATAAATTGAAATTTTAAAATCACGCCTGGCAAAGATAAAACACAAATAGTGTGAGTATACCCACCCCGGTGCTGTGATCAGCAGATGGAACAAAACACGTACGCATGATGTGACCTTTTCTTGTTACTTTCGTAGCAGGCGGCTACGAGCAACGAACGGAAAAACACCGCACTCACGACCTCCCTGCTTATGGGCTATCGAACCGACTGCAAGGCCCTTCAGACAGAAGGCGTACGTTCGGATCTTCCATTAGGGCGCATGAACGCCTGATCCCTCCTTGGGTCCGTAGATTGCTGACAGACGCAAAGCCTCGGCAAAGTTTCGTTCCCACGGAGGATACCTCGCATCGCCTCGCCACCTGCCTTGCGGAAGTACGCCCACGCCAGCATCCTTGGTCTTCAAAGTTAGTGTGGCCAAGAAGTGCACCATGCGGCCTGTTATTGGGAAAAGTTGCGTCTGGCTCCCCCGATCAAGGTTGGCCACACATGCGCTGAAGCCGCCAAGGACGGCCAACCTCGATGTAACCTGAAGCGCAATACCGCACACTTAAGGTCACTCCTGTCGACAATGGAGAAGTATCGGTTGCGCAATGCGTCGTGTGGCTGTCGATTTGGCAGTTGGAAGGAAGGAAGCCCTTCGGAGCCCTTTGCATCTTCCGGCACTCCGCTCTTTTCTTTTTGGACTCATCTCCCATTGAAGGCTGAATTAATCGTCGATCCGTACAAATACACTTTCGCAGTACCTTGTGCCAATGTTTATCGAGCTGTATTCCGTACGCCATGCCGCTTATTGTAATTAATGTGAAATTTAAAACGCTGGCTCAGGTGTTATGTTATTCTGGCCGTGGAATGGATCAAGTTGCTTCCTTGCTAGGATTTGGCATCTTACGTTACTTTCTTTGAAATAATGGTAGATTGATGAATGTGTGTTTTGGGAAGCTTTAAACCTTTGTAACTACATATACTAACTTACACTAAATCTTGGTTTTGCAGCATGCTGACGGTGTATTGCTCACTGATATTTGCACCTGGAAGAAACCGGGCAATGCCTCCTTTATAGAACGCACAGAAAACTGCGCGCCGGAAGTTTAAGGGACCATCTCCCAATTTTCGGCGATAGTTGACGACCTTATCCGCCTTTCAGTCGAAGATCCGAAATATACACGTACACTCTGTTTTGCATCAGTGGACAATACAAACGAGTACTGGAGAGCACCAACGCTATGTGTAGACATCTGGCTTAGCACTCGACAGTGTGCCCACACTTTTCACAAAGCTTTCCGCAGGGAGAACTGCACAATAGTATTATACACGGTGCCTGCATGCACTTACCAAAATAATCGTACTCTTTGGCAGTGCTCTAAACTTGTACTCATCCACAACCAGAAAATAAATGGCGGGAAATTGGATTTCTTAACGCCTCACCACGGAATTCTCTCTAGTCTGTATAGCCTCTTGGATTTGTTTTTAGGTGTATGGACCAGAAATTGGAAACAGAAGTGAGCGTCTGTAGCAAGTAAACTTCTTCTCTTAAGTCAATGCCAAATTTTGAAGTCACTTGACATCATTCGCAGCCTTTTACAATGTATAAAATGTAAAGATTTTTACGTAACTGAGCACCGCGAATCATCACAAAAATAGGCTAGACAAGCTGCCCTGAAATTTGTGCCAGAAAATGTCGAAATATGTACGGCCGAGGCGCATTAGGACACGCTGATGCATTTTTTACTGGCTTGCTCATGTTAAAACAAACTCGCGGCATTGAAGTTCGTGAAGATGGTTTTGGTCATTTCTATTAGTGTAAGAATTCATTACATAACATAATTTTGTGCAATCGAAGCCTATTTTGCATCTTTCGACGTCTTAATGCCTCATTGCTTTTAACATTTTAATTGCGATAGTGTTACCGGTTCTTTTTGATACCCCACTGCTAATGTCTAAATTTATTTCCAACATTTGTTTGTGTTTTTCTGTTCTTGTTCAAATAAAATGTGGGGATTCATCCATTGAAACATCTTGAAAAAAAAGGTAAAGGAGGAAGTTCATAACAAAATGTTGTAATAATTGTATCTGCCTCCTTTGGAATGTGCAGTCACAATGCAGCATTTTTTAAATTGAGAGGCATCAAATCCAACAATGAAATTGTTTTTTTTTCGTACAATTTCGAACGAAATCATCAACTAAGATGGAAAGTACGGTGCCAATTTATTTGAAATGACAAACTTGTGTAAAATAGAACATTTTAATACAAGTCACATAACCCCCGTTTCCGGGTAATGTCAAAGTAATACGGCAGTAAAAGTATCCTACGTGTTGATAAAATTTCTCCGTAACCATACCACACGGAACAAAAGCAGGGAATAACTTCTTCTCCTATCGTCACGTCGTCTCAGTTATGCGGTCATGCATAACTCGTTCCCTGCTGCAAGCAACAAAGGAAAAACAGAGGCGTGAAAACGCAGCTGCTGCCGGGCGCGACGACGGGGCATAAACCAGACGGGGAAAAGCGCTAACGTCTCCGGAGCCCTCGCGGGGGCCGTTAGTGTCCATTTCCGCGTTCGAAACGGCCGCTGGTGAGGCGCCACCGCAACCAAGCGGCCCCGCCGCGAGGCTCTGTCCGGAAGCGCCCGACCCAGAGCAGCAGCCCGAGGGCCTTTTCCTTCCTTCTCGTCTTGCGTATTTCCATCAGTTTTTTAGTGCATTCCGCTCGTTGCAAGCTGAATGCCTTGAGTGACCACTATCTGAACACGTCAGAATGAAAGGAAGGAGGTTTCACTGCGTGCCTGCGTTTGATTGCTGAAGATAACAAGGTGTCAGTCTATGGAGCTCGCCATTAACGCCAATCACACACGAGAAAGAAAAGCGATGGGTTGACACTGGCCACGTCACTCGCTCTGAGCGAAGTCCCTGTGGACGCTTCCGTGCATTCCGTTGGATGAGCTTCGTCCTTGTTGATATCTTGTTTCAAAATGAAACTTCCTTTCCTTGCATGTCTGTGTGAGGGCACATACTTTGCCCGTATGCAACCGGTGTTATGTGTACCTGCACACTCATTAAAGGGGGCATGAAACAGGCGTACCACCCTCAATCTAATAGCGTCAAAGTTTTGTCAAACTTGTGAAAGGGCCAGACGTTACGGCCGTGCTTAGTGCCTTTCAACGTAATTAGTGGTGAGAAAAGTTCTGAAGAGTTTTTGACAACAAGAAGGATTGTACGGGAGAATGTGTACTGCGCGCCACACCGAATAGGCTCTATACCCTTTTTTTTCGAAGAATAAGCATATAGTGGTTTTAAAAAAAACCATACAGAAAGAAAATGAGGAACTGGACGGGATCTTCGCTTTATCCAATTTCGCGCTTTTTGTTGACTGATAAGGTATTGCAACTAACTCTCTACGCCTCTTATCGCTTCCTCTTCCTTTTGTCACCTATGCCACGTCGTCTGACGCGTATAAAGAATAACATTTCATTATCCACACAGCCAATATTGTGTGCGTTTTTAAAGAACCAAAGCGCCATTTTTAAATTCTGTTCGTGTTTGGCGTTTTAGTAAGCACGAAGCAGGCCGAGTTAAAAGTCTTGCCACAACAGCGAAGGCTCTGCCTTGCATTCCAGCGGTAGATTTGCCCCTCGAGGGGCCGCCTAACAACCAACTCGGCGCGGCCGCCAATGCATATTCAACGCCACGCGCCGTGACTTGGCCCAGTTTGGCCGCCGTTTAGCCGTAGGCACCAGGCGTGTGCCCCTAACGTCGTCCAGGTTAATCTGGAGGAAATAATGGGAAGCTGCCCTTCGCTTTGCTGCCTGGCGACACTTTCTGGCGCTCGTGGCCCAGTTCACACGGTGCACGTGCAGCGCTCGTGATGCTTTCCCGCCAAAGGCGGCATTACTAAAGTAACAACCACCCTTGCTATGCCACTAGGGGCAGTGATTCTTGTTTCATTCTTACTCCGAAGGCAACAGCGGCATGCACTAGCCTCTTCGAATCATTGCTATTTTTCGAGCGCATCCTTGTGCACCGTTGTAATTGTTGCTGCCTTTCGAAGTACCTTGTTGTTCCTTTAAGCTATAGCATGCACAAAGCTGGGACGCACGTAGAATGAAGAGCGCTGTTTTCTCCGCTCGCTGTGTCCTCCACAACTTTGTATACCATTTAAATTAAAGGGGCTCTGCAACATTTCTGAAAAAATGCGCTCACTGTTGTCTTCGTGTCTGGAAACACTGCGAAAGCTGCAGTTATCGCCGACACGGAGCGGCACTGGGTAATGTGCTCGTTGCAGCAGATACGCCTTCCGTTTCTGCTCTTCTTTTGTGGCGATTTTGTTAAATGGGGCTATCGAATCGCTTTATTGCTGAAATTCAAAGGAAGTCGACCAACAGCCGCGACATTGCTGCAGTGATGTTATTCGAGCGCTCGAAGAATGCCAGGACTGAGAAAGAGAGAAACATCTTTTGAGCAAGTTTCTAAGTTATCTGGTGGATGTAGTAGAGTAATTTGGGGGTGAGGTATTTTGTTACTCCGTATTCTAAGTACTAGATATGTTTCTCGACTTTTGAGATATAGAAAAGTAAATTAAAAATGTGTTGCAGGTCCCTTTAAGGCGCTCTTGGACACCAACTACGCACAACCAACTAGGCCAATTGCTTTCCTTGCTTTCAAAATAGCCGAGTGAGTGGTACAGACGCACATAAACAAGTTTCCCCTCGTGAAATGCATTACAAGAGTTCAATCAAAAGAAATCTCAGTCAGTAAAATTGGATAATATGATTGCATTCCGCGGTTGAAATTATTTCGCATGATATGGGTTGGATGTATGAGATGGTTCCGTAGGTAAAGCAAAAAGATGGCGACACTGCGGCGACGTGTACTCAGCGTCGCAGATGTGGAAAAGTTTCGCTCCTCTGCGAGGTCAGCAGTCGGTATTGCGGTGCAGGTCACGTAGTTTACCCTAAGCGGATGCCAGTCCTTGCCAAAGCAAACTCCTTAAACGACCAATCAAGGGCCGCTGCGCGCGCGTCTTCTCCCCTTTAAACAGCGCACCCGCAGTATGCATTTACGGCCTCTTTATTCGGGAGGCTTTAGGCGCCTTTGTATTCGGACTGCGCGGCCAGCTAAGTCGCGCTGTTGACGCCGCAGTGGTTTATCGCTTGGCGTCGGAAGCCGGTTCGATAATATCGCTCTCCCACGGAGTACTGGCGACCCCCTTGCCCAACTGAAGACGCAGTTGGAATCTTTCAAGAACCGTCCAAAAACTTAGTCTTTTGACTGGGGTTGTTTGTTGTTTATGGGTAGGCGACGAAACATGCGGGGCGACATGCACTTCGCTGAGCCGTTCAGCTTGTTTTCCACAGAGCGAACGACCCCCGAAAATAAGCGTAAATTATTAGTAATAAGCAACAAACAAATAAATAGCGTCGCAAGTCGAAACGACTGTTTTCTGCGAACTGTTGCACTTGTCTTATGAACTTGCCTGCACTGTAATGAAATCCTCTAGTTCAGCTTCACCGCTATGAAATCGACTGACTAATTCACGCATCCAAAAATCAAATTTCGCGGAGTGACGAAGTCAAGCATACGATCTGACTCAAAAGCACGAACTGCACTGTGGCACTGCGCAGCACGGAACGTCATTGCAAAGGTATGAACAAATGCGATTACCAGCAGAGCTGTTTTAGCGTAATCTTGGTCCGCTGGCGTTAGCACAACAAATACCAAGAAAAAAAGCTGTGCCGCCTGTAAAGGGTGCACCACAGCAGAAAGAGTGTTACAACAGTGAAGCCTGCTTTTGTGCCTGTTCGAGAGTGAGCACAAGGGGCATATGCGTATGTGCACCCCTTACTATACCTTTACTATACTACTAATACCAATGGAAAAAATAGAAAATGGAAAATGGAATACCAATGGAAAAAATAATAGTATAGTATAGTATAGTATAGTACCGTATACCTTAGCATAGCCTAGCGAGCACAACCCAAACCTAACAAAACTTATCAAAACCGGAAGAAGCTACGTCGACCCCAAGCTCCGCTGTTTGTCCAGTTTTGCACTTCTAGTGAAAGCTGCGCGAATTTTTCTGTTGTGTGTTAACGGCGGTCACCTCTAAGAAAGACACTACATACAAGCAAGCATACTTGTTTTCCCTTTATTTATCATGACAATGGTGCCTATGGATGATTTCACCACTCGAAGTGCATATTCAAATGATGACATCTGGAAGGTAGAGGCCTAAGTCATGTTTCGAACGGCTTGCGACTTAGGTGGTAACCACGTGATAATAATAGCGCACTTATTAGAGCGTTGGTTTTCCAACGTCTCGCGCTATACAGCGCCTTTCGCCTGAAAGACACACGGAGCAGAAGCAGTTTTTGTCCTCCGACATTAAAATACATGGAACATCAACCATTTAAGCGTCGCTTAAAATTCAAGAACCCATCTACAAGCAGTCGCCGCAAGCTGCAATTGTCCTCAACGCCAATAAGAGGACCTGCCCTTCGAGCGAGCATCAGAGGAACTCGTGCCCTCGGGAGACAGGATAAAAGCTGCTGGTGTCCTTTCCTGGTCTTCAATTATCACACCGCGTGGCAATTTGTTTCCTCGTTTAGATGGTCAGGATATCATCGACGGCTTAGAGTTGGGGTCAGCGTGGCAGCGTTTCGCACGACATTGTTAGCGACCGCATCCTTGAGTGCATTATAATATCCACGTCCTCCGGTGCTTATTTTTATCGCGTGCCACCGAATGTAAAGATAGAACGAGGGCGCAGATCTCGTGGCGCGCTCATAAGGGCGTGTGGGGTCTTTGGTGCTCCGTCAAATCTCGGTCCTCTTTATAAGTTGGACAATTTGTATCTCTAATAGCGGCGATTGCGGCCAGGTGTGGAGAATTGGAAAGTGCCAAGAACGGCTTCTCATTGTAACTCGCTGTCCGTAATCTTATGCAGTTGCCTTCTATTTTCCCCTAAGAGGTCCCTCGAAGCGCTCACTCAACGACTTGCGCTCGAGGCGACGGGAATTGAAAGCCCGCCCATGCCACCATTGTTGTCTACCTGGGCGACGACGATGCTCCATCAACCAGCTATACACACATGCGGACGTGACCTTATTTTCAAACCATCGCCGTGCATAAAAGAGGAAGGGCACACGCTGCATTTATCGACGCCAGCGAGACCCGATTCGGTCGGGTATAACGCGCGAATTATAGTGGACGTGCCTCCTCTGCCAAAAGTCTGTCGGTGGGCACCACGCTTGAAGCCTAAGAGTGGAAAATAAACACCACTCTTCACTTTCTCAAGCGACGTCAGTGATAAACAAAATGATTTCCAGTGCCTTTCCAGAGAAATCCCTATAAGCGGCATTCCTGTGATATATACCGCGTGTATAATCGCGAGAACCACAGCGCCCTTAACAGCGACGATGGGAATTATATCGAAGGCAGGCTAGAAGGCTATGCCCTCATATACCTTAAGATTATCTCCCGCCCACTCCCATTATGTATTCGAGAGTATACAACGGCGATTTCGTGGCATCTTTCGGAATGTGACACATGTTCTAAAAGTGAATCGTTATGAACTATGTGCCGAACTGTATTATTGGAAGGGTGTGGACGTCGACGTGAATGAACGACAAAAGCCTCTTTATTCGTTCATCGGAGTGCTACTGTAAAATCTGCCCGCCCAATTTCAAACACACATGTGCTAAAATCTTTAGCTCCCACCATTAACTCGCATGCTGGTAGAATAAATATGCGTTTTTTTTATTCTGTTAGGATTAGTTACTCGTTATGTTGAAAGTTTCGGTGATGTGCTATTGTGCGTATAGCGACCACATACAATGGCGAGTGTATCTTCTTTTCAGATCGGGCGTGACGTTTTTGTTGGCTACTTACTCTACAAGCACTCTAGCAGGAAAAGGAGGAGGAGGAGGAGGACAGTGAACGGACTGTCCGAAAGGTTATGCTGGCGAAGAGCCCGGTTTTCTACTCAGTACTGCGGGAGGGGTGTTTAGAGGATGAAAGAGAGGGCAGGCGGAAAGGAGGGGATAGAGCGCGCACGCCCTCTACTCCCTTTTCGGACCCTATAGTCGTTCGCCTAAGCTTGTGCCTTTCAAGAAACTTAGGAGGGCTTTTAGTCGCCGGAGAATTTTTACAGCTTTCCATGGTGGCCTGCCACAATCATTCTAACCAAGTGGATATCATTTGTACTTACTTTACAAGAAAAAACGCACTAGAGGCAAGAAGCTGGCTGAAGAATTAGCTTGAAGAGGCAAATTGCCCTAGTATACATACATAAACTGCTGTACGAAGCAAAGCGATTGAAGGTGCGCATAAAAGTTGCACACAGTAGTAAAACAGCGCGGGTATCGCAGATTGTTCGAGTCGTTTTGCACTATAGTAAGTTCACAACGTTGCACTTCCTGTTCGAAGGCCTTCAGGCAGCTATGCCGCAAATCACATGCGGGCATCAAAGGCTGAAAGATGAGCAGAACCACCAAGTCCAAATTTCCGTTCACAGCCGGCCACAAACTTGCAGGACCGGTTGTAGCATTTTTGGCGTTTTGCTGCCTTGGCGTGATGTAATTCGGACACAACGTCAGCATTGCTCTGAAGCCTAAGTGGGCCACTTCATGGCCAATATTTATTTGAACAGTTTTCGTACCGTTTTACCGGAACGACCCGCTAAAGTATCATCTGATACGTACTGGGAACTACGCACCCTGCAAGAAGATTTGATTTCAGCACGAAACACCAAATGTAGCGCTAGTCTACGGTCAGCACCCAGCAAAGACAGTAAAGAGTTCAACGTGAAATACAAGTGTCAGCTACCAATGAAACCCTTTGGTCATGAAGTATGCCATAGAGCCGCTCGCCAGGCTTCCTTGGGTAAATTATTAGTCTATATGCTGAGGGTTATTGTCCCGCTTCGATAACTCGTGTCTTGCCATCAACGCAAGAGCAGTGACCGACCTCTGCCACCGCCGGAGACCGTTCATCTGCTGGCCCACCCTACGGTCCCGGCTATACCAGCGGTTCTCTCATCCATTCTCGCACTGCCCATTCACAAGCACTCACAGATGAAATTACCACAACGTGAGCGGAAAACTGAGGTGCCTTTAGGCAGCCCTATTAAGAAGCAGACACACCTCATCGCAGCAACTCCGGGCAGTGTTCCCCGTGTTACGAGATGAGCCACTATCCACACCAACAGACCTCGTTGGTCATCAGTGGGCGCAGTTGAAACGATGCAGCGCTCCACTTCGGGGCAGGGGGGTAATCTCGGTCGGGGAACAGGCGAGTCGACCTTGAATTCGTCGTCCGCCGGTAAGTGAAGGGAAGGGGTGGGCAGCGCGGCGGTCACAGGCGCAGCAGCAGAAGCACCTCATTGTTGTTGTACTGGCGCTCACCGGCCCCGAATTGTGTCCGGCCGTGAATTTAGGTCAACGACCAGCGACTTAGACGCAGTCATCGGCCTCGCGTGCATATACGGCGACGTACTGCATCCTCCTGCTCCTTGTGCACATCTGCGCGTGCGCGAATGCAGCGTAGCTCTCGATTAATTAGACATACTGCACGCACTATGGACGGCGCGAAGCCGCAATTATAGCGGGACACAAGAGCCCGATTATGCGCTGTGAAGACGCGGCGGGCCCCTTTCAATCTTGCTTGCGTGCCGACACCTTGCATCTGATTCGAGGTCACGGTGGTGGTTCTCAAGGCACGCCTGCATCTATTCAGAGGCCCGTATTGGTAACTGAAACTGGGCTGCGTATGCAGCTCAGCTAGAAGGCAGGTGATATTTAGGCTTTGAAGTGGAGGTTATGTTCATTACAACCTCCATAATAACTACAGGTTTGATGTTGCGACGGAGAGAATGTAGGCAGCAATTATAATCACAACACAACGGGTCTTAATTAGAGTGCCAGCGAGATACGGCCCCCCAAGATGTGCAAATAGCGAAGGCTGTATAAGAGAAAGCGGCCAAAACATTTTTTCCGTCGTTGGCTAAGATGTTTCTTTATCGGGAGTACCCATTTGTTCCCAATACAAACGATGGCAAAGTCCGACACGTGTGACAATGTGCTCCTTTGATGGTGGCGATTGGTATGTGGACGTCGCAGCCACATGAGAATCGGTGATTTGGCCATGAGCTTCTAACGGCAGCTGTTGTCGTCCCTCCCTGTAGCAGGTATGTGCGAATTGTGGTTGCGTGTGATGACCCCTCATCCAATAGGATAATGCGCGCGGACACTGGATTTTCGCGGAACAAGGCTTTCGCCTCAAAAACTAAGCGTGTGGAACAATGGAATTTACAAAGGTATAGCTTATGAACCACCCCCCTGCCCCAACCCCCCGTTTACCTTGAAGTTCTAGCTAAGGCCCAATGTGTTTCGTACATATCTCACCTTATAAAATATGATCGACATTTCTTGGGTCGAAAAACAATGTCCAAATTCTCCGAGAAATTGTGAGTAACTCGGCGACCGCACAAAAGAATACCTCTTCTATTTCGAAAACGTAGAATTTCTGAGGTTAGCGTACAATCAACTGGCCCTGCGCTTTTAGGACGCAACTCACTAACGTAAAGACAGGGTCACGGGTTTCGAAAGGAATCCAGATGTGAGCTAAACCAACGGAAAGGCTTTATCCTTTTTAGCACTTGTTTTTGTTGTGTTTTCGCTTGCTTGTTTACAAGCTGTCGAATTCCCTGCTGAAAAGGCAACTGAAAGCAAGATTTGCATGGCTGACTCAACTTCCCAGGGTATGCATTCCCCGCTCCCTTTCAAGGTACGCCCTTTCTCAAAACTTTCTGGGCCAATCCTAAGCCTTCTCGACCACAAACAATTCAAAGAAGAAGCTTTACCCTTAAATGTGACAAAAATATTTTATGGCACTAAGAAAGAATGGCGTTTTCTCAAGCTTTCCGGCATAAAGTGTTTCAGCCTAGCTTGGGACCTAAGCTTGAACATCGCATTTTTTGCGTCCTGCACACTTTCGACTTGGCCTAGAAAATTTGGACAAAGCCTGTACTTCGCACCTTCTCCCTTTACGGAAATGCATATTTCTTTGGAACCACCAGAGGCAAGCAACGACTGCTTTGAGCACCGAAGAAAAAGAAATATTTTTGTTTTCTAGAAAAATAAAATACACCAGGCCGCAGCCGGAGTGGGTCTAAATCAGGAAGGCAGGCCTCAAATCGCTCGTGCGAAGCCTGCGACAGCAGTGCCGCGTCGCGTGCAGCCGACCATTCTCGAGACAGGAAGAGTCAGCGGCAACGCTACAATGTCCGGGAGTTGCGGCGGGCCGAATGGGTTGGAGAAACGGAGAATTGGTATGGGAAACATGGTGCCGTATTTATGCACCGGTTCAACTGCGTGCACGCGTTGCATCGACGCCTTTGAAAGACGGACCGCGCACGAAAAGCAGGTTTCCCGCATAAGCGAGAGATACACTGCTTTTGAATACGGTGTACGGGAATAAATTATCCCTGTGTGCGGCGAAAATAACTCCGATTCAGATGCCGATAGCAGCACACTCCGCTTGTGCCCCTACGCGCCTTTACGTGCTTATAGATGAGGAAAGTGCGGAGCTTGACCCTTCAACTACTATGGCTATCGGGCATCCAGAACTAATCCTTGCCGCGTATGGACGGAGGTCTGTGGTCAAAAACCCTGTCTCGTGGAACTCGCTTTTTCAAGGAAAACATCGCATGTTTTTTTGTTCTATTTTTATTTCGTGAATGTGTGGTCTGGTTAGTCACTCCGAAATGTATGCGTCACTTAAAGCACCAGTGGCACAAATATATTATCTATATTTTTCTATGTGAAGTCGAGATGTAACGTTTGCAGGTTATGTTCCTGTCTGTTTGTGCGCGCAAAGACGCGGATAATGACTTTGAAATATACACAGCAATATAATGTGCAGAAATTCTGAATAACAAATCTTGTGCCATCGTTTTGGAGCAGTGTCATAGTTGGCATCCCAAATGTCACGTATATTTTGAACGAGTCGTCGCGCCGGAGCGAGCCGCAAATGCAATTTAAGTTATTTACAACTTGGTTGTTTTTAAATGCCAAGAAATGTACTCGTAAGACATGCCTCATTGACAACGGGCCTGGTCGGTAACGAGGTGTTGGGGCCTGCCAACCTTAATGCATTACTTACGTCATTTTACGTGACGGCTTGTTGGAATTCGCGTCCTCGGCAGGGCGTGCGGGTCAGCTGAAAGATAACGCTCCGAGGACGAATGCAAATTCACGCGACGATTTTAACGCGGACAGAGCGTGCAGCAAATAGTTGGATACAGGTATGCATTTAAGCTGTTGGCCAAATAAGGGAAGGCATTTTGTGCCACCGACAGCAGACTCGTGTCAATCGGGTGGATACAGCCGGTCGGAAATTTTAACGTAGCTTCAGTCTATTATAAACAAAGGCATGCTTTCGTCACGTCGCGGTCAATCGTCTTTGAGGCTGAATTTGCAGGTGCACTAAGAATAAAACAAATATATTCATGCCTTCCCGTCGGTTTTTCTTTCTTAGCTTAACATTTTACGACGACGACATGCGAGCGTCGTTTTGAGCGTCGTCCTGACGTCCTGAAGATGACGTCAGTTAGCTAAAATTTTCGGGCTCCAGAGCTCGACAACTTCAGCTAAATGCCCGTCTGTAAACGGGAGTCTAGACAACAGAACAATAAAAAAAAATAACATTTTTTTTGGCTGAATTTGCAGGTGCACTGAGAACCGAGTGAATATATTGATTCTACAAATATACTCCACGTGAAAGCTCTCAAGAGCGGAGCAGTGATTCGTCAAAGGAACTGCGGTGCCATCTCTTGACTAGTTTCCCTATCAGTCTGGCGTTGATACCAAAAGTACTCAAGAGAGGACGCCGCAAGCCTTGAAAATGCCTGATTAATGTGGGGTAGATGATGCCTTAATTCGTGACTTTTTTCTTATTTTATATTGTAGTGTACTTTTCTGTGGCACAGCAGCGGCCACCTCCGCGGCTACGGCGCAGCGCTAAGACCACCCCCAAGTCTTTGTACGTGACGAACGTGTGCCTATGTGGCGCAATGAAGTTGACATCGGCTTTGTAGCGCGATGGAACCAGGTTCGATTCCGACTAGGAGAAACGGTGATGTTTCCGAAGCCGCTGTTTGGGTGCGTGACGCAGCATGACTGCAATGGCTAGATACCGTTACCCCGAAGAGCAACGACGACAAGCCGGACCCCTGAAGTGTTCCGCACTTAATTTAAATGCGATATTATCAGGCTAAACGTTGAATTCCTCTCGCTTGGGGTTGGGGTTCTGTTTTGCAATTAATGCTCAGTAGTCCGTAAATCAGACGTCCCAAGGCCTATATCTCTAAACGAGGATTTCATTACCGCTGAACATCCCTTTATCTTGCCAAAATGTAATATCTGGTCTAGCTTCTCCTGAAAGTCAATATATTGTGCGAATCATTTTCCCCAATTCGAAATCTACGATGAGAGGCGACACAAATGGCGTCGACGACCTACGTTCATCCGTCCGTTCACTACCACGCACTCGAAGCCTCGCTAGGACCCTCACGTATCAACGTTCACTACCACGCACTCGAAGCCTCGCTAGGACCCTCACGTATCTCAACGGGATGGAAACGATCATCACATTAAGGCGAGACGCTGCCCCGGGTGTGTCGCAGCGTCTGCAAAGACGTGCGGACAACGGCAAGCGCCCCCGTCTAACGAGTCGCCCATTGAACGCCGGACAACAAAGCGCCCATTACGGTACACGCGAACCGACCGGCGAGTCGCTGTTGTGGCATCGTCCGCGATTCACCTCCGACCCTCGACGGCCCGCACACACCCCCGCGCAATCACGGGGGAGGGGGGAAGGGCCCTCGTGAAAGAACAGCGTCGCGGCCCCATTTCGCCAGTGGTAACAAACGCGGCGGCGTCCGGCCCGGCGAACGTGTCGTAAGGCCCGCTGAAAGGAGCAGCCAGCTCCCCGGGTCAGCGCATCCGCGTGCAGAGAACTCGGCAGCATTGTTGAATTCTCGAGGCGCTGCGCGCACGCGCTTATGGGCATCCCTACGTGCTCATCGTCGTCGGCTGCCCAATTGACGAGCACCGTCGTAACACGTGGGATCGTCCGTGACCTTCCGCGAGGCTCCCGTGCCGTATGTAGTCCAACGAACCTTTAATAAAAAATGGTGCACGCTGGTTCGCGAGGTGAAATGCGGGTCACGCGCTAGTCCTCGTACCCCTGTACCGGCTCGGCTCAACCAGTAACGATCGTCGCCTGCCGAGGTGGCTTGGAAGGGGAAAAGAGGCATGTACTGCTCGTCTTCTGCTTCTTGTTTCTTCTTCTGTTCCGTACGCGCACTTCTTTTCGCCTGTTTTATTCTTTCTTTCTGCGTGTCTGAGTGCGCTATCGTAACTCCACTTTTCGTTTCGGCGTCCTTTGGACTCAGCCAGCGGCTTCGCTTTGCTGTTTCGTTTTCGCATTTTTTCTCTGGGCGCGTCGTGTACACAGCCGAATCGCGGTCACGCCGTTCACCCGCCATCCCGAACCAGCTCCCCCCGATTTCGGTTTGGGTGCCCTACTGGCTTCGCCGTCGCGACCGGCTGGCTGCGGATGGCGCCCTTTTTGCGCGTTTATTGAATTCCAGTCGCGCCTCTCGGCCCACGCGAGCGAATATTTCGGCTTCCTCGAGGGCTTGTCTCGGCTGTGTAACAGCAGCTTGGCCGACTGCGATCTCCGCTTTCCCACGGAGCGTTGGTCGGGTTCAAATGTGCCTCGTGGTTTTCTTCGATTCTTTTTTTTTTTGCTTCTTCGTCTCGAATAATCGCGCTTAGCCCTTGCTGTAGTCGGCCTCTGTGGGTGTCGACGTCCGCTGTATGTGTCTAAATACGATGTGGACGAGGAACCTTTTTTTCTTTGTTGCATGAGGTATGTTTCTCTAGTTTGGCTAGAACGATGAAGAACATGCTTTTGTTGTGGGCGCTTCAACTTGTGTGATCTAGAAATTTAAGATTGGTGGCTTCAGAGGCAAACATTGTTCTGTCCAAAGGGAGAGCCCGCAAGCTTCTACAGACCTATCGCATGTCGACGTTCGTGTCACGTGATGTCGACATTTAAAGCTGTGCACTTCACACGCAGAAAAGCCTGAATGTTGGGACAATTTCTAGTACATGTAATGACCGTTCCAGTCTTAAACAGATTCATTATTTTCCACCGCAAAAAAAAGAAAACAAAACGAAAACGCTATGCCTTAACCCCAGCGCCGTCAGGACAGAGGGGATCAAGAAAGGGATGCAGATGCGTGCTTGTCGGTTAGCGCTGGGATGAACCTAAGACGCTGCTGTAAACCTAAGCGGAAACTCCTCCGAATAAGCGCAAGGCAAGCAGTCGGAGACAGTTAGATTTTTAAAGCACATATTATATAAGTAGCTGTAAGGCGCCTCCGACATTTTTTTATACCTGAACGCTGACACGCAGGAATCGAAACAGCTTGTTTGGGTTGGCAGAATGGCGATGTAATAAAAAAGGGAGGTCAAATATCAAAGCTTAAGTATTGAAGATATGATTACAGTTCTACCAACTCTACTTTATTGATGCTCTCCTTTTGTGGAAATCGACGTACCAACGGCTCCTAGACCGGAGTCTTGTGCTCATTAAGATAAAAGCCACGCTAGACTGGCTACGTGCTTGCGTTGGTCCCTGTTTAAAATAACAGTAGCTGACTTCGACGGCCACTAACAGGCCAACACGCAATAAGCGTACCAGCTCGGCGTTTTATATTTCTGCCCACAGGCCTGAAGTACGGGAGGCTGTGGATGGGACCAAAGCTCATCATGAGGCGTTCCCTTCTTACGACGGCCCATGCTACCGCTATTCACCTGCGCGCACACACGAAGTGCCGTTCTCCGTTGCTGCGCCTATCCGTGGCACCATTGTTCGTGAACATGTCTTTCCATCCGCGGGAGGTATCCGTGAAGAAACTATAGCAGACGATGCAGCGTTACGCACCCAGTTGCGGTACACAGCAGCCCTCTTCTCGCAGTCACGTGACGCTGACGTCACAGCCAACGTCACTCTCCAAAACGATCAACTTCCGCACGCTTACAGCAATAGTACGTTCGTGCGAGACAGGATCTTCGCGAAATTGAGCCCGTCACCGCTACTCGATGGAAATTTGCAACCAGTAAAGAAACAAGCTGCAGGCAACAGCAGCTTTCGTCTCCTGCTGCATTACGCAAAGAACGATTAATTGTTTCTATTTCTGCAGCCGCCGTCGAGGTCAGGTGCGACGAAGAAGGAAGGACCTCGGGCGCACAGGTAGGCGACAAAGACGGAATTGCAGTAACGGGCCACGCGTCAAACGCTGTTTCCTTTCTTTTTTTACCGTTCGCCGTGCATTGCGTTGAGTAAGAGTCATTATCTCCGACGACGGTAATAACCACCACGAAAAGAGCCCCACTACTGCGGTAATATGCCGCTCCCATTTCGCGCATACCTCCAGCAAGCACTAGGGTGCCAATTCGCGTCTCTCCGTTACGCGTAAGGGCCGAGATGGAGTCGGATACGAGACGCCCAGATGACTGGGAACGGGTTTTTTCTGTCCTGTTTCATAAGGAGCCGGTGGCGACCGTCGCCACAAGGAGGAAATGAAATAAATTTCGCGGTCATGCAGTCTAGTTTCCGTGTGGGAGGAACTGACGTCATCCGAGAGGCGACCGTTGCCAGCAACAGGTTTCGGCATCTCCGTGTTTGCGTGTGCTACCGTAAAAATGTATACCTAGGGGTGATCCAATTGACGGACAAAAAATAACGGCATTGCGGCTCAACGAGGGTTTACAAGCTGGAAAAATTTCAGTGGACGGACAGAGAACTGAGCAAAAACAAGCCCACTTAAAGTGACGATCGAGCCAGCCAACACAGCCATCAAGAGGAGGAATGAACGTTTAATGCAGCACTCAAAGTACTTTGACCGCAAGGTAGGGGACCTGCTTAGTCCGTGAAGCCCTGGGTCTTGGCAGCCTGTCTCACGCGGTCTACCAGAGGTTGTTGGTGATCCGTGTCAGAGCTGGTCATGCTCAAATGAGGGATTTGGATTTGCGGTAAGGGACGGTGTGTGGCGGTCCTCCCATACTATGTGGTAGAGGGTGCATGGGCCTGTCAGAATTCACAAGTGTACGTGTATAATGTCGGATGCATCGAGCGTAGTAATGCACCATGTGGAAATGTGTTCGTCTGGAGCTGTCTGCAGATGACCGTGTCTTCGCGAGACATATGGAGCTGTAGAGGGGCAAAGGTTCTTGGTCCCAAGCGTTAATGTGCCAGGATGTCAGTGTACCTTCTGGGGATTATTGCTCGTGTTGGGCTCGTGGAAGGACTGGCTTGATATCACAGAAGGAATCACCCGGTGTGCGTGAGCTCGGGGTGCGGCATCAGCCGCCTCATTCATCCCTTCGAGGGATGAATGAGCCTGTGTCCGTATGATGAGAATGTCGGGTAAATGAGGTTGGGTCGATAGAATTTTTGCTGCTGTTGATGAAATGCGTCCAATTTGGAAGTTTCGACCCGCAGTCTGGAAGTCTGATACGACTCCCAATATTTAGTGGAATTCCACTCTGTGAAGAAGAATGACAAACGAAGCTGGGTGCAGTCCAAGGAGGGCACGAAAAAAAAACACGTTTGTTCGTCACTTGCGATTGAGCACGCACCTTAGCTAATTAGCTGAGTGAAACGTGGAAGGAGTGGAGTTTTAATCTAACGGACAAGCATGTGGCTGTCCGTCCGTTTCCCTCCCGTAGAAGCTGATGTATTGACAGCATTCGGGAATTCCACAATATTTACAACTTCCGCCTGAAGTGACCAATCACGGAACGTCGATGAATCTCCGCGTATACTATTAAAGTCGTCTTAGAGACCAATTGTATTTTAATTTGTTTCGGGTAGTTTCGATAAACAAGAGTGACAGCCGTTTAGCACTTTACTGTGAAGTAATTATGACAAGTTAATGAAACTCGTCATGATGGCCTATTTCACCACTTTTTTTAAGACACCCGAGCTACGGAGCTACATTGGACATGTAACTACGGAGCATTTTACACTAGCTGTGGAGACGAAAATTACGCCGCTCTGTCCACGGACGCAGGTTTGGTCAGAACCTAGCCATACACAGCTTCGCTGTAAAAACGAAAGAGAGACGCGCGAAACGCGAGACGGCACAAGAGGACGTCCATACGTTATGTCGAAAATGGCGAAACAGCCGTGCTACGTAAGGGACCACCCGCGACCGCGGACGTTTTGGTCGCGGCCTTCGCGGATGCTCGCAGGGTCTGTTCTTTACAGCGCGTAGTCTGTGTAGAAACATCACCCAGCCAGCCTGAAAAATACGAAACAGCAACGTCGTGCCACAATAGACATTCTGTCTCGGCGTGCATTCTATGTCGGAAGCAGAAAAGGAAGGAACAAACAAAACCGAAAAACGTGCAGCTCGTTCCGGCGGTACTTCGCTGCACACTGGTATCGCTTTACGGTGCGTTCGAGACAACAATGGTGGCGCGATAGCGTGCAAAACGGGACCCTCGGTGTGGCCTTGCGCCTTTTTGCTAAGAACTCCGTGCGTCCTCTTGCGCGGACGTCTTACGTATGCCCTTGCCTAACTGGTGACCCGTGGGAACCGTACGTAACCAAAAGGTAAAAAAAAACCAGTGCACCCCTCCGTCTAACGACGACGGTGGTTGAACTCGAAGCTTTCCCGTGATTGGTTCCTTGGTTTGCCAATCCCCACGCCAGCATGTGCTACTCTGAATGTTCCCACCACTTTTTTAGAATACCCACAGCAACCCTCGGGCTTGCAATCCGTATAGGCCTAACGTTTGTGTTTGGGGTGTACAGGCGCGAATCGGTGCCTGCTGCTCGGCGTTCGCTTCGACCACCGAATCTGACGATTAACTGCGCGAGGCATTGGAGCAGGGTTGTCAGGCGGCGATCTCCTTCAAGACAAAGGAGGACATCAGCTGCGCTTTAAAAACACTTGCCTTTCTGCATAAATACCGGAATCCCTCACTTTTTTGGCTGGTAAATACTAACAAAGGAATACTATTATTGCCCTGTAATCCCAATTTTTGAATTGTATCCTGCTTTGTGTTCTTCGTCTGCAATTGCCTTTGTGTATGCTTATACGACCACCCCTTTATGTAATACCCCGTCAGAGCAATACGCAATGCGCGTTGTGCCGTGAAGCTCTTGCGCAGTAACAATGACTCAGCATTCCAAGGCAGCTATCGCACAAGACATAAAAGGGCAAAGAAGAAAAAACAAGGACGAGCGTACTCTAACAATTGCATTTTATTACTGAATTGTGACTTTCACATTGCATTCAGTGCATTCTACTTGCTAAATACACGTTTTTTTCTGTCGACTTAGTATGTGATGTGTTGTTGAGCAGTAGCTTTGATGCAGCCTTTCCTGTATCAAATGTGCGGCCAATACGCGAGGATATTTTTTTTTTCTTTTCCGACGGGCTGAAAAAATGGGGGTGCGGAATATATGCAGGAGCGGGTTATACGCGCGAAAATACGGTAACTTTCCTGTGCTTTTGTTTCCATGCTCGCTTTCACTTGCGATTGTAGATGAGAGCAAGAAGAGGACGACGGAACAAGCGATGGCAGACAAAAGAAGCCCACGTACAAGTCACTCGGGGACTGCCAGTGCCACTTCCGTCAAGGTTCATCAAAAGGCCGCTGGGAACCGCCCCAAACGCCCTTCTTAGTGTCGGCTTACTTCGAAATCCTCTGCCTCATCAGCCTCGGAAGGACAGCGTGCATGTCTACGCGCTCCCCTGTCGGACATAGCATCTGCTGTCTGCACCTGTCTATAGGCCTGCGTAGCGTCTGTCGCCGTTGCTGAAGTCCAGAATAGAATACGATTGCGAAGAAGCTAATAACCTTTTTTTCGACCTACCCTCCCTGTTCTTGTTATATGCGTGTTGTATACAGGTCAAATGGAACGAACAGAATGTGTTGCTCACAGCCTGTAGGCGATTTGCGGTTCCCCATAGTTTGTTGGGAAAGAAGCAGTTATTTGTTCACGTTCCCGTCTTTAGGGGACAGCTGCGAGTGAGCTCGAATGTTTTACAGCAAAGCTGTCTACTCTTAGGAGTGAGCAGATAGATAGTCCCCCACGAAGGACCGAGCGTAGGAGAGCAATTTTCAACGTATGTTACATTCACAAAAAAAGGCCCTAGGGCCTCCCTAGTTTGAGATAAAACGCCATATATTCCCCTTAGAAGTCGTCCTTCTAGCAGTGCATTGTTTTTTAAGGTGAAGCCGACTTTACCAGGAACGTGTAAGTTTGGTTTTTGTAAGCTGGCTTTCCCACATGGCGAGTTGCGCAGTGAAGCGTGCCATCACGGAGGGAGTATGGATACAGCCCTAATTTATACCCCTCCACACGGCTGCCACCTCTTTCCCGAGTCGTGCATACCATAGAGTTTTATTCTCAATATATACCAGAGGGAAATCTGGCGCCACTGCTTAGGGCAGCCGCGCTTCAGCGAGCGTTCCGTCATCTATCGAGCAGCCACGTTCCACTTGTCCTTGGCATGGTTCAAGAACAGGCTGAAAAGTTGGCTCTGGCTGCAAAAAAAGCAACGATATTACTGAAAAAGATTCTACGAATTTGTTTTTGCATTCTAAAAACGAAGCTCCACAGAGATTTATTTGTGAGTGAATATTTAGGAGCTTATGCACGATGAACAAGAAAAAAACGTTAAGCTTTTTTTGCTGATTATGGCTTCGACACAAAAAAGAAGCAACATGGCTAGCTAAGCCAAGTAGGCGAGGAACGTCGCCAGCTGCAATGGCGCCGCCCACAGTGGCCCGCAATTGCAGCGCCACATTTCCCTCTAGCATATATTAGTATGAAAATCTATGTGCATACTGCTCGCCAGGCACGGCGCCATTAGCACACGTCATTAGTATGGCCTTCAGAGACCAGCAAAAAGCAACCAGGACGCATCCAGCATGTACCCATGAGGCAACGTACTCGTTCTGTCTGTTGAAACGTTATTTTGACCATACCACTCATCCTTTAGCTCCGTCAAACCAAACGCGACCATTGTCTGTAGAAACGTATCCCAGCGAACTCATTACCAGAGACGTAACTTAAATCCGATTCCCTTACAGGCATCCATCTCCAAAACAGATGCCCGAGAGCATGCGCGTCTCGAGGGACCCATCGTGCTCCCGTGCTCCTGTGTCGACGTTGACATTCACCACGCGCTAGGCTTTTCCGCTGCAACTTCTGAAAGAGACGCCTGCCTTCAGGAAGCCCTCGCCGTCTGCCCCGCCGCCAACGCTGTCTTGAGTGACGCTTTCGGCGCTCCTGCCGCGCTGCTGTCGTCGCAGGCAAGCGAGACGCGTCGTAGGCAGCGCGCTGCCTGACAGGCCGGCTGTCCGAGACAAGGACGGCTTCTGTCCGCCTTCGTGGCGGTGAAGGATGGCCTACAAGCCCAGTGGCAAGCCTTCCGCACGTCCACGGCTCTTAGCGTGTCTTTCCTTCAGCTTGCCACCGCTGATGCGATCCACGAAAGGCGACCTTCCGTGCTTCACCTTTTATCGTGCCTTTATTCGAGCGTGTCAACATGTTCTTAAAGCGAGAGCTTCCTGGGTGGGACAGATAGCGTCCTGTCAAAAAAACTAATGCATTTCCCCATAGACCGCTTGGTCGACCGAAAGGCTCTGATAAGAACTCCGGACACACGGCGCATGCGTGAAAGCGGGCCTTCATTGTGTCAGGATGGTTACTTGAAAATCACAAAAAAAGTAATGGTTCTAGATGAGACAATACCCACATCGGTCATGAAGCCAGAGTACACTAGTGTATCTTTGTATCGTATCGGAATAAACCACGGATCGGTTTATACGTTCAGCGTATAAATCGATACGTATAGATGCGTTCACTTAGTGCGGGAAAAATGGTCGCATGGGTTCGTTCTTCGTTTGCGATTTGGGGCTTAAACGTTTGACGATCGGTTGGACGCACTTCCAGCGAATTCTGTAGGATCGACGCACTTCTAGCTTACGCGTGTCTCTCAACTTTGTTTAGCAGGAAATAGTAAATTTTTCCGCGTTGGCACCGATACATTAATGGCGGCTAAGTTTGAAACGGCTGTATAAGTGTTACGATGTTAACGAGAGGCAAGCTGCTTTCCAGTCTTGAGACTTATGACTGACAATGGGCAAATTACAACATAGAGCGGGGATATCAATAAACGCAGCGTCGGCAGCCCGTATGTATACGGACGTGCCTCGTATACGGGGCCGTAAGGTGGTGCATATGAGAAACTATGGCGCAGTAGACAGCGCCATTCCCTCTCCCGCTGTATTAAACGTCTTCAAAAGCGCTCCGTAACGCAGTGACGCCAAAAAAAAAAAACACACGTCTGTTGCGAATAGATTAGCAGCCCGTATGAATCTGCACGCTATTTCGCTATTGCTTTTAGCGCTCAATCCGGAAGTAAACGTTAGAACCGAAGTTGTCATCGCATATCATGCCACTCCACCGATTCTCCGCAAAATTATCCAGCGGATTTTTCTTTTCTCTGCTTTACTTCTCACGCGTAGAATAGCTGGCCGGGTCGAAACTACTCTTAATCCTATCCCTTCTTGTTTAATTTGTTTCTGTGAAAGAAAAACGAAACCATGAATGGGTAAAGGTCACAGATGAAGATTACCTTCCCCAGAAGCTTTTTAAAGAACAAATTAAGTAGTCTAGATCCCCCAAACGTCTATGCCGACTCTCTCACAGTCCAGCTTTGTAGCCATCGCTTTCCTTTTTTCTCCTCGCCCATATCTCAAACTCGAGCAACGCCTCGGCGCAGTCTCCGGCACGCAGTTCTCGTCCAAGCCCAGTCGACGCTCGACTGGGTCCGCGTCTCGCCAGCGAAGAATTAAAGGCGTGGCCGCAGTGCTCTACAATATTCCGGCTCGCTGTAATGCGCTCGCCGAGATCCGCGCCCGAGCAATGCACCTTCGGCGTTCACGCACGCGTTGTATAAACGAGCCTACCGGACGGCCTTTTCTTCTTGCTGGCGGCCCTCTCCTGCTGCTGCTGCCGACTTTTTAAGTACGCAGACCGACGACGCCGCCGGACGGCTTAAGGGAAATGAGGGGCGCAGTAGCGACGCTGTTGGCCGTATCGGCTCGCTCTGCACTCAACTCCGGTTTAGTTGTGTGCAGCGAAACGGGGCGGCTCAGCTACTGCGACGTAAAGCGTTAACTTTCTTACCAAAGGGTCACACGCTTAAATCTGTGCACGGCAACGCGGTGTGTTCACCCAGGGTTTTGCTTAGGGTTTTTAACACACGATTTCATAGAGTTTGGGGTTCAAAATGGTGGCGGCAATCGCGAGGGAAATTAATGAGAAGCGGCAGGTGGCGGAGGTTGATCATGGTATCAAACTTACCAGAAAATGATTGTTACAGCCAGTATATTATAAGCACAATCTCGTCGTCAATTTTCGTTTCAGCGTCGCGTCGGTGGACCTCTTCCAGGCCTTATACGTCCTTAGCTGCGTGCAATGGTATGGAACGAAAGAAATATTCCGTACTACTTCTGTCCTCCGAAAAAGACTTTCAGAATGTACAAAGCATAGAGATTACCTCTTGATTCATGTATAATTGCGTACCCCAATTTTCCAATAGTCAGTTCGATGGCAGTGGGAGCGGGCACACCTTCCGTCATTACACTATGTTCACTGTAGCTCGGTTACTGAAATTCGAAACAGCGCAAAAAGACGGGACAAGGAAACGACGACACAAGGCGCTGTGACACAAAGCGCCTTGTGCGGTCGTTTTCTTGTCCCGTCTTTTTGCGCTGTTTCGAATTTCAGTATGCACCACCAGCTAGCTCAAACCACCGTTCTAACAAAGCTCGGTTACCTCCGGCTTGCAGATGCGCTTGGTACTGGCACCCAGATGTGCAAGAAAAAAAGGAGTTAGATGTAGTGTGGCGCCCTTTTGTGCACAAACCATGCCTTTAAGCAAAGTTAAGCAGCACTGCCTGAAACCAGAATAACACTTACTGTCATCCCAAAAAAGGAGTCAGGATCTCATTCAACTATGGAAAAAAATAGAACAAGCCCTAAATTTTAAAAAATTTCAGGAGTTTAAAATTTTGAAAAATCATCTCTTCATTTCGCATTAAACGTGCGTAACACTAAACGTGTCAAGATATCGAAAAATCCATTTGTAACTCCGACTTTTTTTGCTAACGTAGATAAGCACAAGTGAAGTTTGGTGTACAAAGGCAGCCGATATACTCTTCTTAAAATTTATCTAAAAAAGCAAAATATTTCCGAAAGCCCTTGTATCTCGCAGAGTACAACATTGCAAAAAATTTCATGTATTGAGAACATTATAATTTTTCATTTATATTTATATCATGGCATGACTCGACGTTGTACCTTCTACCAGCTTTACCGGACTGTGACATTTGCGTTTGAAACTCCGAATAGTTTTTTAGCGAATTCAATCGTTGCCAGAGACATGTTTTGTTGCAGGGTATTTCATAGGAATCCATTTAACATGCAACAAGCAAAGCCTTGTTATGAACTAATTACAACATTAGAAAATCACCCAGTTTCGATAACACGTAAATGGTATAAGCTGCTAAAAACACTGTTTTGTGAAATACATAATGCGCTTTCGTATTTAGCTTAAGATAATATTACGCTTAAGCATGGTGGCAGGCTGTTATTGCAAGGGGCGCTCTTTACACTCGACTACATGGATGCTGTTTTTGGAGCATTTTGGGGAAACGGCTGGCTTCATAGTACTCGAACTACGCACCAAAGTCGCATTTCGTTGCCTATATTAAGACGATACAGGCAACACCAATGCTTCGGTTTAACAGCAATCAAAACCGTGTTTTGTCTGTAGCCTCAGAAAATTTCTTTTTGCGTTTTTACGTGTACCATGGCAGAAAAACACTTAATTCGGATAGCCTTGCTCTCATAGGCTTTAATCGGTCGCTAAACATTCAAGGCACTCAGCCCGTGCTATTTTCCAACAAAATAAACTATACGTTGCGACTTTTGTGTGATTTGCAATCATAAACTGTCTAAGGACTATCTGTTATTGTTTCAACAACCTGCCGTTGTAACAATACATGAGGTTCCTTTAAAATGTTTCTGAAATTTTTTTTCTTTCGGCCGGAACCCGGCGTGCAGGTCGCATCTTATGGGTTTTTTTTTATTTCTAAATATAACACAGGCAACATTGATGTCTTGGGTCATTCATGTAAAAAAATCTGCTTTTAGTCTATAAGAGCTTAAGATCAGTTTTTCTACCGGACACGGCATGGATAAAAAGAGGTGCATAGCAAGCTTGGTTCCAATAGGTAAAAACCTTTTTTTTTAATTGATCGCCAGAAAAGCAGGGCATTGCTGTCACTTGTGTAATTTTAAAGCAAAATCTACCGCAAAATGTTGCCCCCGAGCAAAGGTTCTGTTCGGAGCAGTACAAAGTTTCGTCGGGAAAATAGCTTAAAGAGTCTTATGTATTGTTGCAACACCCTGGGAGAATTGTCAAACAGGACAGTTTCCTAATCCCACCGTCTGACATCATCATCGTCGTCGTCATCATCATCATAACCGCCACCGCCATCTATCCTAAATAGGCCCACCTGCCCATCATCAACCGAATAAACCCATCATCAACCACTCCTGTTCTGCGCTGCTCGAGTCCATTGTTTCTTTTCCCACGAATTTTCTTCATTCGACCCTCCGACCTCCCCAATTCGCACCGATAATCAACAGACTCAGCTCCAATCTGCAGATTACGACGCAAGCTATTTATTAATATTTTTTTCTTACAGTCGGACAGAGTCGATTGCCGGACAAGAATCGCTGGGTCAGGATATTGCCCCGGCGCGTTTTCCATTACGCGTTTATTGCACGCTACTGCGACTGCGCCCCGCTGCCAGCGCCCGCTCGAAACGCCGCGACTGGCAGCCTTGGCATGGATATGTACTCGGCGGAGTTGTTCACCTTCGAGGTGGCTGCGTTGTCGCCGTCGTCCGCGCGCACGAGCAGCGCACGCAATTTCGAGGTCCTTGGACAGCAGTCGGCGAGAGAGAAACGCCCTGTCGTCTGCGCCGTGCGGCAACACTGCAGCGCGCGACACCCCGGCGCTGTCTGGTCCGTTCTTCTCGGTCTCGCTGTTGAACCTCTGGTGAAAAGCAACTCGTCAACTGTCCCTGCCATTGTTGGTAAAATGGGCTTAGTGTTGTTGAGTTTGCTCGAGGTAACGTTTGCGTGGCGTTTTCGCGTAGGTAACAGTGATGGATCAGTCGGGCCTTGGACATACAACGCAGCCTTGCGGCGCAAAGATGGCGTTCGGTGTTTGCTCGATGACAGGGCGGATTCCTGCCACCACCTTCGGCTCGACGTGAAGGAGGGCCGAACATGAAGCACGGCAAATGAGCCAATACGCCTTCGGCCTTATTCAACCAACGTTTTTTTCTCACACTGGCTTCTTTTTGCGACAGAGACAATTCAAACCGTCAAATGGCATCACCATCATCAGCCTGTCTACGCCCCCTGCAGGGCAAAGGCCTCTCCCATAGATCTCCACTTATCCCCGCAAACTTCTTGATCTCATCTGCCCACCTAACTTTCTGCCGCCCCCTGCCACGCTTGCCTTCTCTAGGGATCCACTCTGTTACCCTTAATGACCAACGGTCATCTTGCCTTCGCATTACATGCCCTTCCCACACCCATTTCTTCTTCTTAATTTCTACTATATGTCTTAGCACGCGTTTTTTACCTGACCCAACTCCGCTCTCTTCTTGTCCCTTGATCTGTTACACCAACCATCTTCCGTTCCATTGCGCGTTGAGTCGTCCTCAATTTAAGTTGAACCCTGTTAGTGAGTCTCGAAGTTTACGATCCCGTAGGTGGGGACTGGTAAGATGCAGCTTTCATACACTTTCCTTTCAGGGACAATGGTAGGCTGCCATTCATTATCTGAGAATGTCTGCCGAATGCACTTACCCTTCTTCTATCCTTCTAATTATCTCTGCCTCATGTTGGGATCGGGGTCACTTCTTGGCCTAACTATATATTCACTTGCCGCTACCACTGCCTCGCCACCTATCTCAAACCGCCGTGCTGCCCCGAGGCTATTGAGTATTGAGCAAATGGCATCATTAATGGTATCTTGAAAGAAAAAAAAATCAGTGCCCTTCCGCTCTTTGAAGACGAATGATCTGCGAAGCTGGGCGCAGTACAAGGAGGTACGAAAGAAAACACGTTTGTTTGTAATGTGCAATTGAACATACTTCCTATAGCTATATAGGGAATGAAACCTAAAGGAACTCAAGTTTGGTCTAGCGGGAGACGTTCCCTCCAATACAAGCCGATGTATTAACAGCAGATGGAGATTATGTAACAATTAAAGCTCTTCTGTGAGCTGCAAACGTTACATAATGCTACAGTATTTCAAGTTACGTTTGATTGATTGTAGGGGGTTTAACGCGCCGACGCAACGCAGGCGATGAGGCGCGCCGTAATGGAAGGTTCCGGATTAATTTTGACCACCTGGGGATCTTTAACGGGCGCCGAAATCTCGTACACACCTGCGTTTTTGCTTTTCACCTCCACCAGATCAAAATACTTTGTCGGCGCGAATCTGCCCGCAGGCGCAAAATTTTTCAGGAACTAGTTATAGACGACTTCGCTGTAAAAAAAAGAAGCATCGCCTACTCTTGCTCCAATGTCGCGCACAATGTACCTTGATCTAAACGGTAATAGGCGCCGGCTATTCGCTTGAGGGTTTTATTTGAGGCGCTGTCGAAATACAATACCTAGCGATACGATACCGTAAGGGTAACGTATGCCTACTTCTGAGCGATGTTGTAGTGTGAACCACGCACTTGTACGCTAGTGACCTGTGACCTGCCACAAGTCACTGTGACAGGTCATGCCCCCCTCAACCATAAACCTGCCCCCCCCCCCCCCCTTTTTGAAAACTATTGCAATACACGTGGCATCACCTACTAATCCTCCCGTCCATTTTATTTGCGTGAAATCCCCTTATGTTAGCGGACATGTGCCCCATACTCTAATATTATGTTTAAGAAGCTGGTTCTTTCTTTGCACCTTGGTGAGGTAAAAATAATATAGGATAGTGTCATTCACACAACAACAAGAATATCTCCCTGGAGATCACACTTAGCAAAGCCCTGCGCCACTCACGATCTTCAAACAGCAACATCTGCAGGCTAAACAGTCGTGAAGACACGGCAACCAAAAATTATAACTACTAAAAGCTTAATCATGATGCGGTCGTAAGGTTAGGTAACGACGTGCATATGCGAGGTTAAAAAACAAAAAATAACCCGAATTAGAGAACCACAGGAAACAAACACAACAGTACGCTCATGAGTTGTCAAAGCATAGAAGTTTTCAATTCATTAACGTCATGAGAGAATCACTGATGTCGCCATCTTTCGCTTTGGTGATTTGTTGGGCTTGAATGGTTTTGCAAATTAATTAGCTTTAACGTCAAAATTAGTCGGGTGTTTTTTGTTCGCGTTTCGAAATTCCGGAGCTCAGCCAGAGCGCCCTACAGTCAATTTTCGCCCAGGTCAACTGAACCTTTCAAGCAGGCACCGTTGCATCAATTTCTGCGCAGAGTATGTCGAGCGGCCTTTTCTCATTTTTTTTTTACTTTGGGGGAGACAGATAGGGGAGATGAGGGTGCGGGTTGAGAGGCGGTTCCGTTTCGTGATCGAACTCAAGCAGGCAATTTCGGTTCTTGGCCGCCTGAATGGGTCACGCTGCATAGCCCGCTTCTGAGTGCGCCTGCTTCATTGCGTCACACCCAAAGCCGCTCTTGCTCCTCTCACGCGAGCGTCACGGCTGTTGTGTGCGCGGCTGTCAATCGCCGTGTGAGGCCGCATAAAGGGCCGCTTGGGTTCAAGCGACGGCAAAGTGAAGGTCGTTCCGGTTTCGAGTGTAATCGACGCGTTAAGCTGTCACTCGGCCCTCAGAAGCGGAGGACAAGAAAATTGCGGCGTATGGCGGGAGTTGTTCAGGCGTCAAGTGCTTCTGTACACACCTAGGCTCTTTCGAATGCCTAGCCTGTGACCGTAATAGGGCGACGCCTAGATCGAGTGTTCGCACTTTCAACTTGAGTAGATATATCATTGCGATAGCTTCCAAACAGAAAAATACCTTGCTTGGTTTCTTCTAAAGCAAAGTTTTTTTCCCATCTACCCCCAAGGGTTCTATCGCGACCATTGGTGTCAACAGAAAATTTCCGCGAACAAATAAAAGAAGTTACTGACACCGCCAGGAATCCAGCCTCGAACTAATAGAAAACGGAGCGAGAGCCCTTTGTCTTACCGATTGAGCTACGTACCCATGCGGAGACGGGGGAGACAGACGGTGCCCTCACCGAACACATCTGAGGGTTTACCCCCTGCGTTCTCGCTGAATGCCACGTGATAGCGTCACGCGACCCCTTGCGTCGCTGTGCGCTCCGCCCACGGCACGTGTAGCGGCTGTGTGCACGCCTTGCGCATGCGCTAGGAGTTAGCGAAAATTAGCAAAACTAAAAGGAAGCTCACACCAACCATGGCATCTATCTCACTTCTCCTCCGTCTCTGCCGCCCGATCTCGTTCTCCTCCGGCGGCGGTGGCAGATACGGAGGAGGAGTGAGATAGATGCCTTATTAAAGATAAATTAAGCTTCCTTTATATTTTTATTATAAAAACAGTTTCTACTAATGTGGTTAACCAATACAACTCAACAACCACCATTCATGGATCATGCATTGATTTAACCTCAGCAAAGAATATCGTTTTGAGGTAGTCAAGGGTGTGGTTAAGTGCATTTCACTTGCCTCTGGTTTCACTCTTTGTGGAGCCACGTGTGTGAATTCAAGTGACGTCGCATGGGTAATCGTTGTCGGTGTCGTTTACAGCTTCGCTTTCCAACCATTTTCAAGGGGTGGATTGGCGCGCATTTTTTGTTTGGTTTCTAGCCACAATGTGCGAATAGGGACTCGTTTGCCGATGCAACCTTGGTTTCACCGTACTCCTTCGTATCTTCCTTTCCATCTGCAGCCGTAACAGTGCGGCACCAAGTCGAGAGACCACATTATCAACCGAGTGTCTCTAACCACATCCAATTACTATTCCTAAGGCAGCGCTATGCTTCTTGAAACAAGCAACCATAAAGCGAGATGCTTCAGAACAACAGCAAAAAATTACGGCATTAAGGCCGACATCGTCTCACCCAAGCCGCCACCCACACACGCACAGCTATACGCGCAGTATTCTTGATCATCACATGGAGAGAAGCGACCTCGCGGTTCATTGTTATTCTTGATGAAAAACCTGAACTGCTCATTCATCCGTATCTTCTGACTGGCCCCTGCCCATGTGGAAACGCGCCAATACGTTGCTCTCCGAGAAACAGGGCTCATTGCGTCAGCAGCGCGTTGTCCCCGCTGGACGAGGGCCGCGAAAGGGGACGGCGTCACGCCCGGAATAATTGGAGGCCTCCCCGCTCCGTTATAATCCATATGCGCGTTCAGTGGTGGTTTCTGACGGTTTAGCGTTGCCAATTCAATTACTTCCAAGGGTGTCGACATTTTCTGATGGGTCTTTTAGGTTCGCGCTGTTTGGTCGAAAGCTGACCCGCAACCACTGCTGAATAACCTTGTCTATTAAAGACCATACGTTACTTTCTGTTTAATAATTTAGTTAGAGCGGTGGAGTTCAAGACAGCTGGAACAGGCGACAATTTCTTGCCTCCTACATTACTCTAGAAAGATGAATTCATGTGTGTGCGTTAATACAATAAATGCTAACTGATAGCAGCTCTGCACTTACAGTTAGGTCTTCCACGTTCCCATCTTGCGACAATAACGTAAGCTTGTTAGGAAGACTTATCGTTGAGCATAATGAATCAGGTAGTTCTTTTCTGGGGTAAAGAAAGTTCCGCAAGAAGAAAATGTTGTACAAGAGACATAAGGCATCATGCCTTGTGTGTTCGATAGAACTCTTTGTGATCTTTGGTGTGCGTCTTTGGATCCATCGAAAATAATTTTTCATTTGGTCCACATGGAATTGTCGTCATGAAAGCATGCTATATTTTTTGTTTGGCGGTAATTTCAGACATTCATGACAAGTCTTTGTTAAAGATATGCAGATGATGAAATCCAACATTATGGAAAATATATTGGTAACAGAAATTACCGCGGTAAACTGGATAACATCATAGTGGATGGCTGCATAGTGGATGCTGGCATGGTACACAATGGCCTAGTGGGCGCGGTAGAGGACGGCACGGTGACAGGTATTAGGAAACAGAACATAAACACGACTACACGAAAAAAAATGCGCAGAAACTGATTTAATTTACTGCGAATAAATTCAAAACATCGGGTTTGCAGCGAATAACTCAGTTAGTATTCAGAACTTGTGCCTTTCCCTATCCATTCGTGGCGTGGTCGTCTTTCTGCTATTCTGTGACAATCCTCGGAAAAATCACCAGGAACCTATTATATTTATTTATTTGATATATTTGTTTATTCTACTATATTATACTTTATTCTAATATGTCTACTACATTTTTTTATTTGAAGACATTTGACGACCCTACCGTCGAAATGTCTATGTATTAGTTGTGCAACCAGTTGCTTTTTTTATATCTCGCACTTTATGCCACTTTGAATTCTGCTATAGGTTGTGTAACGGAGTTTTATTATTATTATTGTTCTGTAATCCCAATTTTTGAATTGTGTCCTGCTTGATGTTCTTCGTCTGCAATTGCCTTTGTGTATGCTTGTTCGACCTCCCCCCCCTTATGTAATACCCCGTCAGGGGCCCTTACATTACATCAAGTTACATTATCCCCCAGAAACTTTAGATTATCTGAAGTAAATGAAACGATGTTATAGTAGAGTCGTCCTAGCAGCCAATCAGTATCATTTCTTTTCGAAATACCTATATATTAGGTTGAGAGCTACAAATAATTCACAAAAAATTTGCTTTGCCGCAAGATATGAAATTCTTTGTCAACGTGAATCTGTCCGCAGTCGCAAAGTTTTTCAAAAAATAGACATGGAAATGTCAAGTCAAAAAATGATGATGATAAACAAATATATTACCTTACAGGCTTTGGACTAATAAGGGGCTAATAAACAGGGTAATATGGCAGCTGTCAATAGGCGTAGACAAGCAAATCTTTCGGTGCGAACTCGAAAGCCCTGAAGCCCTATCTCCTATACGGCACGTAAACGGCAACGCTGAAAGCCAGCTCTGTTTTCTTCTCTCTTGTGGAAAGTCATCGCGCACACGTCCACCACTTCCGCTTGGCGCACGTTTTGCCACCGTCGTTGTGACCTCGCGCGCGCGCGCGTCCGTTTCGGTGCGAAACGGAACGGATCGCGTGAGGGGGTCCAGTCCTTGCGACAAAAGTCCCGCTCCAAGGACGACCGGAGGGCTTCGTGTGTATGCGTGCGCCTATCTTTCAATTTCAGACCCGAACGCGTTTCCCAGAAGGCGCTTTGCAGAACGCGACAACGCTGAGTCGCCCGCGATATAAATCCTGGTCTCTTCGGCCCTTCTTCCACACCTCACTAACACTGGATGGGAGTCCTTGCTTGTGACTGCACATTAAGCTGCCGCCTCGTGAAAAAGCGTCTTTCATCCATGAATTTTCTTCGGTGGCCTGAATATTTGCCGTAGAAGCAGAAATAGTACAAAATGAAAGAAAAATTTCGTCGAAAAAAAAGGACAACCTAACGCGAACACAAGGTTGCACGAAATTTTACATCGTGTGAACGGTAGTTCCAAAAAAAAAAAAAACGAAGGAAGCTCACGACTAACGCGTAAGATTCGAAGGTAGCGAAGCTGTACGCAACTTTCATGACGATCACGAAAATTTAAGTCCATGACTGAAGCCAATTTGCTTCCTCTTCGCCGTCGCAACTACCTTTACTCCATCATTGTTGCTATAAGTGTAATCTTCTTTCATTTGTTTGGAAGCGATAATGAATTGGACACCACCTTGGCGGGCCGTACGCTATTGCGTGTCTTTTTCGTTCCGAGCAAGTGTTGCCACGATTACGGCGAACGGTGGAGCTTTTCCTGGCCAATCACGGCCAATCTCCCTAAGTTGGTATGCTTAACTTGACAATCGTGCGCCAAGGACGCCGGGCGGCAGCCGCGAGGCACGCACACACGAGCGCTGGGCATTTCCTTGGTTTTGTTAATTGCCGGGCGGTCGCCGCGAGGTCCGCTCTCACGTGCCGGCGCTCGGCAATTTCTTGTTATTTTGTAGCGCTAGCTACACTGGCCGATGTTGAGCAGTTTCGCGAGCGCGAGGATCATTGGATTGGATTAGGTTGGATTAAATGGGATTGTATTGGATTGGATTAGATTGGATTAAATGGGATTGTATTTGATTGTATTGGATTGTAAGCCCAATCCAATTGGAGTACGGGTGTGTAGAGAATTGGGTCTGCACATTCGCCGGCCTGCGCATTCCAAAGGAGTGACGCCATAGCCACGGCAGACGCACTGGCGCCAGGACGTTCCCAGCTGTGCGCCTCCGTTGCGCAGTAGCCAAGTCTGACGCTGCGCCGGAGCCGCTTGATAACCGCTTCGCGTGGCTCCTGGATAGCCGTGCTGCGCATGCGCGAGGAGCAGTGACTGGACTGGACTGCACTGGACTGGATTGGATTGGATTGGACTGGACTGGACTGGACTGGACTGGACTGGACTGACTGGACTTGGATTGAATTGGATCGGTTTGAATTGGATCGGTTTGAATTGAATTAGATTGGATTGGATTGGATTGCTGAACCTTAGCTCACGCTACGTGTATGTTGGCATAGCCGAGCTGAGCCACTGCTAGTTTTTTAACTGCGGACACGAAAAATTACGATTTGCAAAACAGCTTCTCAGTTAAAAAGTGGCCGCGTACCTGCTCGCTTCACTGCATACGTCGTAAGGTTTTGTGCCACCCCGCCCTGCAACGTAAATTCTTTTCTTTTCTCCCCCGCCCATTTGTCGCGCTTTCCCCCTCCCGTCTCGCTCCTTCCACTATAAACACGGTGGAAGCTTGCTACAGTCAATTCAATTTTCCCGCGCTCCGCTGCTCGCGCGCCATCCACCGGAACCTTTCGTTACTATGAGATTTCTTGGAATTCCGCCACGGGGCACGAGACACAAGCACGAGCGTAAATTTGGGGGTGTACAACATTGTTCTTGTAGGAACACTGCCGGAAACGACGAAGAACCACTCTGAGGCTCGCTGCGTGAGCCCCGTGGCGCGTGCAACAAGTGCTCCTGGGAAACTCCGAGCGTTCGGCCAGGCATAGCTGCCGCTGGCCCGTCAGCTCCTGTCTTGTGTTCTAATTATATGTGTGTGTCTGTGGCTCAGCGTTTTCATTGCGTCATGCTGCCACATTCTAAATTATGTGTTTTTTTTTTGCTATCGCATAAATGAAGCTGCCATGTATTTTTAATTAAAATAATACTGCTTTTACCCCTTATGTTTGATGTTTTGCCTCAAATATACCTCATGTTTTTTTTTTTGTCTGAAGAATGCTGACAACTGTGAAGTGTGTTTCCAGATTTACTGGTTTGGAAATGTTTTGCCTAAATAAACGTCTTGTTCAAGTATCCTTCTTACTTTTGGCCGGACGGCTGAGAGGACAGACAGACAGACAGACAGACAGACAGACAGCACAAAATTTTCGGGTTTAAGTAGCCCAAGTAAGACTACCGTCTTTAAAAATCCGGCAGAGACACTTGGGAACGTGACTGCCTAGCAACGGCGCCAGAGCACCACCGCGCTCTTCCGCTGCGCAGTTCCCGCCGCTGAGGTCACGTGACTTTTGGTACCATTCGCGTTGACGCCGACGTCGGTTACATTTCGTGTTTGATGAGGCATGTAAATAAGGCTTTCGCCTTAAGAAAGCTGAGCACAGCCACCTAAGAGACGAATATTTTATGGTAAGTCGTTAGGTTCAAAACCGGTTCCCATTGTTCAGACCTTCATTTTTAAGTACACTTCCAGCGTTCCTGGCGTGGTCGTATTTCCGGAACAACTGCTCTCTCTGCCGGCACCAAACCTTTTCCTTTTCGAGGGCTGAAACCGGCCTAGATTAAACAACGCTTATAAAGGCTTCGTCATAAAGCACAACGTCATAAAGGCTTCCTTGCAGTCTAGAGTTGTTTCACATGCCATCTGCCTTTTTGTTTCATAGAGCAATATTGATATGGATCCTTAACACTTGCTCTTTCCCACTTTTTTATGTTTGTTCGCGCACTGAAACCGACAAGCATCTTCGGCGTGCAAGCTCTCCCTCGTTCTTCAGCCCTCTCTATAGACAGACAGCCGCCCATCACTTCCACGTTGGCTTCTGGGACATCGCCGTTGCCGTCAACCTAGCGCTAAATACGTCGCCGCGGACCATTCGGTTGGGGGCGGAAACCGTTATCGGGTATACATTTGAACAAGCGCGGTTTCATACCTCACAGTGCACGGGTGGCTGCGGGAGGGGTCTGCGGTTTGCCTGCAAGGGCGTCGCCGCCTGCTTCCGTTCCCACGCACCTCTTCGCGTCCGCTCAAAAATAGACTTTGGGCGGAACTGGCTCGCTCTATGGCTGGGCGCTAAAGAGGAACCTCCTGCTATCGCCGCAGTGATTCCCAGTTGTAAAACACAAAACCTATCATTGAGAGCATCGCGGCTTACGCTGCAGGTGCGCGATGGTTACCACAGGAAAAGCTGTTGTATGAGGGCGCCTTCGCTGATACATTGATTGCTATGGCCTCAGAAAATCTCAGCCTGCAACGAGAGCTATGGGAGACGACGACAAGTCAAATAACAGGCCTGGAAGCCATGAACACGCCTCTGTGACGACCGTTCGGCCCATGATTACCGCAGGGTTTATCTGGCGCAATCTTCGTCCACTGCATGTATACCCACACCGTGTAGTTATCGATCAGAAAATAATGCAGCATGTAATGATGCCAAGTTGTTCGTAAGTACCGCCCGACACAATTCGTCCCGACTCTCTTTAGTTTTCTTTTTGCCCAAGACGACGAACTAACTGTAACGCGGTCCGATCAGGAAGTTGAAAGAAAATCGACGCGTGTTAAAATTGCCGGCGATTCAGAGTGCACTTCAACTGCGAAGGCATTATAGATGCACAAAATATGGGGCTTTATATTCGACGAGTAAAATATTCGGCATCTTTATCCTGGCATTTTTTTGTTGCTGTTGTTATAGTTGTTGCTGCTGCTTTGTCTTCCTTGTAAGCAGAGTTTCATGCATTAATTCTTGGGGATATATTTATAAATAATCACCCAAAGCTTTGCTTACATTTTATGAAGATGATGTTCGTATTTAATCTGATCTCACATGATTACAACTTTGAGTAACATCGAAAAATAGGCTTTTCTAATCAGGACCAAGTAATGCACGCCATCGAAAGTGTAATTCGAAAAGGCATTCCTTCTCAGATATTTTGAATGAAAGTACGAACGGCATACCAAACGCACAAAAAGATTGTAACAGTACACTTTGCAATCACTCCCCTGCCATTCATCACGGCTTTGTGCTTTGACGACAGAGCCACAAGTGTTAGGTGGAAGCCCTAACAGCGTCATGACGGGAGTAACCAAAGGCAATGCGACGTTACCCATTAGTCATGAATATATGACGTCAGAGACGTTCTGCCTATTGCTTCGTGGAACGATCGTGTAAGTACTTGTCTATTATCTCCAGTCATCAGCTTGCAAGAAACCTGTACAGTGATTGACTTCAGAGGTACGCATCACATCAATAGAATGAACTAAACATCAATGGAACTAACCGTGCTGACGATCGCTGTCGTCCACGCCAGATCCCCGAGTACCACGTCATGCACGCGACTTCTGAACCATCGACTCTGCATCGTATCGCCATTGACATCTTGAAATTTCCACTGCTTCTCGTGGGCTTATCGGGGGTTCTGAGCGGCATCGGAGGCTACAGGCATTGTGAGTTGTGCGGGCTCACTGAGAAGCTCTTTTGTTCCTTCGCATGGAAGGCACGGCGCTTAACGAATCGCCTGTCTCCTTTGTTTTGTAGGACAAAAGGGAAAAGCGAGTAGACGTTTTTGCCAACCTACATTGCTCAAGCTTCGTGAGATGGCAACGGCAGCGTGCTCGGCGGCCTTTGACGACGCTAATCAGCTCCGCTATTTTCTTTTGTGTAGCCGGGTACTGACTGAAGCTACGGCAGGCTTGAACACACACTGATGCAACGGCCTTCGAAAAACTGAATTATTAGCAGCGTTTTTTTTTTAGTGTGGGCTGTGTATTTTTTCTGTGCGTTTTAGAATGAATTCTGGGAGTAGTGAAGTTCGAGACCAAGTATCTGCTTCAACTGCTTTCTCATGGGCACCAAGCTTAAAGCGAATGGCTAAACACTTTTCATTTAACTAAATTCTTCGAACTGCCTGAAGAAATGACAATCTCCGCAACAGAAGTAAGCCATCCTATATAGATACGCGACAAAAGTTAGCGAGCACAGAATAGACCTACAGGAGTGGCGCTACTGTTGTTTTTTATCTTGTGTTTTATCTGTTCTGACCTAAATTTTGCTATTAGTATCGACCAACTCCCCAGCAGTAAGTTCTCTTAAGCCATCCTATACCCTCTCATACATCCTATTTCTCTATAATGCCGCCAAAAAATTGGACATTTCTTCTTCCTAGATCTGAAATGCAAAAGATTGGTCTTCGTCCTTTATCAATAATATCAATAACGTATCAATCACGTACTGTATCAATAACGCACTGCATTTTACGAAGATATTGCTTTTTATTACATCTGTTGCGTTCATGTCTGAATTCATGATGTAGGCTGATATCTTCGTTTGACATCGCTTTGTGAGAAAAGGCAGGAAATTACAATGGTTCGTTTTCCACCGTTCGGAAGAATCTCTAGTCCACACACACCGTATGTTTCACTAGTTTGGCGACAAAGTCGGGCTAAATTTGATTTAAACAAAGTTTCATGCATACAAAGTTTCAACGTGCGGAAAATTTGCGAGAGATTAACTCCGCTTTTATCACTTTTTCAAACATTTAGCTACAACGTTTAAAACTTCTTTTGTTTCTGAAAAGCACTGCAGTTCGTTTTTGTGTCTCCGTGAGTAAGCAAGCTTCTCTAATAGCTTTATTTTCGCAAGGATGCCTCAACTGCCAGGTTTTCAAGGGATGATGTTCATGGCATCAACTAACCAGTGGCGTGCAGCCGTGCGCACCAGTTTTGGGACAGACTGCAGATTATACTGCAGACTGCAGTAGTTCATGTCGTGATAGACTCACGACATGAACTACTTTTTTTCGTTGGTTATTTTTGCGTAAATTGAACTTAATTCGCGTTTAAATGCGCAATCATAAAGCTAAAGGAAACTTAAGAATCTGAACATTATGTAAATTTAGCACTTGCAATGGTTTTCTTAGTGTAATTACCTTTGGCGTTTCTGAATGCTTCGTTCTGGTTTCACCAAATCAATTAGAAAAGCTGCACCAGAAACGTGAGTAACAATAGGTACAAGCAAAACTGTGCACGGAATTCAGTGTTGAATAAAGCACGGTAACCATTATTCCGAGTTTTGCCTGTCTGCTTTGTCCCGTTGTGTTCCGTTTTAATGCAGCTCCTGCACCATTTGTGAGTAGGAACTTGTTTCACCGACGAAAGCCAGTGCGTCCCGCAATGTAGTCGTCTTGCCTCTTCCAACTCGGAAAAAAAACTACAAAAAAGTGCGGAACACGTTGTTATCTACAGCCGCATTCTACAAGCCTTGATTATCGCGATTAAGACTTTGTTATGATACGGAGGTTGGATACCGGAATCCCATGTTTAATATAGACGGACGAAATTAAAACTAAGCGTTGAAGGAGTGATTCGGGTGGCACATGGGAGATACAACTTGTAGGGAGGTATTGCACGGCTCTTGCTCGAAGGCAACGTCAGGCTGCAAGATATGGCGTTGATGACAATAACACAGCAGTTTGTGTGGCGTCTGTGACATTACTCCCTTCCCTGTCGTTTCGATTCTCTGTTTTGCTGAAACTAAGCAAGGGAAATCGAAAGTATCACGGCAAAAGCGAAGTGGACTCTCACGATGTACTGAAATAAACAATCAACCGTGCAATCACACTCTGGAATCCAGGTCAAGACAGCGCCGTAAAGTGTTTCACATGTCTTTTCGGCAAAATTAAAGGACGCAATGCAAGTTATCGAGGAAGAATTCCTGTATGTATCGGCAAGCTGCAGCCCAAAAGCCTTGCCGCTGAAAGCGATTGCAAACGCCTTTTAGGAAAGAGGAAAAACGACGAGAATTGAAAACGGCCCGGTCACAGCGCAAAATCAACGTGCGAGATCGCTTTAACCGGTCTGAGTTTCCGAAGAAAGACCAGAGAACTGCCGAAAGCGGCGCAGGTCGTACATGTTTTGTTGTAACAGAAAGGGCCAGCTTTGGGGGCCTACATGCTGCGTCGAGGCGAATCGTCGGTCCTTGAATAGACCAATCCTGGCTGCATCAAAGCTTCTCCCCATCGCTACTTCGATTGGGACCTTCCTTCGCAGCCAAGATGGCGCCGCCAACCGAAGACAAAATTGCTGATACCGCCAATGGTTGCAAGGTTCGATTTCCGCTAAAAGCATTAAACGACGCTGTTTTTCTATAATTACTTCTACCGGACATGAGCTCAAAACGTCGAGGAGTAATCAACGGCCGTCCCTAGCGCGGTAAAAAAAAAACGAAAGATGAGAGCAGACGACAACAAGATTTGTTTTCCTCGCTCAGCTGTCGTCTGCTTTTGGCTTCGTCTGCTCCACTTATCGCGGTCGCCATTTCTCTCGCGGAACCGGAACTTTTTTTGCTGTCTCGCGCTCTCTCCTTAGAAACCGTTTCGTCCGTCCAGTGTGCGCGCTGGCCAGAGCGGGAAAGGGATGCCGTGATATGTGGGCCGCGTATAATACGAGGAGGGAAGCCGATGGTGCAGACGCCTCGTGAGCAGGAACCAACACACACGATGAAGCTGTTACAAAAGACAACAAAAACACGAGCACCCCGCGGCGATGGTCTTGGAGAAAGGGCAATATATGTTATCCCGTGGCATGCCACTTCGTCGAAGAATTCCGGCTCGATTTGACCACGCCTCTCGCGCCGCGAGGCTACCCCGGAGACTGCGCCGCGGTTATGCAAGCGGCCTGCCGCAGCAGGCATCTCGAGCAAAACGACTGAAAGCAAGACGAAAAGTGAAAGCGGTGATTGAACTGCGGGCGGGGAACGGCCGGGGTTATCGGTCGCGGCCCAGATCGAGAGGTGGAAGCCGGTTCGTGCCCCGCGATGCGTCAAGCAAAAATCGAATCAACTCCGCACGGCGCGTTAACCCATATTCGTTTACTCTCGTTTTTACGACAGGTGCAGCAAGCTTGCCTATTCACTGAAAGCGCGGAATAACCGCCGTGCGGAACCCATTCTCTCGCTTTTGACATTCGTTCCCATCGATGCGTCGTCTGCTGTCCATGTGTAGATTTGCGGCACGTGTGCGCAATAGTCGTTACGGTGCGCCTGGATCCGTCGTCTGCCCAAGTGTCCTCGACTTCAAGCACTTTTATTGTAGAGTGGGATCAACGCAAGCGTTTTTTCATACGCACGTACGTCAGTCACGTCATCCCCATCGCCATAACATCAACTCCCTACCGAGAATCGCGGAGTCTTTAAATATGCCCGAGCCACGCTGAGCAGAGGACCAGGGAGCAGAATCCCACCCACCATTACAAACAGTAATGAGTTAGTAGGGAGGAGACGAAGTACAACTGCGTTACATTTCATCATATTCTCCCTCACGAGGGACACTCATGGTGCAATGCAGAGTAATGATGAACGTAGTCATAAGACCTTTCAAGAGGGACAATGTATCATCCGCTTCTCAGGTTGGAAGGGAGACCTTGATGGGGTCTTTAAGTGTAACTGCATGTTCGTAACTACACAGTCATCACCTATCGCCGGAGAGATGAAGCCTGAATTTTGTGCCCCCAAGCTTTGTAACAACCAACGTTCGTCCAGACAAAAGCAGAAGTTACTTAACTGTGCTTTGTATTTCCTTTCAATAAACTGCCAGATTTTTAATCTCCACTGGTCAGCATATTTTCACGAACTTAATGTATTACGTGCCTTGTGAAAGGGGGGATAATGTGCGGTTTAGGTATGGCAGTGGCAATGAGATCGCCTCAGGTGAACATGTAAAAACAAGCTAAAGAATGTAAATTCTATACGAAGGTCTACTCTCGTCAGGGCCGCTGTGGCGGATATGAACAAATACCGCTGTAGCTTGTCTCAATAGCTGTAATCAAAATTCGATGCGCGGCATTTCTTGTCATTATTTCATTGGTCGTGGGCAAATGGCACAACTGGAGGCAGTTGAACTTTTATGCATCCCAGTTTTGAAATGGTGAATCCAAAGGAATGAGATGTCTGTAAAGGGCATTCGAGTAACGTTAACTATATTCCACACGACGTCAATGTCTCATGATGTTGAAAATAAGAGAAGAAAAAGAAATTTCGCACAACATTTCGTAATGCTTCGTGAAATTTGCAACTTTACTTGAACCCAGCAGCCGGGCGTGCTGAATTACGTTATACACAGCTAACTCGTGCAGTTAATACTTTGAAATATCTTTAAAACCTACGCTGACGCTGTCAATGCGCTACCAAACTAACATTTCGCGTAAAGTACGTCGTCCCGAACTATTCTGATTTTTTCTGCAGCGCTCTTTTCTAAACTGGCAGTCAACAAAAATAGGGCATACCCTACCAGAGAGGCTCCAAGGATATATTCTGAAGGAGCCCGTGGCATCTGCAATGTTGATCATGTGCTGGTGACCAGTCAATGACTGGGGTCGCGATGTCTTAACCGCACACTTACGCAGCGATGCATAGCTAATGCCGTGCACTGAAAGCGAAATCTGTAAACCTAATGAGCGAGCATGGCGCCTGCTCTTCGTGCAAATAGCAAGAAAGTAGCACGGAACACGTGCACATGCGCGCCACAAGACTACATAGAATGTAGTTGACGGTTTGTGTACACTGTTTCTTTTTTATCATTTGAACCTTACGATAAGTGTTGAAAAATGTTGCTTACTTCTTATTTTGCTCCTCAGTGCTGAAAATAAAGCTTGGCTGGTGACGCCATATCTTGTTGTTTCTGGTTTTGTTCGTTTTTCGTCCATGTGTCGCAGTTTTTCTTCGTCCTGATTTGAATACTCCCAATCACGACAAAGCAAGCCAATATCTCGAGGTATCGTAGGTCAATCGGTTCTTTGAAGGCAAACAAATTGACTTGGAGGCCTATTTTTGTAACCGCAAAGCAACGATACCACTCAGAAATTGTTATCTATGAAAAAAAAAGGAATTCCATGTTTGTCTTTCTTTTTTTTTTTTTTTTTGGTAACGAGCTTCGCACATCGATTTTTAAGCCAAGAGAAATGCAGACATTAAGGGCTCGGTTGTTTTTACGTAACTTTACCGTATTCGCTGGTTTCTTTTGCCTCATTTGAGCAATTTATGTGTCACGTTACAACATTTTTCGACAGCAATGTTATTTACAGCAAAATTAAAATAAAATAACTCCGCTGAATTCTTTTTCAGTGCTGCACTCATTATGACAGGCGCACTTCTATTCATTTTTAAATTCTTTTTACCGTCACTTCCTGTTTGTGGTTCGAAAAGTCATTTGAAATGCGTTTGACAGTGATTGGAGAAACGTTTTAGGCGCATACTCCCTGCCCTGCCGCATCGCGCTCTCATAAGTCCAATCAGTACCCTTGCGAAGCTACAAATTTACCGGCAGTTCGCCTTGGTATAAATCGCGTTGAAAGTATTCGTACAAACAGCTATAAGCTGCGTCCTCTCCTCCGATAATCTGCCGCTAACATTTAATGCATCAGCGTGTGTCGCAATATACGTCATGGTAAGTAGGTTGCCGTCATCTCGATGCCGTGGATATTCAAGTAAAAGCACGTGTTCCATTCCCTCCCGGCTACGGTAAACGTGCACCGTATGCGGCATCGTGCCGAGCAAGCTTTGGGACATTACATTGCTCGTCGTGCGCTCCGGCAGGAAGGAAGGGTTAATGGATTCCGTGTGTCGATCGCTTGGGTCGCCGGATCTCTCACCGCCCGTTTTGGTTCATTGTCAGCGTGCAGGTGGAGTGAGAGGGGTAGCCCTTTTGTTCAGGCTGACGTCGTCCGGCGCCACGGGTGAGTGCGTCTCATCCGTATGTTCGGTAACGACCGAAAGGAATGTTTACGCGTCAGCATTGTTCATGCGAACGTTGCAAGCATCATTAAGGTGTCATTCGAATAGGGTGATATCACGCTTCGCTGGGCGTGATGCATGTGTTCGCAGTGGCACTGCAAGGATGAGGGAGTATCTTGCCACCGTAAAACTTAGTATCAGCACCCGATAAAACCTGCGCGCTCTTGCTTTATAGTCAGATTTCTTTCAAGTGCTGAACGCTCGTAACTTTGACAGTTGCGTTTCATTTCAAGCCACATCAAATCTTTTGAATAACAATGCGTCACCTCTCGAAGCCTTTGTAGGAATTTCGTTAGGGTAAATCGCAGGTATTTTTGCAACCGTATCAAGTCGGCTTTGCGCTCTGTGGCAGATCGCCTGCGCAGCGGCGAGCCATGTCTGCACTTAATTCATTTACTTACCACATGTCAGTAACATCACGTTTATGCACGTACACTGCTGGCTGAATAAACAAATAAAGTGTTTCTTCCTCGATCGCCTGCTAGCTTTTACGAATAAGCCTCGCCTCTATCAATGATGGCTGGCTGATAACAGCCGCCTGCTACCAGGACAGGTTTCAGGTGTACCTTTGCAACAAGCAGTGGTTAGATGATACTACACATTAATGGTAACATGGTAACAGGAGTGGCGGAAAAACATTAAGAGAACTTTACTGAACCTGTTCAGCCATTCCAGATATTGCCACTGTATCAGTGATCCTAGGTAGGCTCTAATATCAAAGCCAACATAAGTTAAGCAGTAGATAGGCAGAGCCAACGTAACCTAAAGACTAATCTCCATCACGCTAGTGGATACCATCACCCTATCCTGACTTTTCAGCACCATGTAATGCACTACGGCTGATGAAAAAATGCTGAATAAACTGAATTGAATTGCTTGCCCTGCTGCGCCTAACCTAGCCTTCTGATGTTAGTATAGCCAGGATCAAAAGTTTGCGGACCAGGAAAATGGTAATTTTAGTTTTTTTTTTTTCCTATAGCAGCCCGACAAACTGTCAAATGCATGCGAAATGTTGTATAAGGGCTCAACTAATGAAAACTACCGCACATAGTACTCCGGGCTGCCGTGCGGCACAGAAATAACTCAAAATTGCTGCTTTCATGGTCCGTAAACTTCTGCTCTTAGGTTTACGTCTGATCCTCAGCCAAAGAAATGGCAACTGAAGTGCTGAAGCGAACACAGCGAGCGCTGAAACCTCCCCAGCGTGATCTGACTTCATTCTGAGGAGCTCTAAGCTGAGCGTGTGAAAGTGTTTTCTTGGCCGGGGCAGTGATAACGAACACTTTCAAGTCGTTGCAGGGGCCGGTTGCCCTTGGCGCTTTTTGTGTTCTTGTTTTAATTTGTTCGTGTAAAGGCCCATCCGGCATATCCTCTCCTCTCCAAATGTTACTAAAACGAGGACGGCACAGATTCGCTTAAATGTTTTACGCAGACGGTGTACCGTTTCCCTCGCTCATCAGTGATTCATACATGCTTATATCCACGTTCGGCGCGCCTATCGCGTTGAAGCACAAACCAGCGATCCGTGCTTGTGCACAAACGTGCCTCGACTGTAGAGGCACGAGATGGTTGCGCTTCGCTGTGCTTCTCGCTGTTTAGCAACAAAAAAGATCCGCTTTCCCAGTGAGGAAGAACAATACATGCGCCTATTATCTCCGCTCTTCGTTGTTTGTAGAACTGCGTGCTCGTTCTGACGAAACTGCTGTCTTTTGTTTTCGGCGTTATCATCGGAACGCTTTCGTGACGAATCGGCTCTTCTGGTAAACGATGCTGTCGGCCCTGGGAAACGACAGCCGTTGCACGAGCGAGCAAGCTTACTTCGAAGAAGTCTTTGAATGTGTCATGCTCGTTGATTGTAGCCAGTGCTTTCCACAGAGGGCTGTCCTTCGATTGAGGAGGATGTAGGAGTCGTTCTAGCTGCTGTGCAGGTTCTGCTTCGTGCTTTTTTGCTTCTATCCTGGCAGTCCTTCAATATCGATGAAACGAGAATATGGGTGTTTTGTTCGCTATGCCCGTTTAGATGTACAGTCATAGACAAATGAAATTCAAACACGAAATATGCACCACAACACGGAAAAATTCCAAAAACAGCTTTGTGGAGGTTCAATAATGGCGTGCTATGATATATTTGAAAAGCCACATTTCCCAACTGTGTTACTGTAATTAAGCCACGCGTCAATTTAACTGGCAAGGAAATAAATCACGCTATTTATGTGTTTGTATTCATGCTTTGTATGTATTCATGTATTCATATATTCATTTGTTTGTATGTGTTCATATTTTCGTGATGCCATTTCATTTGTCCACGACTGTCCGCTCTACAAGTAGGCAGCTGGGTTTGTTTGGGCAAGCTGTTTTTATCATTTTTTCCTGGTTTCACACAGCAAAAGGGAGAACTATTAAATTTTATTTTTCCACAAAACTTTATGGGGAAGTAAATTAGGTCAGGGATTAAAAGTTTCTTATATTTAAGAATTGATGTTCAGGAGGGCCAAACTGAACTGTAAAATTACCGCGGTACTAGAGTAAAAAAGAGTTTTATTGGATTTAGATATTCTCACAGGTGATGCGGAAACATCCATAAACATTTTGTCCAGGGAATCCATTTCGTCCGGAAGATATAAAAACAAACAATTACGAAAATCAGTATGCGCATCTTAGTTTCGTAAATTGAGGTAGCCTAAAGCCTATAAAGTGTTCCAATGGCTCCTCTTTAACAGTTTCGTCTGCGTATACAATACAATGATGTAGTTTATTCTCTGAACAACTTCAGATGATCTTAAAACGGTCGTCTAAATAGACGACCTCGAAGTAATGAATTAGACTGGATTCCGAGCATGTTTTTGAGAGCGGTGAGAAACTAATTCACTTTTCTTGTTCCGTGTAGGTGCAAGCTCGCCGGTGGCCGCCTAGCGGGCGTCCGAAAGGCGATCCCGCCGAGCGCCTTATCGCGTGCCGGAAACGCGCGCTCCCAACAATGACGCCAGACGTCGCCAAACGAGGCCTCATTTGCATCGCGGTTTCATTTTCGCCCGTCTCCCTGCCGCTCGCGTCTTTGTCCGGCGCCCGAGACAAAACCCGACTCCGCCGCCTCCGACGACGACGCCGCCATGACCACAGCTTGTTCGCCGTCGCCCCTTAGGGAGTGGTATTTATGTGGCCTGTTACAGGCCAAGCGAGACCTCACGCCACGCTGCCCCAGAAAGCAGTCTTGTATACACTGTCCGCGGGCTCGCGTGTCCGCCTCCAATGTCCGCAGCCTATTCCGCAAGCGCTGGCAGCAGGCCAAGTCTGTAATTTCGTAAGGTACAACGTGAGGGCCACCACCGGCTAACTACCGTGATCGTCGCTTCGTGACCCTGCAGGATGGCAAAACGTCTGGTTATAAAATCCGCGAAACCGTGTCACTTGCGTTAGGGCAGGACGAGGTTTTCTTTCGTCACGAGCCGGGAAATTTAAATTTGATGTGGGTGCCCAGACGGCCTCTCTGCAAAAGCACAGGGTGGGGATTCGCTCGAAGTTGTCGTGTTAACATTCACCTTCGATGGCCACTGCTAAGTCTGGTGGAAGCAGTCTGTTTCAAGGGCCATGAAATTCCAATGGAAAGTAGTTCGCGGAGAAACCGGAATGCGGTCCCGGCTATTAGCAAGTGTAATCACCTGAGCAACGGTGCTCATTTACTCAGCCGCTCGCGGCAATGAAACCCCTCAGGTCTCTGAGAAAACTTCGCCGTGTGATGCGAAGAAATAGAGCAATACACTCACTTCCACTACGCTTCGTTGCCGAGAAAAGAAAGGGCCATCTACATTCAACTTTACACAACTTTACACAATAGGTTTCTAGGAAGGGCACATTTTGACGATGATGATGGTGGGTAGTGTTAGTCAAACGCGAAGCGTTTGAAAGAAAAAGACGCTTCCCGTAATCAAAATCACACGTGGGTCCCTCATGTTCTGACGCCAACAAAGCAATATGAATTTTGGGCTTTGACTCCGATTGCATGGGAGAAAGCTTCGCGTTTTAATCATCTACTTGAAAGGAGGTTTGATTTTATTGTTCGTCACTCCACTTGCACTGAGTTCGAACATTCGATAACTCACCGCTACGCTACCTGTGGCCTGGGAAACCTTTAGCAACTACGAAACAATTAACTTGCCGAATAAATTCAAACCTCCAGTCGAGAAGAGAAAGAAAAATCTTGCACATCTTCAGTCTAACGACGACGACGGTTGAACTCGAAGCTTTCTCGTGATGAATTCTTCGTTTGGCCGATGCCGCTCTGGAGGAGCGCACCACTTTTCTTGAATACCCACACAAACACTCGGGTGTGCACTCCGTAGGCCTAACCTTTGAGTTTGGAGTGTACGGCACGAGTCGGTACCTGCTGCGTGGCGTTCGCTTCGACCATGTCGAAATGAAGCAACAGGATAGTCGCCGGCTTGATAACGAAAGAATGCCAGGTTTGATTCCGGCCGCGGGAAGCGTTTGTTTTAACACGAAAGTGTTTTATTCCCGGATACACGAAGATTTCACATACGTCATATCCGTCATGGAAGTGACGCCAGTACAACGAAGCAAGCGGCCTGTAAAGGGGTGCACCCCTGAACACAGGGTCTTCTTGCAGGGAAAGCAACCTTTAGTACTAAAAAAGAACGTTATACTTAGGGTTGTTCGTTTTCGGGTTTTATATTTTAATTATGCCGGGGTACACCAAGGTTTCACTGACGTCATATCCGTCACGGAAATGACGTCAGTACACCTTTGCCGAAGCGACCCGCCAGCAGGACGTCGCTCGCCAAGCACACCCACAAGGCGAGCCGCCGTCCCGCAAATCATGCTCAGCTGCAGATTTCGCTGCACATTTCACTTTCGTGTTTTACTGATTCCTAGGACAGAGGAATCAACCAAAGTTTTTTTTTTCTTTCACCTTCACCCACGATCATTCATCATCATCGTTAGAAAAAGTTGACCTCCTGCAGAGCCTATTGGCGTACAACGGCATCAGTCAGGACACTAACGCTTCGCTTAAAAAAATATTCGCACTATGTTTCAGAAGCGGATTGGTCGTCGATATGGATCAATCTCGATCTCAGCGGCGTAGAATAACGTTGTGCCACATGCTCCGTAGGCAGGGCGAGAGACTGGGGCGATCCGGTTCTCGCCGGCATCGATGCGCAGTCTAGTCGCGACGAGGCCAGCGGAGCGTCTATTGCTGCCTCGGGCGATGGAGTGACATTTCGGCCTACGACAGTTCGCCGTTGAGGGTGCCGTATTTCCTTTCGCTTGTTTTTTTCATCACAGCTCTGAGGTTTTGCTTACTTACTCTCGAAAAATTGGGTCAACCGAGCACCCGACGGGTACCGTGTCGAGATTAGTGTCTCGAGCCGACCTCTCCTCGTTTTAATTCTCTCTCTCTCTCGCTCTTGCATTCGAAGTGTCAACCTTCTTGCTTCAGGTAAAAGAATACGTAATGCGACCGCAGCAGAGCATGTACTACATCCCCGTCGACTTTTACTTCTTTTTTTTTTGGGGGGGGGGGGGGGGGGGGGGGGGTATTTTTTTCGTTAAATTATTGCGTGCACAAGCATGTCTTAGTGGTCCCATTTTAAAATGCACGCTCGTTAATTCGGCTGACCCAGACACATTCATCCACGCACCATTGCCAATAGGTCACGCAACCACTCTACGACGTTGACTCACGCAAAAAAAGAATAAAACACGCGATAAACTTCAACCAAGAGCAAACGTAATGCTAACATTGACTATAGGCGGGGCGGGAAAGTTTGCAGCTTCGCAATAAAGTCGCCCAAGTGAGCGCAAAGCACACACCTCCGTAGTGTGTACGCGTCGTCCCCAAGAGAAACTGCGGGATACCGGGATTCTTACGTGGCCGTTCCTCTTTTATGTCTGCGTGTCTCGTGTCTATCTGCCTTTTATCTCTCTCTTCTAGATGTTTCGTCTTCCCAGCGGGCGAAACAGCCGCCCTGACCTCTTCGTGCTGCTGTTACTCCTGCCGGGGTAGTTCGGCAACAGAAGGGGAACGAAAGGGGGCGACAACGAAAAGCAAAATAACGACAAACAGATAGAAATGCCAGATCTGGGACGCGCGCGCGCGGCATGCGAGCAAGCGATTCGCGCGTCGTCTGCTACGCCGGCAGCAGGAGCCCGCATGGACGACGGATTGTCTGCGCGTGTAACGTGGATTAATCGGCTCTGTGTCACGGCAAACGTTGATGACGCGTGACGAAAGGGTGCATTACGTGTACGAAAAACCTTCCAGCGTGGAGGACGACCTCTGGCGCATCGCCTGCCGTGACGGACGGGGTATGATGAGCGGCTGGGTGGCCCTGAAATAATCCGCCGACACGGTTACGGCGCATAACTCGTGTCGTCTGCTTGCACGCGGCGTTGAGGTCGTTCGTCTCCTGTCGATGCGGGCGTACATCAAAGAAGACTGCAGTTATGAGTCGGGCTACGGGGGACGTCCTCTCAATTTTACACGCTGCTGCAATGTTCACGCAAGGGTTTTTCTCTTTTTCCCTTGTCCAGGCGCGTAGTGTTTGATTAGGGGACAGTCCGGTCATGGTACTCTTGAACGCGCATGCTCTGTTGTTTCGTGCTCTTTTATTTTTGCCTGGACGTTCGAGATCATAATTCTGGAATGGTCATACTACATCGGTGCTCTTTCCAAAGCCTACATTTTTGCGCGTGAGAGCTTCTGACCGAGAAACCAACAAGAAAGGCCGAAGTACTAGGGCTGCGGTGTTCGATCATCCGAAGAGTGTGCGTAAATAAAAATACCCTATAATTTCATGTTGGCCGATTTTGTGGACTTCTACCTTGTATCTGCTGCCTGCATGAAGCAGCGGCCGCGTTACAAAATGCTACTTGCACCCTTTGTCCTTCAAGTAACTTTGGATAGGGGCCCCGGCACACATTCGGGATGAGATTTTCTAGGGGCGTCACTAAATACAAGGTTACGCCGCCTTTTCAATGCGTATTCAACAACCGTAAGGCGGTCGCACTTGTGACCACGTTCATCTTTTTTCTCGTTTTCTTTTCATTTCATTTTTTTTGCCTTTTTTACGTTCCTATACACTGCGTTTACTTTTGTGTCATTGAATTGCGCCAGCGTGAGGGAGCATGTCTCCATTAGACATGCCGTGTCAACAAAATTAATCGACTGTACCGAATACCGAATTCCTTATGCGCTGCTGGCCACTGTGACGCGATTAGAACTCCGAGGTCGGCAAGACACCGCTATCACCACGCGATTTTGTTTACATCCTATCTCTCTCTCTCTCTCTCCTCTCTCTCTCTCTCTCTCTCTCTCCTCTCTCTCTCTCTCTCTCTGCTCTCTTTTTTTCTTTTTTTTTTCTTTTGCTGACGGCGCGCCCTTTCCTTATAACCATCGAGAATTTGTGTTATGCGTATCGGCGAAACAGCTCGTTTTGGGTATCTGTAGCTATGGTGGCAAAACAGGATTAACTCGATTTGTTAGAGGAAAATCAGTAGTGAAGCATATTTTAGTGGCTCAATCGAAGGCTTACGTAAATGTGTGTTGTGTGTGACTGCAAAAATGCAATATATATATATAAGGTTTCGTAGATTCTTGAGAAGAATCTGAAGGCAAGTTAGAATAAAGGACCGACAAGATCCTTGCGTGATCTACGATTCGTTGCATAACTCATGCGAACGCGTATTTTATCTGGTTAGTAAAACGGTCGTGATGAAGAGAGGGGTAGCAAAGTGGTCATTGTTTTCTGTAAAAATCGCTTTGATCAACAAGAACCTCGAAATGTAAACATGAATGCTGCGTTACCTGCACGTATCGCTGACGTGCGATCGTTTGGGCTGCTAGTGTTATGATGCAGTATCGGGATATCGGCAATGACGACCGCCATCTCCACTGTTCTTTGAAAATTCGATGAAAAGTACGCGCTGCGATCACATCCTACAAGTTTTCACTGCATCCCAACGCATGCCTGCATTGCAAGCAAGGACACAGTTACCACTTTGACAGAAAGGCACTCTTACAGAAAGCGAAACCATTAAATGGCAACTTCTGTCAAGTTCGACCCGGATGGCAGCTTACCATGTGAAGTTAGTCATGAAAAGCAAGAAAAAATATTTTACCACGCGTCGATTTCAGAAATTTCATATTTAAGCACGCATCCTGACTCCGCCTCGCAGATAACAATACTGCTGACGACTACGACGGGCTTGTGAGAAGCGAGTGACCAGAAAGGCGACGCAATGATTGATTCTTTTGAAAGAAAAACAGCGCGAGATTCTTTGTTGCGGAATAAAAACTGCTGCACTTTTCCACATAGAACTGAAACTTAACCAGCGAGGAGTCCCCGTTTAGGGGCTGCTGAATTTGGCAGCCCGTCGCAACCTTATCGCTTCTCCGTACAACACTTGTCGCAGCCTTCGGTAATGGGCTTCATCGTTCAGCTATAATAATGCAGCGTAAATAAGCGGCCGTTGAATTCCTTTTCGCAGTTCGGACGCTACTGATACACTAAAAAACCCACCTGAAGAGTCGACACTCGTCCTCCGCATGCCATTTCGCACGTTGCCCGGTTGAGCCGATTCCGATGCGAAGCTTTGAGCGCGGTCGTCACCAGCCACTCCAACTCCGCCGATACGATTCTAGCAATCCCGAGTTTTGAGCGGAGTCTATATACTGTCTGCACCCTCTGTTGTTGTCCTCTTTCAGATTCCTGTGGCCCCAACCTCCTCTCCTTATTTGTGCATGCTTCCTCACCCCTCACTCCGTCCGTTCCATTCGTTCAATATTTTTTCATTCTCTTCCCCTAAGCACCAGAAACATGTATGTACACCATGCTGAATCGTTTACACGTACAACACATGTTACACACTCCCTCACTCCACACACTCGCTCAGTTGCCTCGCTACCCATGGGCATGGTAGTTTCCATGTCTGCGCACAAAGGCCATAGCCCATTCTGATTCCACTTCCGACACAACGAAAACAATTGACTGCGTGACCTTCTGAGTGACATGTTTGCTTTAGTAATGATGAATGTAGGTCGCCGTCCTCGCTCACTCGCACTCATTTGCATTCAAACTCACGTGTGAGTACGGCTGTTGACTCAGTACAAGTCCAGGCCAAAGACACGAGTGATTCTCAAGCGTGTCTATCAAGCCAGGAATAAAAAACTTTGGTTGATTCCTCTGTCCTAGGAATCGGTAAAACACGAAAGTGAAATGTGCAGCGAAATCTGCAGCTGAGCATGATTTGCGGGACGGCGGCTGCCTTGTGGGTGTGCTTGGCGAGCGAAGTCCTGCTGGCGGGTCGCTTCGAAAAAGGTGTAGTTACGTCATTTCCGTGACGGATATGACGTCAGTGAAATCTTGGTGTACCCCGGCATAAAACACTTTCGTGTTAAAATATAAAACCCGAAAACGAACAACCCGAAGTATAAGGTACTCTTTAGTACTAAAGGTTGCTTCCCCGCACGAAGAAGCCGCCTGTAAAGGGTGCACCCTTACAGGCCGCTTGCTTCGTTGTACTGGCGTCACTTCCGTGACGGATATGACGTCGGCGAATCTTTGTGTATCCGGGAATAAAACACTTTCGTGTTAAAATGTGGATCTGGTGGCAGGGTACGAGCTGATGACCACGTGGTCAGTCATGAGAACTGAATCCCTCGTGGGTACGGGCTCACTCGAGAGTACATGTACTCCCGAAGGGCAATACTCATTAGTACGCGGGCTGGCAAACGACTCAGGCCCACTGACCATAGCACGGAACCGCTTCGATGCGCGTTTCCGTGAGGGTCGTGCACAAGGCGTCGTCTGTGCACCAATTTACTACACATCGGTTTATTATGGTAATAATACCCAGCCGAAAAAAACTAACTTACGTCAAGCTAAATAATGAATAAGTGAAACAGAAACCAAATCATTTTCATAATATTAGCACACGTTGTACAGATCTGAGCTTTTTAGCTCTAAGTGTGCTGGATACAATGTAATGCGGAATAATACAAAAACTTCTTGTTTGCTGGGAAACCTGCGACACAAAAAAGCAGCCACGTTTTGGCGTCACACACCTAATTCTGTGCCCGGTGCAGCATCCTTTCCTCATTCTTTTACTTCGTACAGCCGTCCACCGCCTTAGTTGGAGCAACGGTATACGCACTTATCGTCTCTTTCTATCTTGGTGTAAGGTAATTTAGTCGCAACTGCGGCATTTCTCTCAACTTATTGGGGCACCCGAGTCCTTCATATTCGTTTCAACAGTTTTTCGTGAGGATTTTCAAGATATACTGCGCTAAATCTGCTGCTCCAGCTAAGCAAGGGGATGACTGTACCATTCCGTATTCATCCCGTGGCGATTTCGTTACGATGATGGTGTTGTTGCTAACCCATAATATATACGAGATAAGTGTCCCGCCTAACTTTATCGCTTCATTTATATTTCGAGCAGAAGTGCCGCCACTCGTCTCAGTTCCCAAATCCGCGCCGTCTGGTACCAAGTACGGGGCGTTTCGCATATCATGCCCCTGTATACGGTCCTCCGAGCTACACCACAGATTCTTTGAGCGATATGTCTTTTGAACGCTCTTAGCAACGATAGGCAGGCGACCTTACTAAAGCACTTGGTGAAGCAAGACGTTAACCCCGTTTTTGTAGACTTCGGCGTAATTGGCAGCACTTAATATTTGTTTTCACCTTCGCGATTTTCTTATAATTTTTACTTTAATTTGTCTTTTTTTACTCCAGTGTTATGCCTGTATATACAGCCGGCGTTACAGGAAGAACAGTCTTTCTAGAAGCAGTAGGAATCTGCAACATTTTTTTTTCCAAAATCAAACTGTTGCATATGTCTAAGTCAAGCGACTATAATGAATTTACAGTGGAATGTAGGAGCACAAAACTTTGCTTCTCGTTCTGAAACACGGAAGTGACCTTATGGTTCGCGGCCTCTTGACTTATGCATGAGGGCTTTGTCGGTGCCGGGTCACGCGGGGATACGACCCAGCGATCCTTGCCGATGCAAGGGGAGCGTGACTAGCTACAACATGCATTGTTCCGGAACTACGGAAATAGACAACGTCGGAAGTGAATAGTTGTCGCCTCTCAGGAGACAGCTCATGCTTCCGGCGTTGCCGTCTTCTCGCCTTCCAACTTATGCATCGCACAGGGCGGAGTCCTTGCTTAGATTATACACGCTTAGACACGCTTGTTACCTCGGGTGTGAAACACTATAATACCAGTGCTTCTCAACTACGATCTCACCACGGACACTTGTCTCTGCGATCCGCACGAACGATGAATACTGGCGTCAAAGCGTACAAAAATACCCCGAACTTGCATTTCAGTACAGCCTCATAAATAATTACGTCTGGGCTTCTGGGGCGTCTATGACAACTGCGAAGAGACAGAGAGTTCGTTCAGCGCCCCTTGATTTACACACTTCCCTTGGATATCAGCGCCGACGAGTGATATTGGGGTCACTGCGGACAAAAAGAGAAAAACAAAACTGCGCTTCAGCTCTGCAAGGTGATGCTTTCTGTCGAGGACTTTCGGCGCGTCCATGATCCATGGGCAGAGGCGAAGCGTCCGTTCTGTTTCCCTTGACTTACCGCCCACAATGACCCAGACAAAAAAGAGGAAACAGACAAAAACAAAAGCGCACCGAACCTCTTGCGTATGATGTTCGTGCGCCGAGCGCGCAGAAGCCGTTGGAGGCCGGAGTGACAGAAAGCGGACGACGGCGGCGGTGACAAGGCACCGTGGGTCGTACGTCACGTCCGTGTCATGTATGGCAGGTCATTCGGGGCTCCTCGTTTCATATGCATCGGTGTCACCGCGGTAGTAAACGCTTTGCGCCATGCGGGTCGCTGAGAGTTTGGCGGGAAAGAGCGATTCCAGGAAGTGTCGGTTGAGGTGAAAACATTGGCGAAAATACATAACGAGAAGAAAAATCAGTGAGGACAGTAACGAGCCTTGTGTGATTTACTGCCATCAATATGCACCCCTGAATTTATTATTCCGATACCTCTGAACGCGGACACTTTAGGCGTAAAGTAAGACGATGAAATGTTTATTCGTTGGCCAATGCCCATTTTTATGATGCGGGAAATTCCGCTGCGAATGCAAATGAGCTATGCACCTTCGGTCATCTGCATTTCAGCAGTGTTCTGTTTTTCTTTAACAATGCCACATTGCAATGCAAACACGCGGAAGCGCCACCCAGACGAACGGGAGGTACTGGTTTGTTGTCTCGCTTGTCTTGGTACCACTGTGCTTTTTTTAACAGCGGAGCTGTTGTACAAGCCGTGAGTTCCCCGTCGCAGGAAAAAATACCAAGAGAATGCCGAGCGCTCGTGAGCGCGTTCCTCGCGGCGACCGCCGAGCGTCGTCGGCACGCACAGTGGCTTTAGCAAAAAAACAAAAAAAAAAACTCCAGCGCTGTCGTCAAGCGCTACCGCGCATGTTGTGGTTGGCAAGAGGAACACGACGATAGCGATGCATATGACGATGACTACTACTAGAAGTGTGAAGCGACGACGGAACATGTAAATAAACAATTTCAAACTTGTACAAATGCGTGGCGATGTGTTCTTCAGTGCCCACGTATAAGGAAATCCTGCAGCTCCGCTATGGTTCAAGCCTTGTGCCACTTAGTGCAAGCTTCGCCAGTTGAGCTGGTGGAATTGTAGAATGCTGAGGATGCCTTTGCATCCACCACTCGCCGCGAAGAAGACGACGACCTCTTCGATGCATATGACGACGATTACTAGCACGGCAACTATGCAAACAAACAATGATACTGAAACTTAACTGTGTGTCATTCAAATCTTGCAAGCTTCTCTGAATTTGTTCCTTTAATTGATGTATCCTGGCTACATGCATTTCCTGCTCTAGCAGAAAACAATTGACAAATTGAGATGGAGATGTCAGTATAAAAGTTCATCATGATATAACAGCGCAGACACGGCACGAGGAGCAGAAAGACACGGGACGAGCGCTGACTAACAACTGAATGTTTATTAGGACAGAAAAACACAGAGATGCGCGTGCACCATAAACACACTACGAAAAAGAAAAATGGAAAGAAGAAAGTGGAAAGTGGGCATTATCATGTCGTCTCCGAAAAATTGCTGCAGTATAAAAGTTGTCGTGCTATTCGAATTTGGCCTGTTCGTAACATACCGTGCATGCCCTACATACAGACAAAAAATTCTTATTCAGACTTTAAGCGATAAAGCCATAACGGTGCGTCAAGGTGCATCGTCGTGAAAAGCTGCTAATTAATTTAATCTGCCTCCTGTTCCCTCACCTTCCGCAAAAGCTCGTAACACCAAAACTTTTTGCACGCCGCATTTCTGTCCATAAAGAACACGAACTAGAAGAACCTAACGCACTCCTTTAAATGAGATGCATAAGCTCATCTACTAAACTAAGAAAAAAGCTTCCTAGGGAATCACAAGGTCCACTACTCTTTTTCCGTTCATTTATGGACAACTTTCATCTATGGCCCCGTCTGATATTAAGACAGAAATGAAAGCGGTTTCGGCAATAACATAGATTTTGTGCATATATTTTGCGAACTATTGAAATCAAAACAAGTCAATTTATAGAGGGCGCTTCTGTATTACTCTCTCATAGCCCGAGTGTATTTTATCTTCCATAGAACAGTTTTTTTAAACGCATGCCGAAAGCAAACATCCTTTAACTAATTAAAATAGTTGGAGCCAAAATCTGGATCTATTGTCTATGAAGCGTTGGTGTGGAAAAGAAACTGGCTTGAATCAGTTTTAAGTAAGCCACAAAAATTAGCCAGTCTGCTTATGTTCTCTTATTCATGGATGTTGATTCTAGTATATGAGATGACATACGTTTATTTAGACGTTTCGCCAGAACGCATCCCAGTCGAAAAATACAACAGAAATATCTGTCGCACAACAGAAATGTCCGTTGTGCAACAGGAATATCTGTTGTAGAAAAGCGATCTTTGTTGGAACTACAGGATGGTCTCTTGAGCGACAGGAATATCTGTAGTAGAACTAGATAATATCTGTCGCACGACACACATTTCTGTTGTACAAACGACGCAATGTCCCATTCCCTTACAAGATCATCCTGTCGTATTTTCTGTTGTGTTTTTCGACTGGGATTGCTCTCCAATTAGAATAATTTAGGTAGTGTTCCTGGCCGACGGTACACTCATTACTGACCGAATACGCTGCAAATTTACATTCCGCCATTTTTTTAGCGAAGTGATTGAACCATCGCTGTTCAAGTTACTTTCTTTTCCTCTATGCTACGCCCTAAAACACTGTTTCGACGATTAAAGGCGCCTGTATAGGTCCAAATATCGCACTTTCTTACCTAAGAGTGCACTTCGTTGTTCCAATCTAAGATGTGGCGCCTCATATTTTCCCGCCCTATGATTTCTGAACTACCGCAATCTCGGAAAGGCTAACAAGCATGCAACGTTCTACCGACGGCAACCGCGGACTCACTCAGCGAGCTTTACGCTGAACATCGCGTACGTACGGGAGCTCGGACAGGAAATAAAACGCACCGCAACACGCTCCCGAGCACGATAACGCCAGAACACGTGAAAATAAAGAAGGCGCCAGGCATTGTACACGGCGTGAAAGCGAGGGCTCCGGTCACGAAGCAAATCCTCCCTCCGCAGCACGCACGGGGACACAATGGCGCAAAAGAAACACCAAGCGCCGCCATTCTTCGCGTAAGCAGCAAGGCAACGCGTGCTGCCAGTAGTCCTCTTTATGCTCGCGCCAACATTTATCCGTCTTTGTTGTCTGGCTGCGCACACGAGGCACGGAGGAAGAGTTCCGCCCCGCAAATCGCCTCAGCCGGAACAAACAGGGCCACCCCTTCTCTTCCGCAAGGGCCCAGCTGTCTTCCTACTCAGCTACCGTGGTCGCTCGGCCGACGCGCATGCCAATCCCAGGGAGGCTGTCGCAATACATTGTTACGTCACTGCCTTCGGTACGAACATGGGGGCGCACCAATGCTTCCCCAATAAGCCGATACACGAATATCCGGAAGACTTCTTACAAGCTCTTCCGTTAACCCACTTTATTCTACTTCGACCTTTATCCTTCACCCTCTGGCCTTTTAAAAGCCTGCTAGAGCGGGAGTTCTTGGCTGTAACAGGTGGCGTATGCTAATATGCTTCGACGTCTGCATGCCATAAAGCTCGGAGGTGCAGATGAAAGCGCTGATTTGGAACGAGAGAAGCCGCACGCTGTAATTGCAGTGCAGCAGAGTTGTAGGCGGGTCACATCTCGCGCCGGGCATGCTTTATGCGTGACGCACGACGTCTCTTCCCAACCGGTCGCCCAGTCGTTGCACTGTCGTGCGTCTGTCCGAGGCCGCTATCTGTGAGGCGGTTAGAAGTTGCGAGATGTGCTCACGCGAATTAAGCGTGATTTGTCTCAGTACGTGTGGGAGTGCAAGAAAAGGATGGGCGTGAATTCGCTGGGGAAATATCATCGGCTATGGTTACAGAAGAAATGTGCGTAAAACTCTTTCGGCCTTGTAGGACGTTTACTTAGCCCTGGTTGAAGCATAATCATACTTACGATCTTCTTGAAATGCGTGTATCTTTAAATACATTGTGGACAGGAGTTTCCCAAGGTAAATGGTTTATATTCCCATGGAGTCTGCCCCATTAATGAAAATGTTTGCTGCTTCTACAGGCACCTGTGGGATAATGTCTGACTCTGCACGGGACATGAACCCTCGTTTACGGGTTGTGGCTCGAGTCCCGTCCGATGGCTCGATAGACACTCCACTAAAGCGATAACCACCTGCGTTTCGATTTTAAAAAATGCGGCGCCTGGCACTACTTCACCATCGATTACCGTAACGTAACGTAGACTAACCGAACATAACCTAACCGAAAGACAAAAAATCATTTAAAACACCGAAAACTAACCCAAGCCATGAAAGGTCGAAGTAAAACAATATGGAACGGCAATAGCCGAACTCGAACCACCGCACTTCCTAACAAGGGGCTAAAGACGGGACCTCTACATCACAACGGCAGACATCCCGGCTTGTGTCAGCCCTGTCTTCAAATTCGAATGTCGTCGGACGTCACTCTAGCCATACCTCTCTAGACGGCACGTTAGACACTGCGTTCTTTTTAAAGACGAGAGTCTTTCTTGGGCCACTTAAAGGCGAAAATCTTGGTCTGTCTATCTGTCTGTAACTCGATTCGACCACCCGGCCAAAGACAAAACAGATGCTGCACAGTAGTCTTATATACTCACAGCCAAATCTAAACGTCTACGTCCCGTGGCAATGTTCATACTTGTCAACATTGTCGAACAAGAACAAAGCATTACGCAAATGTGAGTCAGAAAATCAATACATAACTGATATTTGCAATGTTCCTTTATAAAAAATCCCTGTATGCTTGATTTTTGCAATAGGAAATAAAATCCACTGCAGAGAAAAAAATCCATCCGTCGCTTGCTGTCGCCCGCTCCACTATAGCTTCTGGTGGCACTTTAAGAAATCAAACGGCAACAGTTACGAAAGGTTCTACTAGATAGGTTCCACGTTCCGCTTGGAACGCACGTGGACAAGGGCAACGTTGAAGTAGGGCGCTTCGATGCCTACGCGTCTCCGCCGTACGGCAGCGCTGGCATTGAGCCACCCGGCCTGGAGCAGTGGAAAAGCGGTAAATTTAAATGGACCTGAGCAAACCTCCAGCGTGTTTACCCAGGGAGGAGCGCGGCGGGAGAGGAACAGCGTGAGAGATGAGCGGGAAAGGGAAGGCAGGCATTTACTTCGCAAAAAAGACTATCGTCTTTCGTCGACATTTGCAACGAAAGGAGCAGATGCGCGGCCAATTTTTTAAGCATTGTTCGAAAGCAACATTCGAACATTAACACGTTTTAATGCATCCGGGCTTGAAAAAGGCTAAGGATGCTTGCCGTCACTGATGTTACCATGCATGTCGCTTGCACAATCCGAACAGCATTAAAGTCTGCATGGCTATTGCATATAGGAATTACGACGAGTTGTTCAAATCCAGAAGCATTGCGCGTACTATCACGATGCCAGGACCGCCTGTGACAATTAAACCACTCATCTCGCAGTCGTTTCTTCGCATGCTTATTAGGCCTCATCTACGAACCCCTCGCTAACAATGCTAGCGCGCCCGCCGGGTAGCAACTGCGGCTGCATGCACCGTCGTCGACGCCACCGGTCTCCCGCACGAGTCGGCAGCCACGAGACCGGCGCTCCGCCGAGACAGCGAACGCGCTGCTGCTGCTTTTTCGCCGCCAGACGAAGACGGCTGACCTAGTTTAGGCCCGTCGCCGCCTGCCTGCTGTTGTAGCAGATTGCTTGGAGTGCGGGAGCCCTTGTGTAAGGGGGGTACCCTCTCGTTGGCCTGTATATATGCCTTGGGCCCGTCGGTTCCGTAGCACATCGCTTTTCGACTGCCCACTTCGGTTGTTTTGAAGTGTATAGGCAATTCTTCGCTGCTCGGGGTACTGCGTATAGCGGCAGGCGATGCTCGTAGTACAAGCGTCGATAGCAATGCGTGCCTCGCCACAAAAATATGCGCAATGTCTCTGAACGTTCAAAACGTACGCATGACGCTTCGAAACTTTTCAAGCGTGAGGCTTTGAAGCGTGAAGTTTCTGAAACGCTGAACTACACATGAGGTGATTGTATAGCTGCCGCTAACGCTCTTCTAGCAACGCATTCCTTCTATCGGGGATGCGCAAGTTTCCGTGGCATTTTTGGGAACATGCTGTTCGCTTGGATGCGGAGTGGCCAATTGGGCCCTATTGAAGTTCAGATGATTTCACCTATGCCGTATTTCCCTTTTTCTGCCAATGACAAGTATATCAAGCTATAGAAAAGTTATAGAAAAGCTATAGAAACGTGCGCTTACAGAATTATGTCGATTCGAGTCCACTCGCCTTTTTTTTAATCCTTTTGACATATCAGCAACAATAAGAGAACGCGAGATGTAGCGTAAAGTATGAGCTACAACACCTAACGGCGGCTTTGAACACTTGTGAAACTTTTAAGGAAGCTATAGGTACACGAAAGCAACGTACAAAATCAGCAAGCAAACCAAGCCGCGAAGCTATGATCGAGTTGATGTTAATGTTAGCCGCATTACTGCATTCATCAGAATAATAACTATAATCATTATCGCATGAACTAAAGAGCCTTGTTGAGACCCAGCAGTTTAAAAAAAAAAGACTGTCATCTTCTATAAACTGTTGAGATAAACATGTGCTGGTTTTGGTTTTGCTCTCTACAAATTTCAAAATATATAATCAATAGACGAAATCTAAACATATAGAAGATATTTGTGTACTGGCTTCCCTATGGTATTTTAAGCGAATGTTACTGTTGTATTCGCAGTCTGCTCATTTGAGTTGTGCTCTTTACCGTGTGCTCCGCGATTTGTTGCTCTCTTCGCTTATTTTGAAAAGCCCGCCTTTTCCCGACAACTTTGGAGGGAAATGAATCAGCAAATAAATAAACGAATAAACCTCTCTTGCTAAATTTATATCGATTTTCATGAATATTTATGCAATACTAAGGCACGGTCATTTATACGTGCAATGAGTGTGGCTTCCGACTAGCGTATTCTGTCCATATGACAGAGGATTAATTACGCCATTGGGGTTGACCGGAAGAACGCAGTCTCATTTGCTTCATTATAGCGAATCCCTTCCTCCGTCTGGCCCTGATAAATGTCTCGCACGCTGCAGACTCCACGGCTCGACATGCAGCAACACAGTACCGCGGCCTTTCTGCCTCCTACGTTGTTATTCGGCGGTCATTACACGGACACTTAATGCCCAATTAACTTGGCACCTTGCGAGGGCGTCGTAAACTCTCCCTAAGACAATGGCAGGACAAACGCGCTCACCCGGATGACGGCTGCTTTTTTGCAAAACTGCGCTTGTAGGGAGAAACGAAGTAATTAACCGGCACCGTCGCGCAGCGAGCCTTCATTGTTTCGTTTGTCCGGAGTCCCTCAGACCTAGCTGGTTTCCTCCGCAGACGTAGGCTATTATCCTGTTAAACAATAGAGCGACAAAATGTTTTGCAACATCAGCATTCACAATATTTTGCCGAGGCTAAATGACTGCGATCCATTGCCCTGTGGCCGTTCATGGAGACAGGCAACGCGTACTTTTAGTAACCCACGCGGAGTAAGCAGGGATATACTTTATTTCTTGTCTTGTTTTATCGCGGTATATCGCTGGCTGCAGCGTTTTGCTACTGCGCGCGAGGTGGTTGGTTCGATAGCCGCAGCGGCGAAGATTTTTCTGGTGTTTGTAAAGACTTCGGCGTGCGTTAAAGGTCTCCTGGTGGCTTAGAATAATACACTGACGCTGCGATGCTGCCTACGTCATAGCCTAGATAGTATTTGGGGGATGAAACCCTAATCTGTATCTTTTAAAAGGCACGTTCTGGCACACATGCAGGCAGTTAAAGGGGGTAGTTTTATTTATTTCGGATAGTCGCTATAATAACAAAGTTTTTGGTGCACACGTGTGGTCACTACAATTCCAGTGCCTAATAAGATAATAGAGTGGAGGCACTTTACCATGGTGCTTCATTACCTGAGTGGCTCCCGTGTCTTGATCGAATTTAAGAGTGACTTTTCACAGCCACATAAGTATTTCGGGGTATCAGTCGTGTCAATAGTATTAGTAGCCTCAGTTCTCGTTCAGAATTATGAAAGGTATCAAAAGCCAGGAAATATTTGCAGAATATTCAACACTGTCCCACCATAGCCCTCTTCCGTATTAGTATTCTGGAAACACACAAGGTTCCCCACTTACGTGCCCTATAAGTATAGCTCATTCCTACTCGAAGCACACTCGTGTTAAGCGCAGCATCTTCAAATCGCGCCTTCATGGTTTGATCCTCGAAAGTGGTCAATGCTCAATACAAGCTGACGTTCGCATCCGGCGTATCAATTCCCCTCTCAATCATAATTGCGACCCGCCGTCACAATTCTCCATCGCCTCGGACGAAACCTTCACCAAATCGCTCGCGATTACAACTAGTTAACCCCTTTTTCCCTCCCGCCCGCCATGATTGTCGGGCGGCGGGCGTTTTATCTGAGAAATGCGTTAGGCCTCCCCCTCGCCGCCGCAGCCATATAGCGCGCTTAGCTATTCAGCTATCTGGGCCGACGGCGGGCGGCGAGGGAGCTGGCGGACGCAGCCGCAGGCGATTTCGTGTACCTCTGCCATCCACTACGTTCTCCGAGCAGCCGCATCACGAAGCGGCTGCGCGGTGTGCGGAGGCTTATCGCAAGCTATGCCGAGGTCGCCACGATCCACCGGAGGCCGCTTCGTGATTCGAGTTCAACGGGGTCCCCCGTTTTCCCCCTCTTCACTGGGGATAGCAAAAAGATATAGAGTCGTGTGCCGACAATGATTCCTACTTGAACGTTCACGCTATCTACTGATTCAGTTGTTGCAGTACCAAAGTGTTCAACTGCTGAAGCAGTTGTGCAAGAGACAAACCAACCGCGGTTGAACTGCAGAACACTCAGACTTAGAAGACACACTGAACAGGCGCTGTGTTCAAAGTATTCGTCAACGTCCGCGCTGTAATGCACTCCGCAGTTCAGTACCAAATTCCCCACCCGCAAGTTCTTCCACCGTTCTGTTGTGCATTGTGTACAGTCTAGGGTACTAACATCTCTTACAGCTTCCCCGGCTTAGGCCTGACATCTAGCGCGTGCATACAGTATGGTGCAGATTGTAATGAATCTTCGTCGGCGAACCAAGACCAAATAATTCAAACGCTGCCCCCACGAAGCAAGTGCTTACGCCACAATGAAAACAGTGTGCATTATATGTGTAGGAGCGCTGTGAGGTCGAGCAACCGCTTAGTTGGGTGTGGCTGGGAGCAGAGAAAGGAAAGCGGACAAGGTTAACCGAGCGCCGGCATTGTTCTGCCCGAGTTAAAAGAACGGCCAGGGCAAGCGTAAACTCCTCGTCTGTGTGAAATAATCAAATGGTTGGTGAAAACGCGGTGTTTGTAAAGGCCCTGAACAGGCTAGAGAGTTGTTACGTGAGACGCCCTTCTGTTGTGTGCATGACCGCTGTGCCCACAGCGTTAGAACCATTTAGCAACCCTGTACGTACGTGCCCTTATAACATACCTGGGATATTGGGTTGGCAGAGAAAAGGGCATGGTGTCTACACAAGGATTTAACAAAATGGCAAGCGCAATTCATTTGACACTATCGGTACGCTTTGTATTCTTTCTGGGGAGCTTTAATATTAGGTTTGTTTACCATCTTCCCGTATGATTCAATTGGTCTAGCTACCACCTCCACGCACAGCTTTTCTTCTCGAATCTGTGAAGCCATCCTTTAAGACGCGCAATATCTGATCGTGCTTTTCACCTTTTCGGCATATTCGGAGCAGTGTATCTATACACTCTTCAAGTAACCCAACGTCCAGATAGCATTACGCACTACTGTAAAGGTGAAGGGTTTGCTGAAGGCCAGTTGGTACATTGTACTACGAAGTAAAAAACAGCGCGAAAAAGACAGGACGGAAGTAAAGAACTACAACGCCTGTGTTTTGTAGTTCTTTACTTCGTCCTGTCTTCTGCGCTGTTTTTTTTCTTCGTAGTGTTGAAGGCGGCTGAGGTCATTGGCATGCCCAACTTGCGTTCAAACGATCTAAACTCGCCACTCGCTATCGTTAACGGCTAAGTTAGTAGAGAGACGACGCAGCAGTGTGTTATACTCACTAAATGTATGTTTCTTGATAATGCCACAGCTCATATTGCTCAAGAGTAGGTTGAAATTTTTTTCATCTACCAATGGCGAAGAACGTGTCACCATCATATCAGACTCCCCGATAGCCTGTCGAAACATCCAAATTGGACTCATTTTATCAACAGCACCAAAAATTCTATCAGCCCACCCTGATTCACCCGAAATTTTCATCATATGGACGCCGGCTCATTCATCACTGGAATGGAATGAGGCGGCTCATGCCGCAGCCCGAGCTCATACACACCGGGCGCCTCCTTCTGGAATGTCAGCCAGTTCCTTCCATAAGCCCAACAAGAGAAAATAATCCCCAGAAGGTACACTGACATCCTGGCAGCATTAGCCGCTTGCGACGAAGAACCTTTCCGCCTCCACATCTCAACCTGCCTCGCGAAGACACGGTCATCTACAGACAGTTACAGACTAACACATTGCCACATGGTACAATACTACACTCAACGCAACCGACATTGTACACATACACTTTGCAATTCTGCATATAGCCATGCACTCTCTACCACATGGTATGGGAGTGCCGCCACACACCATCCCTTGCCCCAAATCCAAATCCCTCATTGAGCAGTGGGAGGGTCGGTTGACCAGCTCAACCCGAATCAACCAACATCTTGGCGGCGAGACAGGCCACCAAGACCGAGGGCTTCCCGCACTGAGCGGGTTCCCCACCTGGCGGTCATACAACAACATTGACTGCTCAATTAAATGTTTATTCCTCCTCACACTTCAGTTAGCCTAAGAGACACGAATTGGTACGACAAAACTACAGCAGGGCTTTCCATTCATCGTTTTATGGGCCGTCACCTGAACAACAGCCCTCGTCATTGTACTTCACGACACTTCTTTTAAAGCGAAGCTTTCTACGTCTCACTAATGGCGTATGTCTCGTAAAAAAAGCTCTGCAGGAAAGCCAACTTTATCTAATGATGGATGACGATTGTGGGTGAAGGGAAAGAAAAAGAACGCTTTTCGTGATCAGAATCAAACCTGGGGTCCCTCGCACTATGAAGCCGACGTCTATCTCATTGCGTCATTACGACACCGTCGAAGCCTTCTGGTTTTGGGGAGGGGTACATGGACGTGCAAAATTAGGCAGAAAAACCATGCACCACTCCGTCTAACGACGGCGATTGCTGAGCGCGGAACTTTCTCGTGCGAAATAAAACGGCGAAGGGTCAGCGTCAAAGCCGCTGCGATCAAAAGTCCAAACTCAGACGACAACCAGGGAATCCCTAGCGAGAAAGCTTCGCGTTCAACCATCGTCGTCGTTAGACGGAGGAGCGCATGACTTGTTATTGTCAAGTTTATCTGAACTTTCGAGTATCCCGTATAGCAAAGCCGTTTCCTTCTTTCTTTTTCTTGCCTCGCTTGTGAAGGAGACCTGGAGACGGGTCATTTGGTTCTAACAGCTCAATTAGGAATCAGCTTCCTGTCGGTTTCAATCTTCGCCGCAGCCGCTGGTCGCCGACGGACACAATGGCTCATTATACTGCTGGCGAGAACGCGCTACCACTTCGCGCTGAATCCAATAACGCTCCTCGCGAGAGGCAGAAGACCCCACGCGCCGAGGCCCATTGTGTTTCTTCCCGGGCGACCACTCAACTGCCTCGCCGAAGTCATCGGATCTAATGAGGCTTGCCAACGGGGGAACGAAATGGACGTTGAAAAACGCGCACAGCAGGCTCACGCCAGCTGTCTGCGTGACCTTTGACCTCTCAGTGCAGATGACGCGTGCGGAGGAGCTGAAGGACTAGTGCTGTTCTGTTTTGCTTCGCCCGCCTGTTTTTTACGCGTTAATTTTGCAATCCGCGCTCGACGGGGTCGTAGAAACGTGTCTTGCGAGTCGCTGCTGCCTACGTGCCCTTGTTAGTGGCCCGCGAGCCGGAGAAGACAAGGTCTGCCGCGCTGGATGCGTCTAATTATCTCGAAGGAATACGTTGAACTCTGTGAACTCTTTGCACCTTTTCTGCAATTACCATCTTCTCTTTCGCCGTGCCTGCCTACCACCGGCTCTTTGGCAAAGTGTCGAGGAAAGCGTGTAAGCATAAGATCGCACGTTCGCAGTTCAAAACCTGTGAAATTGTCAAGGAAAATGGCTCATTCCGGTTTAGTCTCGCATTTAGGCGCGAGTGATTGGTGGGAAAATGAGAAGGTAGTGGGGAAATAAACTAAACAATAATTTCGATGCTCTAACAGCACTTAGCTTGGTCGCTTTGCTTGGTCAAGGTGAGAAGGAGAAGAAAAACGAACGAGAAGGCTTGGAGGTTGACCGGATGTAGAGTACGAAGGCAAGGTGACTCTTGAAGCAAGCGACCGCTATTGGGGAAGAAAGGGGCGACCCAGAAGGCGGATTCCGTTAATGGCTGGCACCAACGAGACATGTATTGGAGCCGTTTAACTATAGCCTGGGCAGGACATGTGTTAGAGGGATAAAGGTTTTGGGTGTCATGCACGTTGCTTTCTGGCACAGCCAGAACCGAGGGTAAGAAATAACGATATATGACGAAAGCGTGACCCCTAGGAATTATAAACTTAGGGTTTTATAACCCTGCAGTTTTCTTTTTTAACCGGCAACATATGTTTTCCAAGTTCATTTGCGCATAGTGCTCGAATTTTCGAGCAGTATTTCACAAAATTATCAAGGTCAATTCGCTTGCCGAACTTCAAGCAGGATTTTCTACTATTCGTGAAGTCTTCCCTCTAGACTAATCCAGGCCCCTATCAAAGTCCTAACGTTGCTGAAACATCACAGACATCTATGCATATGTTGAACACGTACCCACCCCCTACGGAACAGCAATATCTGTGCTGTCGGCGAACCCAACGGGAAAAATACCAGCCCACCCCCCCCCCCTCCAAAGAAAAAGTAGGCCTCCTATCATGCTCTTGAACACAGCTGTCCCGCGCTCCACGTCATTTGTCATTTCTCCGCCTGCAAATCACTGGCCAGTCGAGGCAGGCTCTCACGTATACCTCTGACTGAACGGCGTACTATATCACCCCTGTCGGCCTGCAGCCATCATCTTTCGGATAAGGCCGCCTAGCGCCGCTCCGGCCTTATAATTTTTGCAGCAACGTTTGGGCAATCCACGCCCATCGCGCTTCGCCTGCTCTGGGATAAGCTCGTACCCGAGGTTACGACGGATCACGAGGACATGCCGTTCTGCGTGCAGGAAGAAAGACACAGGCCATCTTTAGGGCCTAACTGAAGAACCACCTGCTCCTTGCCTACACCTTAAAAATCGAGAGGTCAGGTGTGTGACTTTCCTTTGTGTTCGGGCTGGCACTCCTACTACGGGCCCTCCGTTAATCGGGTGGGTACCTCATTGGTGCAAGGATGAAAAGTGGCCTGTAATATCTCTCTGCCTCGTCTGAACGGCCGTGGGCGTATTTTGGGCACCAATTGTGCATCTTGGACAAGGTGACCCCGCTGAACGTATCACGTATTCCTCTAGCCGGCCTCTTTGTTGTCACGCTATATAAATTTCTTTGTATGTACCTGTCGACGAGGCAGGTCTTCTACCTCTTTTGTTTCTTCTGTTAGCTTCTTCTCTGTTTCTGTCCTGCGCCCTACCCACAAACTGAGGTTCACCGCCAATATAAGACAGTTGCAAGTTGGGCGAGTTGGTACGTGTTCATACTTAATCACAGCGCGAAAGACGGGACAGACAGTAGAATAACCACAGGACAGCGCCTGTCCTGCGGTTATTCTACTGTCTGTCCCGTCTTTCACACTGTGATTATGTACGCCAGTATAATATTTTAGGCTTGATAGTGGCGTCTCTCGCTGTCGCGTGCACATGAAGAGCATCATTTGGGACATGGTGAAGTGCTCCTGAAGGATGCAGGAAATACGCTGCTAAAAGTACGTCCTACCCTTTACAAGTCGGTCACTTACCAAAAGAACCTTTAGTCGAAAGGGGCACATGTGCCACACTCTCCTGTGTAGGTGGATGGAAGTAGCACATCTTATGGGATCTTATGGTCAGCTCGTGCGCGCCTTAGTCTCTGCACCTAAAACAATGTGTCACATGGTCTCCAAGTGTACGAGCTCAGCACGTCTCACCATTCTCTTTGAGGGAAGCCAAAAATGTCCTTTTTTCTTTGAAATCCGTCTCTCCACTTTTACTGCCGCTCTCGCACGACTTGGGGCCCTAAGCGGGTCCCGCACTAATCTGGCTGCCGACGAAGGCGGCGCGCGAGGTCGACGATGCTGCGTACGTCGCCATACATCCTCGTACCGGTCGGAGCGTGAGTTCACGCCGGGGCGACGAGTAAGCGCGGGAGGTCACGTCGCGGTCTCAGGACACACTCATTGCTGGGCGGTAAAAGCTGAATTTGTACGAAATGAGGCCTAGTGTGCATACCGGCGGCTGTACGCTATACCTACCATGTAGATCAAGGTGAAGGCAGGTTAAAACGCGAAGAGCATCGGTGCTTGGGGCTGCGAACACTGTCTTTTGTGACAACGGGTGCCTGTGATCAAAAGTTGAACTGGCAACGTCTGGAGTGAATGGCGTGACGCGAAGTCGTTGTGGTTGGTAAGCGGAGGAATCAGCCAGCAAAGAAAGCTGAGTGAGTGAGTGAGTGAGTGAGTGAGTGAGTGAGTGAGTGAGTGAGTGAGTGAGTGAGTGAGTGAGTGAGTGAGTGAGTGAGTGAGTGAGTGAGTGAGTGAGTGAGTGAGTGAGTGAGTGAGTGAGTGAGTGAGTGTAGTGAGTGAGTGAGTGGCATTATCAGTTAACCTAACCCTCGTCTGCTCTTTTTCTAGCACGCGACGAGCTTTGCCGTGACCTAATGGTGAAAGCACACAAGTAAAAAAGGTTTTGCTGCTTTTGAAATCGCCAGTTATGATTGCCTGTATACCTTAAACTGTTCTGCTGGCCCGTTTTTAGGCAGCTTAACAAGCCGAAGGCTTGCGCACAAACTTAATAATGCATCCAGAAACGTACGTCTTGTAGGACACTCCCGTAGAGTTAACAGACGCTCCGTAACCGTGCAATTTAAATTCATGTGTTTCTACTTGAACGTGGACGTCCGGGTAAACGCTGCGCTAACGTGTTAACACGGCGGAGTTAAGTAATCACTTGCATCAAAAAATGCTATTCCGTTATTTCAATACCCCCTGCTGATTTTGATTGTGTGTATTCATTGATTTCTTTCGTATTCATGGCACGACGGCCATAATTGTGGTCTTCAGTGATTTAGATGAGTCCCTTAAATTGTGAGCTTGCACTCTGGGCCGTATTCCTAGTCCCTCCTCCACTCCATTTGCTCCCTCCACTCGGCTGAGGGGAGAATACTGCAATGTATTTACATTGAGCAATTGCTCTCAAGGATGTCCTCCACTGGAGGCTCGAGAGGAGAAAGGATGCAGAATACCATGGTCTATTTTGTATTCTATGCGCATACGAAGGCAGACAAAGAAAGAACTATTAGACATCCAAAGCACCCTGGCGAATCAACTGGAGCAGCAGATGAAAACTAAGGCCCGTATTCCGAGTCTCTCCTCCACTTCATTTGCTCCCTCCACTCGGCTGAGGGGAGGATTCCGCAATACTTATGCATGGGGAAATCGATTTTAAGGGGCTCCTCCACTGGAGGCTCGAGTGGAGAAAGGATTCAGAGTACCAGGGTTAGTTTTGTTAATGTTTAAAAAACCCTCTCAGAAGCAGTCGTTTCCCCTTCACTCTTACCCTCCTCGGTGTATATGGTTGCCCTGGTGACTGAGACAGCGCTGCCGTAGAAATAATCAGTGGGTTGGCCACGCACCGACATGACGCGATAGGCCTGACATCCCCGCTCGTCGCAACACTAGAAGAAACACTTCGGACGCTAATGAAACGCGGCTGCCTCCAGCTGTACACAAGGAACACCGCCGGCGCCAAATGAGTTGTCACAGCGCTGTGCCCTTTTGACTTTGCTGTTTAACACGTTGCCAATACCACCTGCTGGCGCGTGCACGCATACCTGCATATGCAATGGCGCGCTTGCCGAGGACGCATCAGTGCCTTGGAGACTCAAAATAGCCCCACTCGCTTGTGTGAAGCGCTGAGATGCGGTATTTTCACTCGATCAAGAGAATCGAATCTGTTTTGTTCGCCTGGGCATCCACCAAACACACGTCGCTGTTACGCCCTCGGCAAAGCGTTGTTTGGTTATTTTGAAACGTGGAACGCAGTAGTAAGGTCAATAGCGCTGCACAGTGATTTATTCGAGGCTTATGTAAAACGGCGGACGTGCCGAACCGCGTGCAAAGCCGGTTTCTACAACAACAAAAAAATATTCAATACTAATGAACATGCGGACACATGAAATGCAAATTCGGCAAAGCGGTATATCACAGCGGGAATCGAAACTTTACACCAACGCTTGTTTCCAAGTCAACCTGGCCAGAGGTGCATTCGGATTGACCTTATGTTAAGTGCTATTTTTTAGGCACGGGCAGAGCCCGAGGCACTTTCTTAGGTGTATAAAAGGCCTCAACTGAAAGGCATTCTGCTGCGCGTGTACGGTGGTTGTACGTTTAAATTAATGTACTTGTTGTAGAAGTACCAGTTATGGCTTATGAATTCACTTTAGTTTGCAACGTTGCCTCGGTCACAAAACTGTGGACTATTGGAAATGGTCACCTTAAAGCCATTTCATTGGAAGCATCAGGAGTTCGCTCATAATTTAACGAAAACGTTTCTGTGATGTCATAAATAAACTGTTAACATCGTGTAGGGCGCATTCTTTTATAAATTATTCCAAAACCTAAAAAGTTTTTATTCTTTAGCGCCACCATGGCCTCTTGCATGCTTAGACGGCCTCCGATAAGATAAAGATTTATAGACTACATACTAGGGTGTGCTCAAATAAACAACTAACGTACAATATGGTAATGCCCTTAGAATTCTTTCCACGTGATTGTCAGTAGATATCGTAGCTCGAAAGTTTGCAACTCCTCCTCTTCGGAAAAAAAAAATCTATCTCAGTCTCATCTACAGACAGTGCTGCATTTCTTGCAATTGAATGCCAATGGTGGCTAATTAACAGGCTGAATATCATCCAGAAAACGTCTTAGGAACGAACACTCCGCGCGTTGGAGGAGCCAAATCGCGGGCTGTTCGCAACCACGCGCACATTTTATTCATTGAAGTCGGTACCCCTGCTCTTTGTAGAGCCGGTAATCAATCTCGTGCTCAGATCGGATTGCGATACGCGTCGGGAATTTTCCCCGCTGTGTGCACGCCTCGAGCGATACTGGGCGCGCGTCACACGTTACGACGAATGTCCCTGGCGTTCCAGCGCGGCCTGCGGTTAACGGCTGGGCATGAAGGAGCGGAGAAGTCCAGGAGCGAGCGAAGGCTGCCCATGGGCGCTCGTTCACGCGGACGACCTTCGCGCTGCTGGCGCCGGGCGCCGACGCCCTTTTCCCCGACAACTGGCCATTAGGAGAAGGCCCACGCTATAGACTGGAACGCGAGCAGAGTTAATACGACCGAAGGGGATATTATAGAAGCGCACAGGGAAGAAGACGAAAACGCTGCGAGGCTGACTTGGGACGTCGACCCGTGGACGATCTCTCTCTCTCTCTCTTTAAGCGGGAGGCACTATGCTCCTCTGGGTAAATTCGATCGCCAATTGCTCCTGTGCTTACGTCTTCGTGGCGAGGTTACTGATGTCGTCTTGATGTTAGTAAATATTCAGGGCGTCAGGCCCACATTGCCGCTCATTCGCCTTTTATCCTCGCAACTTTTTTTAAGGCTCTCCCTCACGTTTCCTGCAACCACAGGCCTTGTAGGATATGTACGATGAATTCACGTATTTATGTGCGTATGTATGCGTGTATGTATGTATGTATGTATGTATGTATGTATGTATGTATGTATGTATGTATGTATGTATGTATGTATGTATGTATGTATGTATGTATGTATGTATGTATGTATGTATGTATGATGCATGTATGTATGTATGATGATGTATGTATGTATGTATGTATGTATGTATGTATGTATGTATGTAGTATGCTATGCATGTATGTATGTATGTATGTATGTACTGAGTCTTGAACAATAAATGCGTGTATTCAAAAAATTGTTTCCGGAGATCGCAATTTGTCGGCTGTTTCTTACAATAATGTACGCAGCATCAGTGCCCTGCTTTTTTGCATTCGAATAAAGCAATGCTCTCCTCTATGGACGCAAACCAAGAATTTATGGGGTTGTACATGCATCCGTATAGACAAATTATCCCGGAAAGCTTTTCTCCCTTAGTTGAAAAATGGTTTTGAATAAATAGCCAAAAAAACTAGGCAACTGTTACAGCCTGTGTTATTTATTGTTACACAAAGTGGACCATCAATTCCGATCTACGTGCGACATATCCCTGCAGAAAATTCCCGGTCATCTCCACTAACGTAAACCTGGGGAGGCGCGAAGCATGCAGTGTAAAAGTGTATTCTTGGCACCTTGACGTTTTTGTCAACGGGGATGAAACCGATGGGGGGTAAAGCAGTTCACAATCGGTAGCTTTCGCGAACTTCGCACTCGCGCTCCCAAACGCCGTAATCGAGATATCAGCAACTGAAATTAACCAAGGAAAACGTCTCAGCAGAAATCTATTTCAAATCCATCTGGTTCGCTTCGTGCAGTGTTCCTCATTGTTGCTCATAATACTCACGTGAAGCAGAAAATTACACCCTCGGCCCAATTTTTGTGTCTAATTACGAGGGTGTCGCTGAAGGACTACAAGACCCAATAAAAAGATCACCGCACCATCATACGTTTGGAAGGGGGTGGGCAGGTGTTGTTAGCCAGTTTCCCCACTGACGGGTGTCTTTGAAGAGCACTTTTAAAACATATCACGTCCTAATCAACCTCATTTTTAGCTTTGTTGTTGTATCGCCATGCAAATCTTTAATGAAAGCGCTAGTACAAAAATTTACGCTTTGATATGCTAATATTCGTGGTTCAAAGGACGAAAAGACAAAAGACCCTAAAGCTCATGCTTCTCTGTATTTTGTCTTTTCGCGCTATGAACCGTAAACCGAATCCAGCTAGCTCAGTTTTCCGCACTTGAGCGAGGGCCTCTGCTACGAAGCAGTTTTAGTTTTGGTCGCTTGTAAATTCATCTAACGCGATGGGTGACTGGCGTGGCTAATAGAAATAATAGTCAACCGATCGATAACCTGTGCACACGCACGCGCCAAGGTACGCGCAGGAAAGCTCTGCAGCAGTCACTTCCGGCGCATTCCAATGGCGAGCCCCCTTCACGTGTTCAGCGACTCAGACTTAGCACGTTGAAATGGCTGCTCGGGCAGCTCAGTCCCTTTCCGGCCCCCAGGGCGAGGCAACAAGTTAGCTGCCCCGAACGAAGACAGCCTTGGGTGCCGTTTTCAAGGTCTTGTCCACTCTCGACGCACGCGCCCTTCTGTGCCCGAAAGGATTAACGAGAACAGAGGAGAAAACGAAAGCAGGCGGAGAAGAAGTATTGGTGCGGACGGCGCCATAAATATGCCAAGCATACGACCGCAAGGAGTGGGCATTTGCCAAATGCCTCGGCGCCGCCTCTTGACATAATTGCTTGAGTGCCTTGGGTGCGAATGAAACTTCTTACCCGAAGGACGTGGTGATGACCAACCGGCGCTTCTGGCTCCAGTTACAAATATCCAACAATGCTACCAGGCTCGAAAGCTTGAATATTAGCAAGCAGAACAGCTTTTCGCAAGCTGTTATACCAGCTGTAGCGAATCAGCAATCATAACTAAACAAAAATCAATTTTTCGATGTTCCCGGCACTGCTGTACGTGTGAAAGCGCATAAAAAAATCTCTCTATCGGCAACATTTTAAACAAACGGCTACACTGATGTCATGTGTTACCAAGGCACACGCTTCTGACGTTATGATGACGACCCTAAAATTATCGGTTTCTAATTTGTGTATTTATTTGCTTGTGGAAGCCTTTTAAAGCTATTGTAGGGGCTGCGAAAGTTGTTCTGAAGTTAATATTTTGCATAAACAAAACAATAGGTTGGATAATACACTGCAGAGAAAATGCATCCAATTTGCCAAATAGATTTCTTTCTTTTGCCCTAAATTATAAAAGAAATCTACGAATCCGTACATAATTTGTGCGATTGAGAGCCTTAATATAAGAATAACATAAAGCGGTGCTTTGAACGTTACACTTTACGAGCAGTAGAAGCTGCTACCTGAAAGTTATTCGGGGCTATAGGGCTTTCGTAGTCAAAGCCAATAAGTACTATTAGCTATTCCGAGGTTGCGATTTTTCCTTAGCATTCGAACATTGCTGGTGTGATGATGTCCTGAAAATTTATAAGGAAATACGGAACATATTTACACAACAATCCTGCCTACTTTCTTGCTCTAAATACCCAGCAGCGATTCCAAGTTGCCCTATATACTTAGTTTATTTCGCGCATCCGACCTCCCAACAGTTGTACTCTCGTTTTGCGTGTGTAGCTCTAAAAACCCTAATTCTTCAAGGGACGTCTTTGCTTTGTCACTGAGCACACCTGACAGATGCGTGAAAAACTTGGATATCACATCCCCGTCGCCAAGCTCAAGCAGTGACACGCACTTTTCCGGCGTTTATCAATCCCTGCCGACCAAGTCCAGCTACACGAAGCCCGCTTGCAACGCTTGGCCCGCTTGCAAGTATGGCGTGCCGTCTGCAAGGCCTAGCCCCACTTGGAAGCCGAAGCCTCTGAGGAAGAAAGTGAATTCACGTCACGACCAAGACTGGCTGCTATCAGTGTCATTTTGCAAGCTGAGGACAGTCGGCGTCCCAATTAAGTCGTCTGCAACGAGAACGAGAAGAGGAAACCCTCTTTGCCTCTTCCCGTTCCTGGTGTCGAGGTTGCATCTTACACGCCACAAGCTGGCACGGAATGTGGACGCAGCGTTTGCACAACGTTGGGTCATGACATCTAAAGGGCTCCAGGTACCAGTTCGTGCTGCGCGACATACGGATGCCGGTACTCCTTCAATTCCTCGACCGTTCAGGTATACAGTTTAACGTCGTTATAACGAACGCTGATATATAGAATTGTCGGCTGTAGCGAAATAAGTACGAACTTTGGTTGGTCACGCGTCATTTCTTCATTAAAATGGCACTCCATCTTTTATAACGAAGGGAAACTGTGACATCCGCGCTCACTATCGGATATAACGAAGAAATATTTGACACTTAGGCTGAGAAGCTACTAGGAAAAACTCCCGGCGTCCGAAACTGCAGAAGTAGAAAAGGCCCCTTTGTTCGTGGACTCTGTGGAAAACTTCATCCTGCTCAGTGCTGTGAATAGACACCAAAGAGCATATGCTTCCTCGAAAAGATAAGAACGCAGGCCTGTTTTAGTCAATAAACTTTGTTCTGTGTAATTTCCCGCTTCATGTTCTCGTTCATTGAGCTTGAAATGTCACAAACAGGAAGGTAAGCGCTGCCTCGTTTATAGTAGGTTCAAAAGTAAAATAATGCGTTTTTGCATAAAGGATTTTTGCCGGACCCAGATTACCTATTGGTTTGAACCAATTTTTAGCTCTACTGTTACAATAAATATCGGATATAACGAACTAAATTACTGCCCCGATACTACTTCGTTAAAACGAGGTTCCACTGTACACCAAGAAGTACTGACACGTTCAAGAAAATTTCGCGCATGGGTACCAGTCTTTCAATAACTGGCTCTCTTGTACTTCTAATAAATAAGTGCAAGAGAGGTTGCAGAAATTAAGTTACCAGTTCCGATATTACGTGTTGCCGTTGAAACAGAAACGGACAGTTTGTCATTTCCAGAAACCACTTTAAGCTTGCCTTAACCTTACCTGCAGGAACCTGGCACTCGCTGCGGGCAGCTCATGCAAACAGACACCCTGTCACCTTGAGTCAGGTACAAGCGTTTGTAAAAAAAAAAATGTGCACTATTACGGTTTTCGTAATAAATTTAAAATAAGATGTTTTCTATCCAACATTAGTTGCAAAACTACACCTATCATGACGGATCGTCTCGTTCTTTGTTTTCGTTTTGTAGTTTTTTTTTCTTTGACATTCTTTGCGGGTGCCGAAGTGCAGTCAACCTCAGAATTTCTGAACGCAATGGACAGGAATAAACAGGACCGAAACAAACCGAAACAGATGAACACTTATCCAAACCTCCACAGGTATAGCCCCATGCACCTTGGAACATAGCTCCCAGAATGTCCAACCTGCTGCAGCACTCCCACACTATACCATATCACCTGGGAGTGCAACAGCAATTGGCCTGCAGACACAACACCACATTAAAATGTGAACTAAAGGAGGCAGCCCCGGCCAGCTCGAGCCTGGCAGAACAGATCAATCTGGTCAACCTGGCCAGAGAGAAGTCCAGATACAACGGTATCCTGGACTAGGGACCCCATCCATCAGCGACACCTGAAGTCCTGTGCTTCAATAACAGTTCATTCATTCATTCATTCATTCATTCATTCATTCATTCATTCATTCATTCATTCATTCGTTCATTCGTTCGTTCGTTCGTTCGTTCGTTCGTTCGTTCGTTCAGAATCGCCAAGCCGCACTTGATATCGGAACAAGAAACCTGCATCGCTGGCAAATAAGACAAGTGAAGAGCGAAGATACCGCGGAAGAGGGCATAAAACGTCGCTTATCGATTCTATGTCTAAATACGGTTATTTCTTGCGCTGAAAAGCTTCCGGTGTTTGCACCATGGCGATGCGAACTACACAGTGTCGACCAAGTTCCCAGCGGACGGTAATTGAGGAAGTAATGTGCGCGCACGAGGGGGGCAGGACCCCCTTATAGTATGCGCGGTAAGGATGTCCGAAACGAAAACCGTGAGAGCTCCATTCGGAAGCCTCTAAACTGCTGATTGCCTTATCTTTTGTATCCGCGCATCTATAAGAACGCTCGCCTCTTCTCTACAACATAACTTCCGGCTATGAACATTCAACAGAGAGCCTATTACGGCGGAAGTGAGTACGTTTGCAGTGGGCGGTCTTGAAGAGATTTGAAGTCGATGTCGCTCAGCGGGCAAGCACCCCACAATGCATGATGATGGCCCTAATGGTGCAATCTGCTGGGCCGCGTTTTCTTCCAGCCGGAACAGATCGGTGGCATCAATGCGTGGTTAACGCAATAAGCGAAAGTGCAGCACGACATCCGAAGTCAAACAATGGCCTAATTTGGCTAACGGCAACATCAATTGAGGCAAAAGCATTGTCCTTTGTTCTGCCATGTCAGCGGTTGTCACATTAGCCGGGGGACCTCTACTAATCCAATATCGTTTGCAGCGTTGTCTGGTTTGTGACCAGCAACACGATTGCAAAGAGAATCCTTCCAACTGTGACATGCAGGCACCTTCTTTGGAGCGGAGCGTACGCTCAATGCTACATAAACAAATGCCTCCCGTCGACAATTCTTAAAAACATCCACGACGGAAGGCTGCAACAAAAATTTTATTGCTCCATTTTTAACGGTTTCAAAAATTTCATCACAAGCATCAGTAGCAGTAGTGGTAGCGTTATGTGCTTGGTGCTGACGCGGGCTTACCTTGCATAAAACTGCAGGCAATGCCTGTCTGGCGTAAAAATCGCCGATTTTTCGTATTGTTTTTGTGAGTTACGAAGTTATCCATTAATGCAACGCTTGTGACTATAATTATCTTGTCAATTACTTCGACACAAGCTTCAAGGTTAAACTTGATACAATCCGTTCAAACGCGGATGAGAAAGCCGCGAAAAGATTAAGCCGGATGATGAAGAGGATTTCCAGACATCATCGTACTATTACAAGCTCAACCGTCTGCAAAGTTGGCCAAATTGAGGACATTCTATGATGAGGTTTACCTTGCGACAGGATTGTGCTAACGGGGGACATAATTCCTCTGTAGGACATGATTGCAGGATCGCTCAAGTACACAACGACTGTAGTACAACGTGCAACGTACACAAGCAGTAAGAGCAGACAGCATAGATTCCGAGACGAGCGACGAAAACCCACAAGGGGCGCCCGCAAAGAACCTGCCGACACCATTAAGCTCCCATCACAACATCCCGCGACGCTATTATTAGGTCGATTACACGCATTCGTGTACGGCGGACTCGGCACGAGACTGGGACGAATCCTAATGGTTCGCATGGCAGTCGCGCAGTTCCAGTGCTCTACGCGCCTGCTGACCTCTGGTCGCTCTTCCCCGCTGGCACGGGGAGGAACTGCCGGGCTTCCCACGGAGGCTGGCGACCTCAGTTTCCTCCAAACTGCGAGGCAGCCTTCCCGGCTTCCTGCTCGCCATAACGGTTCGCTCTGACACCAAGGCAAATTACTATGCTGGGCCGATGGTCGCCATCGAGACGTGTGCTGTTTCTGTCGATGGGCAGATTGCGGGCGGGTGAGTGAATGCTGTTTTCCTGGTACTTACCCAAAGTTTGGGGCGCTCTAAATGGTGCACCTTTGTCCAAGAGCTCGCGTCCTTGTGAACCGCTGACTCTTGTGCCCGAAATAGGCCGATTACATTGCTCGAGGCATTCAGGGTTGGCATTGCTTGAGCCGCGTTTAAAGCTATAGTGTGTCTTACTTTCTCGGCTTCTGTAGCCTGGGCCTGGCTGCTTTTAAACAAATGTAGGCTTTTAAACCGCTTCTTCGCACGAGGCTTGCTCTCTTTCTCATAAGAGCCCTGCGCTCACGTCCTCCGCCGAGGCCGACATCAGACAGCCCCCCACCCGCCATACCCGATAATTTCTGCCTCTGCCTGGCTTTACATTTTTGCCAGTCTGCTTGTTCATTGCTTTTAGTTTTTCGTACTATTGAAGAAACATACAGGAAGGCAGAGGGACGCAGGATGTTGCCATAGAAGGTCACAAAACTAAGGTATGTCCATTGAAATTGCGCATGCGAATTTCAATGGGCCATACACACAGTCAAGAATATCAAGATCATGCCAGTTTGCTGAAAGGAAAAATTTAAACACACAATAAAACCACAAAGAACGTACGCCGAACCAAATTAGACACGAAGCAGTGCTTTCTCATCGTGATGTCGATTCCCCCATTATTAACGCATGATTTGTGTTTGCGTTCGTTTCTTCGTCGCGCTTCAACCGAGCAGTGCGCGAGCTGGTATAACAATTTTAGGCCCGAACGAAGTTGTACACGGGGCAAAACCCTTGTCTATAACACAGGTTTCGTACTTATAGCCTTATGTCGCCTCGGTCGAACAACATTTGAAGAAAACTATTATGTCATTCCGAAGTCTTGACCATATATTTTGACCTCAACGTTTTTTTGTGACAAGTTTGAGTCCGCAGTTTTGAGAGGTAACCAGTTCAAGTTGAACTCAGTGTTATAGACAAGGGTGTTGCGCACTGTACTTGTTGAGAGGGACATCAGGAACATTAGAACTGAGATAGTAATCATGCGAGTGTAATTTGACGTGTGCAGGCAGTACTTTAAAGCATCACTTACAAAAACTGCGCCCTCCTTCGGAACTTAATTCGTCTTTTGCAGAAACGTATCCACAGAACACCCGAACCTCATAGAAGCTCGTCCTTTGAGAATGGTGGAGCCTAAGCTGAAGTAATGGGCTCTCTGGGACTTTAAAGGACGTCGCCTCAATCCCTAACTGCAATAAGGCCTTGATATCAAACGGATAGCCCTGGGACGGTGGCGCTCCACGTGTTTTTAAAACTGGAGCAGAAACAAAATACCTGACATCCCGGAGATCCGGACGATAGCCTACACACATACGCTCCTTCTTTCTCTCTACAAATTCCTATTTTTTAGAACACGGGGAATCAATCAGGTTGCTTTTACTGAGGCCACCTTGTCAATTTTTGTAATTCTGACTCATCGTGGATGCCATCTACGCCTCGGAATATCAAGAAGGTAGATGTTTTCGTTTCCCCTACGGATTCGGCGGCGCGTATCCAAATTCCTTGCGACGTCGAGCTTGGAGGATATCGAGGAATGTGAGTTCGAAAACATCCCAGCAAAGTGATCGCGACAGCTCGATGACGAGATGGGGTCTATCATTGAGGGGGAGCAGGTTTGTGGACACCTGGAAAAACACCCAGAGGAAAATATAGACCGCAGATCGTAAAACGCGCTTCAGAGAGAAAAAAGAAAAATGAGCGCGAAAAAAAGTGGTTTTATGACTGTACTTGCTGTCAGCAAACACCGTATTCGCAATGCGGTGCACGGATATTGATTGATTCCCCCTATTCACAGTGTAATGTTAGAATTCAGTGGTTGCATCTGTGAGGGCCCGGGAAAGTCCACTAAATTGGCCATCTCGTCGATGCGTGTTCTAAAGTGATGAAGTTTTCCTGTTATATACTGCGGGAAATTGACGTGGAAATCGCTACATTTACCGTCTCGCCTGAAGCGTCCTTGGTGTGCTGATGTCACGGATGCAAGAGATGTATCACCTGTGAACGCACATGCATGATTCTTGGCATTTCCCTTCACTTTTCTTTTCTGAGCTTCATATTGTAAAGTTCGTGACCTCAACTGCCTTGCCACCCAAAACGCTGATGAAACTTGCGCAAATTAAATGATTCGTAATTAACCCTCCGTTACACCATTTAGAATCAGCTACAAGGGCACTATCAATCCGGACGTTTTAGTGTCAGTGCTAAATATAATTCTAATGTGACCGAGATTGCAATGACCCTTCTTTTTCAAAAGCGTGAAGGCTGTATAAAAGAGGCGTTCCTCATTAGCTTGCGTTACAACGAGTGCGTAGCTTGTTGCTATCGTGCGTGCATTAGTGATGTCAGAGCGTTTGGTTAGATGGAAAGGTTGTAAAGATAGCATCCGTCATGTCAATTCCAAATGAACGCGCTACATTTGTGAAGGACATGTAAATGCATGAAGAGTTTACGCAAATCAAGCGAATGTCTTTTTTATGCCACCAGGCGCTCTTTTTCTGTGGCCATTTTAAACAAAGCCACTATGTAAATGTTGATTTCCACAATGTAGATATGATTTTCAGCCCATGTAAAAGCAATGAAGCGAATAACAAAGTGATGAGTACTCATTTGCTTTTAGAGTTGTAGAGTGTGATAAGTGTTTTCAGATAAAGCGATGTCGCAAAAAAATAAACAAGAAGACTGCAGCGGAACATAATAAGGAAAACTAGGGAACAAAATTTGGTGCTATGCGCTATGCAGTGATCGAACAAATATTAATACCCACTTTATCCTTGAATCTGGAACGCACTTCCCTAACCCGAACTCGTTTATTTTCAGAAACAAATTTCAACAGTGGGATTTCACTCGAGACAAAAAAAAAGAAACACTGGACCGGGTTATAACGGCACGCAAACCGGCTCGTAATAAAAGAAGTAAAGGCAATAGGTATTTAAGAATTCAAAACAGACCTTATTCGTGTCTCACTAGGCCAATGCATCGGGAAAAATAGTAGGAAAAAACAGCATTATTGCAAGTTACCAACCATCCTTCAAAATAAACAAAACTCGCTAAACGCGTAAAGCGCTTGATCATAGAGGACATGTTCCCTATGACTGTGCGCGCAAGTAGAAAAACAAGTTTATCCCACATTCACGCTGGGTCGATCCTTCTTCTGCAGTGAAGGCTGCGCAAGATAAGAAGTGCTACGGCTGGGGTTTAATTTCACGGCCTCTAGCCATCGCAGGAATTAAAACCAACTGCAGGCCGTGTACTCTCGTGCATGGCCCCCGACAGAACCAACTTCTCTGTTGGAAAGATGACAGAAGGTAAAAAGCAAAAGTAACTTCTCGGCGCGCGCAAGCAAGGCACTACACTCTCTTCGTTACGCCCCCGCTAGGTTGGAGCAAGAGAGTACATATGAGCAAGAAAAATTAAACAGAAGACACGCTGGAGTAGCCGCGTTCGGCGGTCGTCCGCAAATTAACCCCAATCCGGCCGTCTCGAGCAAGGTTCATCGGGGTGACACTGTTCTCTACTTGTTCTTTTTTCTTCTTTTGTTTACCTTACGGTTGGTTGTTTTCGGTCTTGATTTTACTGGGTCTTAGGTTCTCTTAGAGTTTTTGCCTCGTCTCAGGTGAGCCTTTTTTATTGAATTACCCCTGACACGGCGGGTCACTATCGTTGTGAAATAAAACAAGAAAGCAAGCAGGCACTGGTAAGAATTGATCCCCGCGTTGCCGTTGCTCAGGCTATCCTGTTCTTTTCACAGCTTGCTTTTGGGCGAGTTGGTTCCATGATTCTTTTTTTTTTAATCTCAAAATGTAGACACAGGCCACAGGAAGAATATACAGGCCTGGTCTGCCCTGTCTATAAGGAGAGACGACCGTGTCTATCCTTGGTGTGTCTTGGAGTCTGCTTTTGGCGTTCTGTTTTTTAAAGAAATGTTTTTATGTTCATCAGGCCGTATCGGCCGCACTTCTAGTTTACTGCATATAGAAACCACCGCGTTTTATGTTCTTTCACACAAGTTTAGGAAATGCGGACAATAGAAATTAAGTTGCATAGTTCTTTATAGTGCCAGAGTGTGAACAAACCGTTAGCTGGGTACGTTCAACTCGTACTAAAGAAAATAGCACCAGAACGACAATTTGAAGAAAAGACGACACAAGGACGCGAAACGACTTTATGGCCTCGCGTTTTCTTGTGTCCAACCGGTTTTCCTCTCCTCGTTGTTTTCTTGCTTAACTTCAAGGTTCAAATTACGTTTGCGCTGCAGTCTCTGCAGAGTGCCTTTATTGGAATCAATGTGCTGATGTCATCGATAACATCTCAACCAGTGTGGAGGAATCTGGCAGCGGCGAACGTGATGTAACTCAGCGTAGTCCTATGTTAATAAAGATCTAAAAGTGGTCAGAGGTTTATTTTTCTCTTTTGTTCCCAGTGGTTTGTGGTTTTGCCCTTGCAATGTTCTCGAATTCGCGATAGGAATGCTTGAAACCGCAATTTAAAGTAAGTTTGTACGCCTTAATTAATGACCGTGTCGTTTCTTAACGCTGTCTTTTTAATGCATCTACTTTGTAGAGACCTGCAGAAATTATCCGGTTATACTGCAGTTATATGTGTATAACCGAATAACCATACCCTTGCAATCAAAGAATCAGCGTTTGCAGGGTGCAGGGAACGCTGACACAAAATTTTTAACCTTGACAAGATGAGAAATCAGGTTGCACTATAGTTTCTCATTGCCAGGGAATAACTATGGGTCCTCGCGAAAAAATGCAGTTAGACGCAGCAAACTGAAAAACTCCGAAGTGTGCGCTAATAAACACAAATAATAACGAGGATGAGATGATCCTTTGCCGCTTGTATTTCTTTAGAGTTTAGCCATTTTTACCACCGCCATCAGGACATGTCTGGGATCCCCAAATGACAGAATGTCCCGCCAGAGATTGCATTAATGAACTACTGAGCGAGTGATACCGTCGGTTCACCTCGTGAGGGGCACCTCCTGGCGCTTTGCCACAACTTTAATGACAGGATAAATATAACTACGTGTTGAAAACTTGTTAGTTTATCTACCCTCTAAGCCGATCCCGTGGTTCCGCTTCGTCAAAATGCTCACGATTGACAATCGACAAATTATTGGATACAACAATAAAATTTCGGCGAGTGACGACGTCAAGCATACGATTTGATTACAAAAGTTCAGTCCGTGCTGGACCATCACGCAACGCAAGCATGGCATTCTGCATTGAGCAGTACCACAATGCAGATCACATTTTGAGTCACGTGGTACAAAGTTGCTGTCATTCACCGAATTATTTTCAGTGGTGGCATAGATTGGTCACTGCAGTGCATTTTGGCGAAGCTGAAACTTGGTATGTAGGAACTCTTGTGGTTCGAACAGTTCTGGCAGAAACGTTCATACCCACTTGTAGCTGCTAGCTTGTTTTGTCAGTTCAGAGGCTTAGCGGCAGTTTACATCGACGCTTTTTTAAGTAATCAACTGCTCCATGCAACACTTCTGCCCCAACAATCCTGTTTTGAAGTTTTTTTATAATCTGTATTAGACACGCTGGTCGAGAATAAATGTTCTATATACGTTATCGCAACCCGTGAGGGGCGGTTGCGGGTTGTTCGATCTTAGTCCCTGGTTTACACCAAATTTTAAAATCATAGAAAGTTAGCGATTGTAAAAATCCTAAAATGGTTACTTTTACAAGAAGCGATATATATTTGATTTAGTTACTATGAAATTATATTGTCTTCGTTAGGTTGTTTATTACGTTCCTTTACCCACTAAGCTGTTCAATAACCTCAAAGAATTGGTAGCCACGATTGCTTCAGACTAGTTTTTTACAACACTCCGAAATCTTACATATATTTTATGCATGATGTAATCCGAAACCATTTAGAATGCCGCTTTACAGAAGTTTCCATTCATATATAAATCATGTGGAGCTATACCGGTAGCATGGTTGCTCACAGAGAACCGAATGTTTCCTGCGAATAACACAGCGAATATTAAAATCACTGTGAGAGCCCAATTGCATTCTTCTGCATAACAGCAATCCTAGAAGTGAATATGCCTAGCGTCTCATTGAAGTATGATTTCTTTTTTGTTACCACATCGTAAACTGCCCCTTTATAAAGTATCGATGCCAAGGTTAACCATGAAGAGTAGAATGTTTACTCAATGCATGATTTGCTACATAGTGTGACGTCACCGCCACAACACCGAGCCCTCGTCGCGGCAATTTTGCAGACAATATGTCATTCTGGCTTATGAAACAAAGCCGCAGTTAGTATCCTTCAGTTTTTAGGTGTACTGAAATATCAGCCGCAATGGTCAAAATTTATCGCCAGTTGAAGTTGAAACTTTCGTTTTCGGCTAGTAGACTTTAGCTTGCGTTTTGTTCTGCGCCAATGGCAAGGTGCTGTTCTGTTTGCCCTCGTAAATCCTGGAGCCACATTGAAGTGTTCCAGACCATATTCCCTTGAAAGGTCCAGCGTTCCAAAATCTTCGTCAGTTTTAGTACCAATTTGAGCAAACATTTGAGGATACAACTCGTCATATTTTGCGAGGTTGACTGGCTACTGCATCATCACGCGGTAAGCCAACCCGGCGAAACATACTGCTAGCTAAACGAAGGGGAAAGCAATGACACTTACCATGATGTATGTCCTCTACGAGAAAGGCTCGCGAATCCAGTGAAGGGTGCGTAGTCCTTGCTCGGAAAGAGAATCGGTAACCCGAGGAAGACAGCGCTCTCACAAGGTACCACACACGATGCTAGAAAAGAACCACTTGCTCCAACGCTGGTGTCCTTTTTTTCCGCACGATGGGGAAAAAATCAGCCTACGGAGTCCCCGCGAAGCGCCTTCAATCCGCAGGTCAGGCCACGGGCACAAGAAGTTTTTTCGAACAGGGAGACGAACGGTATCCACCTAAGCGCACCCGGCGACAAGACGCGTCGTAGACACGCTCGGCTGCAGACGATGATGGCGCGCGCTCTCAAAAGAGCCGCGCAGACGGTTTCGGTTTCCTCCGACCCCACTTGAAGCAGACGATACACTCAACCCAACTCCGCTACCCAAAAAGTCTTCGCGCACGTTGGGCGCTAGTCACGCTGCAGGTCCCGGACGGATATAGTTCCGGTTGCTGGCGCCTTCTCGAAGGAGCACACACTCTAATGCACTTGCTCGTGCACCAGACGGAGCGGTATGGCGACTGGCCTGACAAGCAACCGTTACCCTGCTTTGCGCGGTAACGGCTCTGCCACCCCCCTCGGAACCGGTGAGGCGACGCGGGTCTGGCAACCCACTCCGTCACTCACCCGCTCCCCCTCTCCCGCGTTCTTGCTCGGACCGGTCACGTGGCCCGGGGGGCCCAACCAGTGGACCAGAAACCAGGTAACCTACCTGCCCCGCATCGTGCAGTCTGGTCCGACTGCTGCCTTCTTTATCGCGCGCCCCTTTCCTTTCCCCCCGCAAGGTCCTTTCCCCGGCTCTTGTGTCTTCCAGTGCTTCTCTTTTCTTTTGCTTGGGGCGCTTTGTACCGTTCTGAGCCATTCTTCGGCTGTTCAAGCCGTGCCCGTTGGCTGCTGTGACGATTGGCGATTTTTAATGCCGTTCGTGCTTCCCCCCGGTTTTCCATAGCGTTGCTTGCAGCACGTGTTTATGTCGTACCACGACGTCGTGGCGTCCTCATAACTATTTCATTCATTGTTTTCATTCCTACCTGTAACGTTTGTATTAACTTAGAAAGACGTCCAGCAGGACAGCCATTTCAAAAGAAGCATCGGTGGCCCAAGGATCTTTTCGTATACAGGGACATCCTAGATTAAGGGTTTCGTGGTTTCGCGTACGTCCTGGCTCGGTCTGAAAGTGGCTTCGAAGGATGAACTAATTCTACTACTTTGTCGAATAATTCATTTGAGTGAAAATATTTGTATGAATCCCTTACTTACTCCGTGGTTTTACTACTACGTTATCTGTGTTTCGCAGCTAATCCACACGTGCGACACGAACAGTAAGAGATTCGGCTTATTACCGAAGGGGGGAATAAAAAACCAGCAGTACAAGCCTCTTTACTGTCAGCAACCACCACTCACCTTACCATATGTACTCCAATGTTACGGTAAATTCCGCCTATATTAGTTGTGTGTAGTAGAATCTGCGTAGCGCTCTCTATATGTGTTAATTCAATTGCTTCATCATTTTGCGTCCAAAATCTGCAATAGAGACGGCTTACCCCGACCTCCTCCTAACTAACAACATGTATTTTATGTTTTCTGACTACAGCACGCATCCGCAATCACATCTAGACTACTAACAGTCCTCAAGCGTTAGTGCTATGCTCGTGGGCGCATGCTAACAAAATTAATAAATTGGGGCACAGGGTACCGAACAGCCAGAATTTACTGGCATGACTTGATCAAGTCCGGAAGGGAGGTATTGCCGTGAGAAGGCAGCCTCGAAAAAACCATGGCAGCTTGGAATTCGTGCCATTACTAACTATAGTCAAGAACCTCTTAAGCAAACGATATAAATTCTGACGTCGTATGCCTTCTTCTGTAAAACAACTAGCCTTTTGGCATGTCAAAAGCGCAGCCATTTTTTTTCTCTGGCGCTGCTCCCGAGAACAATGCAATGTTAATTACTGTTTTCTAAAACTAGCACGAACAGTCCAAACGGTAAACAAAACTTGTACGTGTAGGGATGCATGAAAGAGCGGATTTATGAAGATGCTGATGATGATGATTGGTTTTTATGGCGCAAGGCCGACTAGGGGCAAAGGGCGCCAAAAACAAGGTACTTCATAAGATTGGTGTGAAAGTAAATACTAAAGCATTGCAGTTAAAATATGCGTCAAATGAATTAAAAGGCAATGGAGATGGCTGGTGTAAAGGGCCAACGTGATCAGTGTGCATGATAAGAGGTAAGATGTAAAAATTTGACGTCGTTGAGAAACTGGAAGGTGCACTTGTTAGAAATCATGGGAACATCACCTAAAAAGTATGAGGGGTGCAGAGGAATGTTTTCTCTGTATAACTGTGGCAAGTGTTTATGTCGTACTGTGTTGAGTGCCTTGCATCGTATTAGTATGTGAATCACGGATAAGTGTTCCCCGCACCTGCTCCACAGAGGGTCTTGGACATCCAGTGAGCAGGTGCGAGTGTGTTGCATGTGTATTTCCTATCCGCAACTTGCATAAGGCAACCTCAGTGAATCTGTTGTGTGAGTCAGTAGTGTATTGTCCCAAGTGTGGCTTTATTACGTGTAGTTTGTTATCTGTCTGTACATTCCAGTGTGCTTGCCATTTGCTACAAAGGTGTTGTCGAATTTGTTGCTTAAGGTTCACTGCGTGGTAGTGTTGTTATTTCTACCGTGTTCCTCAGTGCGGCAACAGCGGCCCTCTCATCAGCAACCTCATTGCCAGCAATCCCAGCGCGGCCTGGAACCCTGCACAAGACCAGAACAAGTTTTTGGGCATATATAGACATGATAGTGTTGAGGATCATATTGAAAATTCTCTTTTTGCATGGCTTGCCTGATGCCAATGCGCGCACAACGCTCAAGGAATTCATATATATGGTGGACTTTGGAACTTTGTTCAAGAAAAAGAGCGGATTTATCTCTGGCGTAATTGGAAATGCTGTCAAGGCTGCTCACAAATATCTATCTCCGTAACAGATGTGCATTGGTTATGAAAACTACATCATATACAGAAGGTTTGATGATTGACTTGTTGGTACTCCAAGAAAGTAGCACAGACGATGGGACTAAGCAAGAGCCATCACCTGTGTTGTTTATTTTCTTGCCTAATCCCGCCAGCTGTGCTGCTTTCTTGGAGTAAATAAAACAGGTAGTATGAAAGAGCATATAGATGGCGACATGATGTGCCGAGAAACAAGCGCAAGCAAACAAACTTACATAAAACAAATTATAACTCTTCTTGACGTCATAACGATAACAAAACAGCACACTGAATGTCAAGACCACCTGTAATTTGTGTGGTGCTGCTGAATTCGTGCATATCTACCCAACTGCACATGCAGCACTTTATTGCAAACGCAACCAAAATGCAAGTCTGCACGCAAATATTCAGATGCCTGCACAAGGTTATACATATGCACGACCTTTTAGTAAGGCGCATGGTACATATGCAAAAGGTGGTACATATGCAAACTGCCATGCAAGTGTGAGGACTAAGGAAAATATAGATGCAGTTCTGTATACGATAGCAAAATTAACACAGAAATCAGAAACAGTGTGAAGTGTACAGCGAAGAGGAACGACGAATTGCATAAAAACAGAGGGAGTTAATCTAAATAAAAACATGCCTTGAGACGCAATTTGATACAGGGCATAGGTGCTCTTCCAAGTAGGGCATAGGTGCTCTCCAACTCCCATTGACATCAAACATTTCACGTTCAGTCTCCTCCAAAAGGCTATGCAAGCTTTCAGAGCAGGCCGCTGTGCGCAGGAATCCCTGGGGTTGAAGGATCTGCGCCAAATCAAATGGATGGCTATAAATTTGAGTAAGTGATCAACACTTCGTGCCGTTCTTGCGATCATTTTTGTTTGGAATTCTCGGGCAATAGATTCAAACTAGAAAGACCATCTTACCAATTTGCAAACTCTGGCAGAATCCAGCACAGAACACGATAGCGCGGAACGAGTTTGCTTAGGCAAAAGAAATCAGAAAATCGCAATTTTGGGGTTAATTTGCATTTACTTTTGCGGACTACATGTGACATGCTTGTGTGATCCAGGTTTCGGTACTGATCGGGTCCCGTTGAGGCCCTTGTCATGTCCTATTTGCCCTATCATGAAGTAGGTAAGGAGTTTCGGCTGCCCTGATGCTCATCCGTGTCACGCAACATAGCTTTAACGACTTTAAGCTCTGTCGGCTTCACGCGGCGATATACACTGCTCCGTGGAGCAGACCTGATGCTGATGCGTGCAAGAGTTCGGGGTTCATGCCGCATTCTGTGTGAGCACTTTCTGTTACCTGGAAATACGCCAGGATCTGAGTGTCCCTCTGTTAAGTTTAGAGAACCGGCCTTTGATTAGAATAAGAATTTTCGGCCTGTGGATGCACAGGCAACAATTTAACGAAAAGCACGATTTTCATGTGGAATTTTACCACGCACCGGACCACTCTCACTGTTTTCGCATCCGTCTAGTACCACGCTGAATGGATACGCGGACATTTCCCAAACGTAAGGTTCCTGAATCCAATGAACCACTCACACGCACCTTCTTTCTCCTGAATTGTAACAGTTTTTTCTTCACCTTTCTCTGACCGTACCCGCCGCTTTTTATGCACATAAGCTGGTGTGTACACCACTTACACCTGTTGTTCTTTACCGATTTTTTTTTCAGATGGAAAACAAATTAAAAACAAGTATAAATTGGGCTCAGAGACAACTTCCTGCTGGGTATACCAAAGTAAAGCGGAAACGCCCTAACCACCAGCGAGATTTTCTATCTCTGCATTTTACTACTTCGCGACCGGCTTGACTCACCAGGCTCAACGCGGCTATAGCCGCGGGACATGATACACGTGAGGCTTGTCTAGGTCACTTGAGAGCCAGTTAGGAGACCGCAGAGAAGAGATAAAAAACATAACATCGTCGCTTCTACTTACGCAGCACGTGTGGTGATAGCAAGCTAGCAAAAAATGGCGGAAAAGAAAGAGCTAAGCATTGCCAAGGGTGCATACGGTAGACGTGGGAACTTCGAACAGATATCACCTGGGGCAGTAAGGCGGCAACTTCATGCGTTACCTCGACGTGCTAAAAAAATAGACAAATTTCACAAGGGGCACAGCGCCATCAGGCTATCTCCGAAGGGAAGGTTAAATGCAGTGTCTCTGATTTTTATCTGCTTCGTATGGAAATAGCCATACAGCCCTGTCTTCGCGCACCATGAGCAGTTTAGCCGAAAACGTTAAAAATACAGCCAGTCGAAGCCAAGTAATCCCACGACTAGGGATGCCTTTAATGGGGTGAGGCCAATACATCAGCCTCTACTCTCTCTCGCTCTCTCTCTCTCTCTACCTCGAAGTTTGTCTTCCAGGATAGTTCTCTTGAAAATGTTTGCTATCGCGGTTATTCATCTCGTAGGAAATTGTGCATCTTTGGCATGAAAAGTTGGAATGCTGTCATCAACGAATATTTTTTGGTATGTTCTACCAGAAGGTTCGAGCGGAAACAGCAACAAAGTTACAGTTGAATCACATAGCATCAGGAAAAAGGAGATAATAGAAAAATGAAATCACGAGTTGGGAGGAAGCCCGTGGGGAGGGGGGGGGGGACGCATGCATGACAACAATTAAAAACTGACACCGACCGTGAGTGTTTATAAAAACGAAAAAAGACGTTTCGATTCCAACGTCTTTTTTTGTTTTTTGAAACACTCGTGGTCAACTTTTAATTGGTGTCATAGCAGAAAAATATTATGCAGAAATTTTAAATTGGAAGTTGTGCTCATAGGCAGTTGCGAAGTTTTTTGAAAGTGAAAGGTGCCGTTCAACTTTCAACCTATAGCCAGAAGCTGGTTCCACTGTAGGCAGTGCGGCGTGACCGTATATAGAATGAGCGTGCTACTTTGCATGTGACACTTGTTCTTCGAATTTCATCACTGTGGTGCCTATGGCGATGGGATCCGTACCGTCTGCATCAACGGAAGCTGTGGAACATGGTCGCCCACGGCGATTCGGCACCGAATAGCAGCAAGAGCAGCGGAACGAGGCTAAGGAAACCAATTGCCCGCATCCGTTCGGCAACGGAAAACTAAAGCTTTCGCATTCACTACATCGTAAGAGTTATTCGGTGTTGTAGAATTTTTGAACAGCGCAGCTGTTGTATGTGAGCCTTTTCGTCCGTCTGCTCAAGCTCGTGCGTCACGTAGGGGTAGGAGCAGGTTCCCAGACCCGCCGATAGAGGGCGCAGTGGTCTCGTAGAGGTGGTTTTTTTCCTTCTCGCTTAGGGAGGGAGCAGTGCTGCCAAATCTGGGAAACTTTTCCTAGATCTAGGGGAATCTGGGTCGTCATTAGGAAAAGAGGAAATTTGTCAAGAATCTAGGGAATTTTGGGGGTCCACGTGGTTTTGTGCCTTAAGTCGTGTAATGGTGTCCGTTGTAGCTCATTCATTATTTTTGATATACCTATGCATTTCAGTTTCTCGATGAAGCGCCGATATCTATTTCCCATAAATGTGCACCGAGCGAAGCCATCGCTCCTACGATTTACATTGCTGGTGTCAATTGCAAAAGAACGTGATTGGGGAATTTCATAAACTTGCTCGCTCAAATGTCTCATACGATGCGCATCGCCTGTGCTCGTTCCTGTTATTCTTCTTTCTTATATACTTGCATGCTATTAGAAGTGCGTAGTGTCGTAGTGCAAGATTTTTGTTTCGCATTGAACTGTCGTGTTCTTAATTATGGAATGTTTATAATTAACACGTCTCCTGCTTATCTGCAATGCGCTGTACACGTACTGTTTCTTGGAATGTTGTATCGGTGTATGTGCGCAGAGCGATCGCTTTTCCTTTCTTGGGAATTTTATGTGTATATATACTATTACATGTCCCCCTACGTGATGAACACCATTGCCTTTGTGGTTCGATGAAAATAAAACATTTAAAAACTTCACAATTGCGCTGCAACATTTTTTTTTCAGCTACACATCACCAGTACTTAAAAAATGCCTTCAAACGAATTCATAATTATATCTTAAATGTAAACTGTGCAGTCGTTTCGCCCAACAGGAACGCAATATCTGAGCAAAAACATCTAATAACCTCATCAGCAAAAATCTAGGGAAATCTAGGGAATTTCTTCATCCGAGCTAGGGAAAAAGTGTTTTCGGAGGTTGGAAGCACTGGGAGGGAGCCTGCCGCCGCCGACGTTTAGCTGCAGATTCCTTTGCTCGCCGACGGTGCTGCGGTTTCGGACGAGCGCCCGTGGACGTTCGAGCCGACGCAAGAGAACCACAGCTCCGCGAATTCAGCAGATTTCAGACTGGGTTGAACTGGATTTAATTTTTTTATCTGGTTGTGTCCCTTTTTTCAAGCTTATGCATACCAGCTCATCAAGGACACCAACCCTTTGGTTCAACGTGGCATGCTGAGTGTTCGCGTGCTCTATTAAAGTGTATCCAGACTGATCCACCGGCGTGCCCATCTAGACTGGCGTGGCCTGACTCTGCACAGCCGACCTTCCCCTGCGTGCCAAAGACGTTGGACTGTGAGCAAGCAAGCTCCGGCTTGCCGTGGCTGCCCCGTCCACCGCTTGGCCCTGCTCATTCAGCCCAGACCGAAGCAGTGCAGCCGCCTATTTGGTTGTTGGGTAGGATGTAAAACAACAGAGATCGCGGGATTTTGTTGGCATTTCCATACAGAGTGGTATAGATTGGTGGGATTGGCATCCTTTGGTAAATTGTTCAGGGCACCAGTGATGGAGCAGCCGATTACCGTTGGTTTGTAGTTGCCGCCAGAAAACGGCCTCCTCTGACGGTGTTTCCTTGGGCAGCGGGAGAGCTTCTGGCGTTTAGGTATAGATAGCACTCGTGATTGCTGCATACTAGGTCAGTCGATGTCTTCCACTCCGTTTATGCTCAGTCTATCCACACTCTGGGGCCCGGAGGCACGTGCTCGAGTGACAACAATAAAAGTTTGCTAAACCGAACACTGCTTCGGGATAATTCGCGAGCGAGCGTGTCACCACCACAGCAGCGATAAATGCATAGGATATAACGCGAGTGGGTTATAATACGCAATTCTTCTTAGCAGATGACACTTAACGTTCCCCTCTAGTGCAGAAAATAACTAAGCACCACGCCCCTGTTCGGGCTTTCCTTAACGAAAATGCTCCGGAATCTAAATTTGGGAGCCGTCCACAGGTACCTGCGGGCTTCTCGAAAATAATGGGCGCCGGTAACCTGGACCTGCGTTCGCCATTACCTCTGGGAATTCTCAAACGACGTGCCATCGCCGTTTTCCCCGGCGTGAGCAGGGCGCGTTGACGCCACGGATGTCCCCGTAAAGACGGAAAGCCCGAAGGACGAATTGAGCGCATCGGGTAAGCAATCGTTCGGGTTTGACTCAGTGCCCAAATGTGGCTGTCATCTGAAATGTGTGGACGTGGAAACAATACGGACAACTTCTGCGCACGCTTCATGATGGCTAATTTTGGCGCAGGTGTTCGGAAGGCGTTGCAGGGCATGCTGAAAGCAAGAAGAACATACAGGCAGTAGTTGAGGGTGGACTGAAATCCTGGAAGTTCCATCGTAAGCGTAGTTACGCACTTCAACCCTCGTCGTCACCTACTACGGTCATCAGAAATACCTCTGCTTAAGGGTAGGAGCACAAAAACCAAGCGTCTACATTCTCAAACGTTGGGCTGTAAAAGGGCGAGGGAAGGCTCTTTATTGAAAAGGCAGAGTTTTGCCGGCGTTTACAATCGCCTACATGCTTCTCTGCTGAGGATTGGGAATGTAAGGAAAAATAGCTCTGGAAAGAGGTGGCCAGGAAGAAAACAAAATAACGTGCTTCGCTCGACGGGAGAATTCACAAAAATGAGTGGTGCAGTCCTACCAGTATGTGATATCACAATACTTTTGGAGAGATTAAGATTTAGATAGTGGCTGTCGCGCCATGCCGATACTGCGTTGATGCCATTTTGCAGTAGGACACAATCGTCCGGTGAAGAAACCGCGCAATAGAGCTTCGTATCATCGGCATACTGAGAGAGCGAACAGTGCCTTATAACAGAGTGGATGCAATAATAAAAAATGTTGAAGAGAAGAGGGCCGAGTATCCGCCCTTGAGGTACCCCTGATATTATCGTGAAAGGCCGGGAGGTGACTCCCCCATAGCAAACACATTTGGACTTGCCTTTTAAATAAGCGCCGAACCACCGACAGAACTCACTGGATAAACAATATGCGGACAATTTGCGAAGCAGTAAATCATAATTAGTAGCGTCAAGGCTTTGCTACAGTCGAAATATACTATATCTATCGGTTTGTGACAGAGCACTGGAGGGCCGATGTCGTTTAGAAAACATGCGAGATTTGATTCCATTGACCTTTCGGGCATGGAGCCGTGTTGGTTAGAATGGATTAATGGACGCATTGCTGCTAGAAGGCAAAGATGCATTACTTTTTCTAGGACATCGAAAAAGGAAGACAATAGGGAGATTGGCCTATAGTTTCCGGGAATAGTGGTTCTTCCGGACTTGTGCATACGGAAGATAGCGCCTAATTTCCGATCTATTGAAAAATGTTGCTCAACGAGTGACATACGTATGATTTGACAGAGAAAAGACAACACAACAGCCCTTCTCGGTGAAGCAAGGAATGCTGTCAAACCCGCCGACTTTTTGGAGGGGAGTTCGCGGATAGCGCACATGACGTAAGAGGGGTTTAGTCGACCGGCTCCGACCCACTACATGACGCAATTAAAGGGATGAATTTGAGTGTCTTGTGACGGATGTTGCAGCTACGTAGGTCAGCTCCACGGGCAGCTTGTTTACAAACGCTTCGCTGCACAGAGCACCCACGTGACATTTGTGATGTCACTGCGCGAGCTATTCTTTTAAACGCCTGCTAAAACAAGCCAACCGTTCCGGCTCTGTAGCCAGGATGCAGAGTACTGAGTAGTCGCGCTGATGGCTTGACTTCGAGCCCCAGCAGACCTCTCTCTGGGTTTTCTTTCCTTGCATAATTCTTTTTCAATTTTTTAAACTCAAACATACGCGTTGTTTTTGCTAATAATGGTGATTTTGTATGTTTTAAGTCGCTTTAAGTTGGGGCGCAGCCAATGACCACGTTGAATTGCCGTTCTTCATCGCGCGAACAGCCATGTCTGTAGGGTGCTCTGTGCAGCAAGCGTTTGGAAATACGCGCACGGGCACGACTGGAAGTAACGTACCAGTGTTCTAAAGGGTCGGGTGGGAGCCGTACTCCTGTCATTTGAAGTGAGTTGACTTGAAGTTGAAAACCTTTATTTCTCGTCTGAGCGGGAGAAGACTGGGAATAAAGGCACAGACAGCTTGACGTAGGCCCTCATCCCCTCACGCAGTGTGTCAGTAAGATATATCTCAATACACTTTTCTATGTATACAATCGAACATAGCAGATCGTTTTGAAAAATAGGGGAATAAGAAAAAACGATAAAGCATTCAAAAAGAGAGTATGAGAAATGAGGTGAGCAAAAAAAAAGGATTCTAGCACAGAAGTTCAGAAAACTCTGAGTGGTCGAAAAATAAACACAAATAAATATTTGTCTACGTATACACTACACACACCTATACACAGTTAAAGACAAAAAACTTGCTTAAATAATAACTGCAAGATAAAGAATGGAAATGTGAAAAAAAGATAGGCTTCTCGAAAAGTACTTTTGCACAATCAGAGCCGCGGGCAGCATATTTCCTACCTAGGAATACGCGGAATAAAAATCGCAGGAGGAAAAGGCTCATCTACCTCTACACGGCGTTGTAAACACTAAGAAAACAAAACACATAAAGTCTAAACTATACAAGAAACCACACGTTCTCACCGAGTAATAGTAGTTTAACTTGCGTTTTGAATGATTTTCCAGAAACGTTGAAACTACCAACTCTAAATCTAACCAGCAGGTGAAGTTTGTTGTGGTCTTTTTTGTTTCTTGAAAGTGCTGGACTTTTGTTTTAGAGGAGAAATTCTAGGCTGTGGAGGTAATGAAAGTGCTCTACAATATCTTTAAATTTCAGGGAAGCTTGCACTCATGCGGAAGACTTGAATGGCGAAGCTGTTGCGGGTGAACATTGTCGGACTCGGGCACATTGTTAAGTTGCAGTATCATTGTTCGTTTGCATAGTTGCTGTGCTAACAATCGTTTTCATATGCATCGGAGAGGTCGTCGTATTCTTAGCGGTGAGTCATCCTCAGCATTGTATACTTCCACCAGCTCTTCATCATCGCCTCGAGGCAGCAGTGGCGGGATCTGCAAGTCGCCTCGCGAAGGATTGGCACACTCGTAGCCATGTCTCCAATTATTCATAATGGCTTCTAGAGAATGCGGCGGCCACGGTGACCTCTCCCAGGCAGGGTGTCTTTCCAACTTTAGCATTCGCGCGGGAGTTCTTTTATTTTTATTTTTTTACATGCGCGGTAGTGCTTGTCGACTGCGCTGGAATTTTTTTTTTTTTTTTTTTTTTTGCTACAGCCACTACTGGACAAGGAACAAGGACGGCGAGTACGCGCTCAAGAACGCTGGGAATTTTCTCGCTTCTCAACGTCTTTGCCAGCGTTTTTTTTTTTTTTTTTTTTTGAAGCTACTGCGCGTGCCGGGGATGGTGGGTGGTCGCAGCGGGGCACGCGCTCACGAGCGTTCGCATTTTCTTTGTATTTTTTTCCTGCAACACCGAACTTCCGGCTCGTACAACAGCTCCGCTGTTAAAATTGTCAACCCATTTAATGCACACTGCGTTTGCTTTATATTTGCTATTAAAGAGGAAAAGAAGCTTGAACCTGCTTCTTTTTTTTTTGTTCGACTAACTAGCTAATATAGAGATTTGGCCTTATAAGAAGACTCGGGGTAGTTGTGTCTAATTTTTAATAAAGGTGCACCTCAAACCACACGCTAGACTGGCGCAGGAATGTACTTGTAAGTAGGCATGACAGTAAATATAGCAACGCAGGCCAGAGAAGCATAGAAATGTGCATACCGGTATTAGGGTTACAGCCGACACCGCTCTCGTCGCAAAACAATGACCATACCATGGCAGCATGAGCCGTTTTGAGCGAGCGCCCCTACTAGAATGAACCAGGCTCCTCCTGGGCACTCTTTGTAGGTAAATACCCAGACGGCTCTGAACCTTGTGATGCCTTAATCGTTGATTTCAATACTTTCCCTCGTCGATATATATTGTAGAACGTACGTCCTATGCCCGGGACCTTAAATTACGAAAGGATTCAAAGCGTTCGTCGAAACACATTGGCTTTCAGCACGAAGAAAGGTGTGCACACTCCAATTTTCTCCCAGTGATTCGTGTGACGCTTCCCGCACGGTCATACGGTCGCTGGATACTTGGCATTTTTTCAGTCCTGTTGAAATATCAAGGATGATTCCATGTCCCCCTTCAAGGATTTCAAACATAAAACGTGTTTTCCAACTCGCGATGACATAAGCGACATTTTAATGCGAAGCATTCTTTGCCGAGTATACTCAAGGCCAGGACCGCGCAACACCGTACATTTAAAAATCCATAAGCGGCTGAAGCAACACATTTAGCCGTTCCAATAACGTCAGAGGAGATATTTGGTCGAACAAAATTTTAATAAACCCAGAAATACTAAAAATATAAAAAATAGGCGAAATCAAAAATATACACCTCATGAAGCTCCCCTAAGAAAGTAAGACAAAATAAATAGCCTGAGAAATAACAGAGAATACGTCAATAAGAAATAGAGAAAATAGACCAACCCGCCACTACGCCTTGCATTTGCGAAAAAATACTAATTGGCGAAGTGAAAATACTAATTAATCGCTTTTATGGTGTAAATCTTCCTCATTTGCGAAAACAAACAAAATAAAACTTAGAGGCAACAAAATAACCCAACGTATTTGGCTACGCATAGCCAAATCTGGCTTGCAGAATTCACAATCTAGACGAGCGGCGAAAGAATAAATTTCTGCAGATTTTTTTATTGTCGACATTCGGACGCCCTACACTCCTGCTTCCAAATCATCACTGATCTCGCTCGTGCAGCGAGCTCTCATTATTGTGGCCGTAATGAGGCTGTAATGTGGCTGCAATGTTGGGTGTTACCAACCTAATGCCCATATATAGATTCTGGCGTTATCCATTACAAACCATCGTGACTTCCAAAATGGCCAGTTCCGACATTTCCAGACTGGACGAACGTGGCTTCCGGTGCCTGGAGCAGGCGGAGGAGATACGGATCAACCTCTGCCTTTCTCTTTCTTGGCCGCGACGGCGTCGTCGGTAGAAGGCACACGTCGTGGACGCTTCGCTGAAACTGGTTTCCTTTCAGCGCCTTTCGGAACACCGTCCGTTGCTTTCACCTCGCGTCAGCGACCGCGCGCAGACGTCCTTAGAAGAAGCGAGCCTAGAAACACCGCCTGCATTGCGCGAGGTCTGTGCACGACGCCAATCAAAGGCAAGGGTTTGCACGGGCTGCAGCACCGGTGTCAGAGGTGCGCTCGTAAGCTTACTCCTTGTTATTCGTCACGACAACCAAGTCACGTCATCGATCCACAACTCGTGCTAGACAATGGCTTCACAAAATAAAGAACCGAGAGATTATGTGGACGTTATACGCCGACAGTGTTAAACACCATGCCACTTCCCACTCAGCCGTCAAAACTTCCGTACGTAAGAAAAAAAAGTATGAAAGAAGACGTTCATATAATGCTCCACCCCTGTTTACTCGAAAGCGTAGAAGAGAAAAGAAGAACATCTTTTAAAAAGAGCGCAAAAAAATTGGCGCAGCTTCCACTCGTGGTGCAAGGCTGGCAAAACAGCGGAGCTGGCGGCCCCTCTCCCTTCGTCGGAGACCCGGCTTTGCACCTCACATGGATTTCTGAACTTGCCGCTGAAAGTTCTCCATGACTGGCAGGCCCGCATCGTTTTGTCCGCAGCCTTTCACATCTCTCCCAGAGTGCACTGCGTTAGCATGCGCTGGAACCCGCGGCAACCGGCTTCGCGAACTTTGCGTGTGTAGCGCGAACTCGGCGTCTGTTCTCCCTACCTCAGGCATGAACGCACGTGAACTGGTGAGCAGAAGAGCACGCGAGAGACCACGCCACGAACGCCGGACAGAGTGTTCTCGAAGGTCGAGCTGGCCGACGCCGGGCGCTCCCCACGAGGCACCGCTCACGTGCGCTCGATCTTTTTTCTTCGTATTTTTTCTCTGCTAACGCTATACGGCAGAACTACAAGCTTAACAGTCCTGCTGTTAAAAAAATGGACGCACCCGCCGCGGTGGCTCAGTGGCTAAGGCGTTGCGCTGCTGAGCACGAGGTCGCGGGTTCGATTCCCGGCCGCGGGGCCGCTTTTCTGGTAGAGGCTAAAAGCAAGAACGCCCGTGTGTACGAGATTTCGGCGCACGTTAAAGATCCTCGGGTGGTCAAAATTAATCCGGAGCCCTACACTATGGCGCGCCTCATCGCCTGCGTTGCGTCGGCGCGTTAAACCGTACAATCAATCAAATAAAAAAAATGGCGCCATCTCGCCCTGCGAAAGTGGATGTCCAGCACATCTGTTGTATACCACTACACATACCGATGGAGGAGGGTATGAAATGTTCCTCGTTGTCTTGGTAAGCTTATCGTTTGCACTCGGGTTCTCTAGCGGAAGATGCTGGGTCCTGACGCATGCGCAAGGCGTCTTTGGCGAGAACTGCTGGGTCCCGCCTGGTTTTTTTTTTTTTTTTTTTTTGTTTACGACCCGAAATTTTCCGACCAACGAGATATTAACAGCTTCGCTGTAAAAGACATAAGAAAGGCGAAGAATGTACCGTACAAGCACTGACTCACAACTCAGCATATTTTGCAGAAGACACAAAAACGACTGCAGGCGCATGTCTCGTGATTTGCAGTATAGTAATCGTACAAAATAGCACGGCAAAATAGCACCCCAGTTCTGGTGGCGCTAGCAAGTGTCCTGTTTGTGCTCTCTGTGAAGCAGTACATGTGAGTACGTAGTGAAACCTTGATGATTGTTGGGTGGCTCGTTTTTTAGGCGAAGGAACCATTCGCTTTTGGAACTTGGCATTGATGCCGATGCAGCCGGAGACGAGGAGACGACAACGGCGGGATAAGATTGCAAATAAGACGGTTTTTACAATTATGTACAAAAGGGTTTTTACACGATTGGGTGACAGAACATTGCTGTCTCAGCGATCGCCTGTACACAGTTACGCCCTAGATATCCTTTCATAGCGATCGGTTGGTCCGCAGGTACGGAGACACACAGTGTATTACGTTCAGGTTGTGCCGAAAATGTATTGTTCGGTTCGAATACTTTCAGGGAAGCTAGCACTCACGCGCTAGAACTGAATGGCGAAGCTGCTGTCGGTGATTATTGACGGACACAAAGTTGAGTGTTAAAATCATTGTGGTGTCGTGGTTGACGTCGGCAGCATAGCGTTTCAGTGACCTCATGTTGAGCAAGGGCAAAGTGAGCTCGTAGTTTTGGTCGATATTTTCGTACGCCGAGCCTCTCGAAGCGCGGCTTCTCCGAGGTCGGGCCATGTGGAGTCCATGATAACCTACAGCAGCTTCGACATTCAAGTCCCGACCCTTCCACCGTGCAGAGCGCATGCGCACGACGACACGAGAACGAACGAACAAGGGGCGTACGCTATTACGTGTATTTCTCGTTCGGAGCAAGCGTCGCCACGAAACAGCAAACGCTGGAGTTTTTTTGTCTCGCCTAGGGGCGGACACCGGTACGCCTGCTTGTGTAGCGGAGGCGGGATGTGGAGGAAAGAGCAGATGGCGATAGAGGGATAGGATAGAAGGTTACAATGGTTTATATGTAAAACACATAGACGAAGGGAAGAAATTTAGGGGGAAGTTAAACAGTTGTGCTAAGGGGGGATACATATTGCACGAACCATGTTTTGGGTTTGTTTGTTTATGTTTCGCTTTTGCCTACCGGCTGCTTCGAGCTGTGTTATCTGTGTTATCCGTGGGCCAAGTGAAGCGCATGTTCTATTCTTTATGCCGCACGTGTTATCTTCTAGAGAGAGCGCCGCGAACTAACGTCACCAGCCTAGAATAATCTACTATGATGTACAGTGTTCTGGATGCAATTCGACTGTACGAGAAGCCCTCGCCCCGAGAGATAAATGACCGCAGAGCAGACGCCGCGGCATTCGACTTCCCCATGCTCGCCTACGCACGTCACTTTGTTGACTGCTGTTTCGCTGCCTGTGTATTCTTTGAGTTGTTAGGGGAGCGCAAGTTCGCTCCAATAAACTTGTTTTTCCTTCAACACAGCTGCTTCGTCTTTGGCTACGTTACAGTATAGATGAACACTAAACATATACCCTCCGCGGTAGCTCAGTGGCTAAGGCGTTGCTCTGCTGAGCATGAGGACGCGGGTTCGATTCCCGACCGCGGCAGCCGCTTTTCTGGTGGAGGCCAAAGCAAAAACGCCCGTGTGTACGACATTTCGGCGCACGTTAAAGACCCCCAGGTGGTCAAAATTAATCCGGAGCCCTCCGCTACGGCGCGCTTCATTGCCTGCGTTGCGTCGGCGCGTTTAACCCTACAATCAATCATCAATCAAACACTAAACATATGTACTAAACGTGACTGGCCATGCCGGGGAAGCGGATGCGCTCCCACAAGGCCGCCGAAAACCCTCAGCAGTCACGTTCCGCTCCACTGCGATCCACAGCATCCTCACTCGCAGTCCGACGGGGCCCATGTGCTGCTGTGGTGGCTCGCCACCGTTTCCCCTGGAAAGCATAAGGCGCGTGGACATGACGTGAACAACGACGCTTTGTCATCCCCCTGAGGATGCGCCATTCCGAGACGCCATTGACAGGAACCGCCTTCCCCAAAATGCTATTATGGCAGTGACCACAAAGAGGGGAGGCGTGGGAAAGTTTGAACGCTTACGCTTGACCCCTCTCGAGGGCGCCTTTCGCTCGCAACTCCCTGTGCCGGTACGACAGAGGTCAGCAGCCTTACAGATGTTAAGGTGTCTAATGTCGTTTATAAGTTTCACTGAGGTGAGGAAGCTTTTCGTTCACATCTATAGTGATCTCACGTCACAGCGGATCACAGTTAATTACACGAGGTGTCCAGGACGAATCGCAATCTGACGAAGCAAGAAGCGTGCTATTTTCGAAGCCGTCCGTGCGGCAAGGCAGCAGCTTCAGGATAACGTGATAGGTAATCACCGCTTACATATCAAGCGGTTGCCGCACAATGACCCATGGCCCTAGCAGGTCTATTCCGACGTTACTGAAAGCCGAGGCCGATGCATCCACGGGGTGAGGCTGACCGTCAGAGCAGTCGGCAAACATTTGCGAGGGTTAGTAAGTTAAGCAGCTCGAGACAAACCTCTCAGTCGTGCATCTACAGATGATAAAAACGCTGGTCTAATTGATGGAGGGTTCGTATACAAGTCCCGTATGGCTAGACGGACCAAGTAAATAGCGCCAGCACTATGGAGACTAGTATAGTGGAGTGCACATTACATCAGATAACCATAAAAACTGGCACCGACCAAGAATGTTTAAAATCCAAAAAAGACGTTTCGGCTCCCGTACGGGTGCCTTGTTGAGATTTGTGAACAAGGCGTCCGTAGGGGAGCCGAAGCGTCTTTTTTGGATTCTAAACATTCTTGGTCGGTGGCAGTTTTTGTTGCTGTCATGTGTTTTCCTGATCAGGCGGGCTTCCGTCCAACCCTCGATTTCATTACATCAGATAGCTCAAATACCTCAGTAACCTGCACAACGGGTGTAGAGAAGGCGTGAAGCTCCTCGGGGTCGTAGATCCTTAAACAGCCGATGGGGACATATGCGAACATGAATTGCCGAAGCGCCCACTCTATCAGTTGGTGGGGAGGATTTAGACATGGTTTAACGTGTCACCTGACATTATCGCACTTTGGACGCCCTCAAGACATCGCCCCAGAGTTTGGTCGTTTCGCGAGTGTAACTACCGCCTCAAGCTTAGACCTCAGTAGTGAAGTCAACGTTACTGAAACCATACGGCATATTGTAGAAGAAGAGTTGTCGTACCTTAGGAAATCACGGGTCTTGATAGTTGAGCGCATACGAATGGTATGCTTCACGAATGTCACAAAAAAGTTTTGGTGTCCACAAGCCCTCACTCTGATGCAGCGGAAAGTTTCTAGCTTATTGCTATTTCTCGCACTTTGAATTTCACTACACAGCAGCTACACGCCGATTCGCACGGAAAATCCGAATACGGCACGGCGATTTGGCAACCATTCAAACAGTTCAGGTTTTAACCATTTTGAGCGTGGCGCCTTTTTGCAGCATGGCCACTGGGTCCGTGCTTGTTATCACTGCGCCCTGGTTGGGCAAATTGCGCATTCTCGCTATCACCTTAAACCCACGGTATTGCCGCGAAATGCAGTTTTCTCATTCTCACGATGGTGATTAATAGAATGACATCCGCTTCTTCAGGACTGTCCTCGAGAAATATGCTTGGACTAGGGTCTATGCGTAATGGGCCCCAGCTTTTGACCCTAGTGTAACACGGCCTGTCTGCATCGTTCGTCATCGTCATCAATCACGGAGCCCTTATGCTCCTGGAAGTCTACACAAGTGGCATTTCACAGGCGCGAGCGTACACTCACGCATATACCACACAGATGCGATGTGAGTGAGTGAGTGAAACACTTTATTAAACGAGAGGCCATGGTGCTCTGGGGGGAACAAGGATGAGGGGAAAAGGGGAAGGTCACAACTCACACAATGAACACAGTTGCAGTCTTGGTGTCCTAATCACAAAATTAACGCATTAAAGTCAGTCAGTGGCACCAAAATGCACAGTTACCACTTAAATGTACATCTCACACTCAAGACACTGCGGTTCACACTGAAGACAGTGCACGCTGCTGACAGTTCACATTGCGGACAGAACGGGGCAGTTGATCAGTCCGTTACACCAATGTGTAAAACCGTTTTCAAGGGCGTACTGGGTGATTGCTTCCAGTGTGTTGGAATTGTCACGGACCCGACTAATATGTTCCTGTTCAGTCGCAGGGGCGGGACCTAGAAATAAAAGCTGGTGGCTATTACGGTCGAATAATGGACGAAGCCAAATTAAGTGGTAAAGATTTGGTGTGCCTTCACGACAACAGTGGGGGATGCGATGTGTGTGCGAGCACGCGTCAATGGAATTGGACAACGGAATCCAGTCAATGAACTACGAAACAGAAGAGACGAAATCAGTTTGTTTCTGTAACTCGTGACAGATCCCCATCCTGGCAGAACTCCAACGCATTCAAGCGTGACCCTGCAACGCTCCCAGGTGCAATTACTTTTGCTGCGGCTTTTTCTCTCTCGCGGGACTTTAATGTGCCGGGACGGGGCGCAAGAGGGGTCACAAGCGCGGTCAGTATCGCCGTGAGGTTGAAATAGCCCGAGGGCGCCTCCGTACCAGGCTTGCGTCTTCGGGGACTTGACATGCGGGGCCGCAAGCTCGCGTTGAACACGACGGGTCGATACAGTCTCTTCAAGGTCTCCTGGCACGTGGTGCATGGGTCGCCGTTGTGTGCGTGGCGTACGCATTGACCCATATTTCACCCCGTCGCTTTAGGGCTTCGCCCGGCCGTATCAGCGGCCATCGTGTACGGTCATGCCGTCCATATAACAGAGGATTGCATGCGGGGTTCTTAGCGCACCTCATGACCTGCACATTGAAGCGGACCGTGGGAGATTTCAGCGACGAGCCAACACTCATTCCGACGCTATGTGCCGTTTATTGTTCAGATAAATGACGTTATTTCCTGAAAGAAAGAGAACTGGTTCTTCGAACGCGACCCTGCCGACAGAATAAAGCCTACTCATTTAGCAGGGAATCTATTCCTGCCTTCAATGCAGAGAGTGCCTCATACTTTCACACCTAAAGCTCATTGAGGCCGACCAAACCGGTGAGATATCTCTCAATGCAAAGAGAGTCGTGTTGATGCGAGATCTACGCATTTTTGTTGTGGCGGTGTTTAGTGCACACCCCAGCCCCGTGCTAGCGCCATCTTTTCGAACCATCGCCTGAAGCAGAGGACAAACCGCTGTTCATGCTGCGCATTTGCTATTCAATGGCACAAGGCATAAAGCGCTGAGATCCCACACTTGCGAGTCTCGAAAGAGGTACATAAGACAACCACAACAACGTCTGCCCTCTCATCACTCTTTCGGGGCCTCCAAACGCGCATCGTTTCAAATCGCAGAACTGACCTTGATGCGCTTTACCGGGGTCTCATAAAAGGGACCTTGACACGTATGGGGAGAACCAAGAAGAGACAAGCAGTGTGTGCGGAAGCGGTGCTTATGACAGGGGCTCATTATGTTGGGTATTTTGAACAACTTTTTGATGCGTGTCACTCGGCGCTCTTTTTTTTAGGGTAGTAGCTGTAAAAAAAGCCACTTGATCGCTTCCTTTTGTGCATTCGCTTCCCTTACACCCGCTGCACTGCCAAAAATTGGCTCCAATCCACGTTGTGACGGTGGTTGGAAAGAAAAGCTTTAAACGACACCCACAACAATTGCCCATGCGACGTCACTCGAATTCACACACGTGGGTCTAAAAAGGGTGAAACCAGAGATTCTACCAGCCGTTACCTGGAATTCGCGGGGGCGGCGTCCCGAGCGCAGCAGCGTCAGCCACGGGCGTGCTAGAAAGGCGGACGCCGCCGCTGTAGCCCGGCCGTGAGTCGGCAGAAATAAAACGGGTAGGAGCGTCTTTCGAAGGGTGAGACAGCGCGGAACATAGCCATCCTGACGTGGCAGCTTGGGGCAACACCATCACGCGACACCAGCGCAGAAACCGAAACAATGCGGCATGTGAGCTTATAGTGATTCCCATTTTTACCGACTTAAACTAGTTAGTTTAGTAAGTCTGAGAATTGCAAGAAAGCTGAGGGAACTTTTATAAGCGCTATTTATCAGAACCAGTTGCTCCTTTCGCCTTTTTTAATACGTCTTAAAACACAACCGAATTAGTTTTCACCAATTTAGAAAACGGAGTCCCATTCGTGTCAACCAGTGCGCAAAAGGTAGCGTTTCTCTAGGGGCCAGATGTCTGCATGTGGTCTCTACATTTTGTTTTCTCGCCATGCAAACCAATCCTTAGCGTATCTCTGCCGTACGACCACCTCATTCCGTCGGGTCCGGGTTATACAGGAGATGGTGTCCAACAAGTATATCAAGCCGTGCGAAGGAAGGGCGCAATGGACGCGAAGTTGCACCTAAAACAGGCCCAAAACAACCGTCGCTAAAGCAGGTGACCCAGCCGCCCCGCCTACGCGCTCACCCGTGTGAGCAGGGTCCTGCGCGCGGGGAACGCTGGGTAAATTCGCCGTGCCGTCTATAGTGTGCTCCGTGAGTGAAAACCGCCCTCCTCCTCCTCCACAGCCGCGTTGGGAGTTTCTTGTCGCGCACGCCACGAGAGAACTGCTGGCTGGTAGAGGTAGAAAGCTTTGCTTTAAAATAGGCGATAAGAGTTGTGTTCCCCTGTGAAAGTACTAAGCAATTTGGACATCATCAGTTTTTGCGAGATTGTCCTACAGATGTGCGAAAAGTATACGCGGCCGAAAACAGCAAGAATTTCACCCATAAAATGTAATAACCTATGCTCACTGTCCAGTAAGATTAGCAAAGACCGCCTTCGCTAACGATCTTCTCACAACTCGAATTATATGAGGGGAAACGCATATTTGAGTTTTTGAACTGGGGGAGGAAGACGAGGGAGATAGTTCATTCATTCATTCATTCATTCATTCATTCATTCATTCATTCATTTCATTCATTTATTCATTCATTCATTATTCGAACCGGCCAAAATACATAGTCCGCTACAGAGACAGACACAAAAGGCTGCATCGCCTGACGAGAAATTTGTGTACATACCAATAAACATCCGCATTTAAGCGATTATGCGCACAGACGATAAATTAAGCGCTGAACTGTGAAATTTAACCAAGCATCATTTGATGTGGTAAACACTATATGAACATTTTGGTAGCAGATCAAACGCAGAAGTCGATTTCCAAACGTCCTCTCAGGTCTCGTTAGGGGCGAAAAGAGGATTGAGCATTACAACGCAGAGCGTCAAAGCCGACTGGCGAGGCGAAGTACGCGAACAAATGTTTTGTTGAAACTCTTGTTCTGTTTGTAGTTGTGCCGTCGATAAATAAATTAATTAACTAATAATTAATGAAACAATTAATTATTAATTAATTAATTAATTAATTAGTCAATAATTATTATATTTATTTACATAATTATTGATTAATTTGTAAATTAATCCCTTGATTAATTAATTACTTACAGCCGGGCACATTACTAGGCCACATTACTAGGCCACAAGTGAGTGAAAGGTAGCAGCTCGCCGGGGCGATGACGATGATGACGATGCTTATATCAAGTTAATGACAAAAGCCCCATAGCCAGTTTAAATTAACTAGCTACAGGCGCTTATTATTTTCCTATTATTTTCCTCTTTGCGTGTCCATTGAAATCAATTAATGGTTATGACAAGACTGTCACCGTCTGTGCCCTGCATTTTTTTACCAAGGCCTTCATCGTCTTTGGTTATCACGATTGAAGGCAACTTAACGCTTCTACCACCTTTAATATCTTGTGCTTCGGAAGGAGTAGACGTTTTGTCAATTTCTGGCTTGACGAATAGTTAAGTATTCCATTACGACTTGCTCATCTCTAAACCAGGCAGGATCCCCCCCCCCCCCTTGCATTCGCGGTTCTTTTACGAGTACTTCACAGGAAACCAGGTCGAGTTTCAGAAACAAGTCCTCTCTTTTGTGCTGTCATAAAAGTTTTCTTAGCTCTTCACTTCACGACTTCTACTACAGACCACCAGCGACCTTCTCTTTCCCACTATTTCCACCCTTTTAATCATGTTTTTTTTTTTGTCGCCTTAAATGGCTCCTGAAAATTCATCTCAGCACAAATTCTGTACTTAATCTGGAGCTTTCTACTCTTTCGCCACGATTGAGTTCCCACGCTCTCGATGTATATTCATCTTCGCGTCCTCTGTGTACAATGCATACTACCATATTTTTGTTCAAAGCCACGTAGCGAGTTCTAATGCTAATGCTATATGCGAGTTTCTCACTTCATATGCGAATTTCCCACTCGCCCATTGAGCGAATGAGAAACTCGGCGTTGGCGTCTGTAGCAACGAAGCGGCGCCAATTCCGATTGCATGCGAGGCATTCCATAGTGAGTGCTTGGTAAATAAACACGAACAAAAAGAGCGTGAATGCTTGCGCAGAGCCACTTGGAAGGCAAAGGCTGTCTCCATTTAAACCGTTTTGATTTGAGCACGTGCCGCACCGAGGTTCCCACTGCGGCCGCTTATACTCCCCTCACCTACCGGCGCAGTAGTTACAAGTGAGCCAGGGTACTCTGCAAGACGCCAAGCGCCCTGCGGTGTTCAATTGAGCATTAATGCTTTCACATTCACAACACCTTAGAAGTGTCTGGATTTCCTCAAATATTTCGTTACAGCTTTCATAGATCACGATCTCGTACAAACATCCTTGATACTGTAGATACAAGACGTTATGGGGGTATCAGCCACAACGACTATGGTGAACGGTCTCATACCCCACATAACGGTACCGGAAGAAAGCATCACGCGCACGGCCTTAGTGCGCTGCTCGAGCTCAAGGAGTTTGCGTAAGCGTCGCATTCCGGAAGCCTCGCCTGCTCTACTAATTGGACCCCACATGGCGTCATTCGTCTGAACCATGCAGGCATCCCGACTCGCTCGGCCGCCGACCTCCTCTCCCGAATGCACGAGGTATCCGACAACAGCAGGGCGGAAAGGAAGAGGGAAGGGGCGAGACAATACGGAAAGAGCGGTGTGCATTACACCGAGCAGAAAGGCATGCAGCTGACCAAGTCGGCGGTCCCTGCCAGGGAGCGCGCACTGAGGCCGTCCCACACGCAGCAGTGAATTAAAAGGAACGCGCCGACTTGCGCCAGCGGCCATTTTGTAGGGCTGCCGCTTCGGAGCGCCCCCGGCGGTAGACCGACTAAACAAGGGCGAGCTTTCATGGGGGTAAGAAACCGGAAGGGCGCGCGACCAAGGTGGCGGACGCGGCTTCGGGCGCCTTTTCGAGGTCTTGCGGTAGCAGTGTTTCTGAAGCACGTCCGGTGTAACTAATTGGTTTTCCGCACTGTTATCATTGCACGACCTGTCCATTCCTGCTTCTTTTAAAGGGCAGGGTATTTAACCGGGAACGACATGTGTAGTGTAATCGCGTCCGAGATTAGCATGAGCATTTCTCAGAGTCGCCTGATGGGGGAAATAGGTTCCTGAATACTTCACTGATCTGAGAGAGGCCAATGCAGATTGTATAACATTATCAAGTCTTGTGTAATTTTTTTGTAAGATGCCGTTGAAAATTGACAAATGCTCACGATGCGTAGCACTTGAGAGAAATTAAATGTGAAGTGTATGGCCCAACATTCAAAACTGGTCTACTGCCAGTTCGGCATAATGGCCTCTACACTCGAAGCTACGAAGGTTGCCTCTGTGCATGAGACAATTGAAAACAGGAGAAGATGCGGTTGCATCGTAGAAAGCGTTTAACTTGAATCATGAATCAGATCATGCATTAAAGCTGAGATGTTCGCATTGTTTTCAGTGCGTCTCTTTCGAGGATAATAAAAATTTATTTTAGGATCGAAGCCCCTAAGGGGCTGGAGCTGTTGGCGTTTCCTGTCGTCGTGGTCGTCGTCATCGTCGCCTTACGTAAAACACCGGAAAACTCGTTTACGCCTCGCGCTAGCGAGCTTCGTGTTTCAAAGACATTACACTTTTACAGCAAAACTGTACACCTCTACCCCCCAAAAGTTTCATCTCCATTGGCAAAGACGCCAAGGCGCCAAGAATATACTTATACACTGCATGCTTCGCCCCTTCCCATGTTTCAGGTTATTGGAGGTGGCCCGGGATTTTTTTCCGATGCATACGTTCTGTCGGTGCGCGTTTCGGCCAATGTTTTCGCTGTTCTTAAAACTAATTGTAGTGTTTAGTTCCTTTGCCTCAATTATCACGAGTTCTGTTGCAACGCACTTTCCGTAACCTGGCAGGCCGCAAGACAAACACGGCTGTTCCTGCGTCCCAACCTGTTCTAATTGCACACTCTGTGTATCATTTATTTCCTTTTTTACCCGTGAAAATAGTGGCATTGGAAAGCTGCATTTCATAAATGAGCTGTTAGTATTAACATGTCACCCAGTTTGCTTCAATATTATTGATTACTAGCTATCAAATTTTAACAGTGGAGCGGTTTAAGCTTCAGTTCCATGCGTGCCTGGCGTCGCCCAAAACTCGGCGCAGCGAAATGGAGAGGAGGAAGATGCTAGGCCAGGAAGTGTGAGGGAAAGTGGCGAGGAGGCAAAGAGCCGACGAGAAGGTGTGGGGAGTGAGCGCCTCCAGAAAAAAAATTAGATCGGTTCCACTGAACGTGAAAGCTGTCAAGTGCGGAGCAGTGGTTCACCAGAGGGGCTGTGGCGCCCTCTCGTGACTCATTTCAGTATCAGCCAGGAGTTGACACCGAAATTACAAAGAGGGGAACAGCGCAACACAGACGAAACACATGAAGAAAGTGGCAACCACGAGCGCTGACTTACAACTGAAATTTATTTTTCGGCATGTCGATTCCGCTGTCCTGTGCGAAAACGTATGTAGGCCAAACGGGACGATGCCTTAATGAAATATTAAAAGAACATAACTATAATGTTCATAAGGTGATTAGTCGCCACTTAGGTGTCCCCTACGTGTAGAGATTGCAGAGGCTGCGCTTCAATCTTTCACGAAACACAGGTCATTGCAAAACACAAAGAGAAAATAACCAGGGAAATAATTCAGGCTGCAGAAATAGAGCGCCGAAAAGAAAACTATGCGAGGGTACCCTCATTGTCCCTCTCCCAAAAAGAGATTAATTTTCTGTCCCACAGATAGTTCAGCCCGTGTTTGTGGCGCATAGCGTTGGTGCGGTGTGATGCTTGCCTGGATTATCACCAGCATTCATGTCATTTCTGCTTTCTTGTAATATTTTTTTTACTGTCAGCGTATACATGTGACATGCCGAAAAATAAATTTCCGTTGTAAGTCAGCGCTAATGGTTGTCACTTTCTTCATGTCTTTCGTCTGTGTTGCGCTGTTCCGCTCTTTGTAATTATGCACCAACTCGTCCAACCCTTCATCATGACACCGAAAATAGTCAAGGGAGGGCGCCTGAGCCCTGAAAAGGCCTTAAAGATACACTGGACTGCAGCTAGTCATTAATTTGGGGTAATTCACACATTATTTTGTGACTTTTTCTTAATTTATATTAACAAATATATATTTCGGCCTAGCAACGACAGCCTCCGTGGCAACTGACGAAGCGCAAAGATCACCCCAACACTTTGCTTTCAAGTAACGTGTGCCTCTGTAGCGCAATGGGATTGACATCGCCGTCGTAACACGAGGGACCCGGGTTCGACACCGACCAGGGGAACCGGTGACGTTTCGAAGCTTGTGTTGAGGAGCGTGACGCCGCGTGACTACAGTGGCTAGATGCGACCACAAGCCGGGCCCCTTCCCGCAGTCGGAATCAAACCGGGGGCGGTATTCTGAACTTTTGTCTGTTTTGTTGTCACGTTGTCGAAAGATGTCCTGAGCAAGTCCTGGTTGAGCCGTGGCTCCTCGGAGCCGACGATCAATTTTGGCAGTTCTAATATGAATGTACGGGTCATCGCTTCGTTGTTCGCTGATGGGTCCCTCGCGTCATGAAACCGGCGGCTATCCGATTGCGCTATCATCGCATTCGGGGCACTCAGCATTTCGTTTGGGTTCGCTGCGCGGCCGTTGACTTTGGACTTTAGCTCAGTTGAAGTGAACTTTGGATTTTGGACTTTAGGGGGGTGGATTGCAGACTTTTACTTGGCTCAGTTTCCACGGATAAACCCGCTTTAGCCATATTTCCCTTAAGAAAGGTTTGTTTTGTTTTTTTTTTTACTGCATGCTTACGCTTACTTTACCTAATCATGAAGGTAGCGATTGGTGAGCTAGAACAATGAGTTCCATCTATAATAATATAATAATAATATTTATTCCAGCATAAAGAAAAAAATACACGATGAAAACATTACAGGAGGAGGTCCCAAAGTCAGCGACTGTCGGGGGGACCTCCTATATCTAATAGGTGGGGTAACGGTGCGATAAAGGGTTCAGTGGTTTAGACTGGTACAAAACGAGTGAAAACAAGATCAGTATAAAAACAAGCAAACTGATACATCGTAAATATTGTCACATGAACATAACAGGTTACAGAATATACATGTGGGTTTCCAGACATGGCAACAAAAGTGCACAATAAAGAAAAACGAAAGCATATGTACAATATATATAGAAAATATATATATGTTACAGAATATATATGTGGGTTTTCAAAAGATGGTGACAAACTGCACAATAAAGAAGAAAAAAGTATGCGTACAATAAATAAACACAAAAAGACAAAAGAAAAAAGGACTAACACAAGGTGCTATGGATAAAGGACAAGATCAAGTCAAAGTAAGTCTTAGGCAGGTAGATCGTTTAAACATTGAACGAAATAGTTTTTAGCGCAGTGATGAAATATGCGCTGGCTAGAGAAAAATTTAATGTCACGGGGCAAGGAATTCCAGCTTGATACTCCAGAAAATATAGTAGTGAACTTCCCACAATTTGTTCTCGCCTTAGGTAAGAGGAGGTTATTGTGCATTGAAAATCTAGCGCAGTTAGTATTGGCAAGGTGATCACTAGTGACTCCATCTATGTGTGCTTAGGTTCCGAACGTGGTCCCGATAGTAATATGTCGGAGACAAAAGGAACAAAATGAAGCGTTCGTTGATCCAGCTGTTATTCTAACCCTGTTAGTGTTCCAAACGGTATCGAATAATTTTTCGTGGCCAAGCGAAGTCGCCGCGCAGATGCGTAGTATAATATTTTGTGAAACATGCAACACCCCTACCGATTTCACTTCAATTGTCTCCTGCAAGTAAACCACAGTGCTACGGGAAAATCGCGTGTCCTGTTGTAACAGGTCACTAGCCGATCTTATGCGCTCTTTTAAGCTGCTTGAACCAGTCTGCCGCATGCACGCAGCAAGAGCGATATTCTTGCTCCGTGGCCGCGTGGCACGGTATGGATTCGCGGATTACCAGTATTTGCTTTACATCTATATATCGCTTTCAAAATTCCCCACGCACACCCGCCCAGAACCATGGAACGCAGCGCGCCGGGTCAGAGCGGCCTAGCAGACGACACGTTCGTTCGGTCTGACAGCAGACGACAAGCGTGCACGCTACCCGCGGGCAGTGAGCAGACGACGTGCACGCGGTATGCTGCAGTGCGTCGTTATCGGCGGTCGCTACTGCTGCCGCTGACCCACGTTGTTCAACGGCGGCCGGGCTTGGAAATCGTCGTGCAGATCTTTCTAGACCAGCTGACCCCGTTCAGGGCGCCCTGGCCCGCAACGTCCACGCACCTAGCGGCCGTCAGGCTTGGGAGGTGTCGGGGCATTGCCGCACGCAGTCGTGTACTTGCCGAACTTGTAGCCCTTATCGAATCGTGCGGTTAGTTACTTCACAGTTCCAGAAGATCGCTTACGTTATGGTCCAGCGGCTACTCGCCTACGCTACTGAGTCAGACGATGTCGCGGGTTTTGCTCCTGGACTCGGTTGCTGTTTTTCTGATGGCGTGGGACGTGAAACCACGTTTTTTTTTAAATCGAGGCATACGTTAAACGTCATCAGGAATAAAAATTACTCCGCAGCCCTTAATTATGGTACGCTGCATAACCCAGGAATATGTTATGGCGCGTGAAACAATTTCACTGCCAACAGACGCAAGTGTTCCAGCTGGTGAGCTCTCCTCCTCCATAATTAAGCGGGATGTAATTTAGAGTGCGCCATATTTTAATTCTGTGCAAATCCCACGATGTTTACCATCTCTTAGAAGAGTTCCTACTGACGCTAATAGACACCAGGCAGTGCTGCTGTCCCCTCGAGCCCTGGCCTGAGCGGCCCCGCACTATATCGAAATGGCTATAGCATCGGCTTGACAGGAGCACCATTCGTTGTAGACACTGTTCGTAATAGAGCGCAGTGATTAAGTCATTTAGCTTTATCTCTGATGCGCTATACAAAGCAGTGCTTCTGCTGTAAGCCAAGGCTTTCAAACATGGCCACCACCAGTGCATGATGAACTGTTCGTGCCTGATATGATGAACGTTAAAAATTATTACGAGATCTAAACTGATTAGCAAACATCCTCTACAACACGAGCTACCAACTACTTTTAGCTTCGTCTCGTAAAGCCCAAAAGTGACCGCAAATTAAGTGAAATTCCTATCTGACATCGCTGAATATCCGTGTCACGCGCGAAACATTTCAGAGTAACTCATATTCTAACCTTGGTCTGCAGTGTACATGCGTGAATTCACGCAAAACACGTCATGGGAAAATTTTTTTATTCATACCGCCCGGACCGGCGTTTTATAATTCTACGGAAGTCATTAGCGAGATCACTGCTGAATGAATTAATGCATGGTTATGGCATGACGGCAAAATATATATTTCCTGCTAAAACGATCGCACTTGTCTGGCTGGGTTAAGAATGATGAAATGCGATAATAAGCGCTATTCTAAGAAGACTGGAGACGAATGAAAAGCTGGAAGATGTATAAGCTCGAAGTGTGGTCGTTGCACATTGCCGAAGCCATTAACCAAAACGAAAGCTCGGGCTTGTTGATGATTTATATTCCACTAGCATGCACAGTGCCAAAGACAAGGACAGGAGACAAGCCCGAGCTTTTGTTTTGGTTAATGGCTTCGGCAATGTGCAACGACCACGCTTCGAGCTTCGAGCAAACCACAAGGACAACGGACAAGAGAGAGCACAGGACAGACACAGGACAGTCTCTTGTCCTTGCCTTTTGCACTGTGGATGCTAGTCGAATGCGATAGCGCGTGCCAGCTCAGAGTCCTTCGAAGTTGAAGGTGGCGAGTCCGTGATGCTTTTTCGGCACGCACTCTGAGAGGTGTTATCGTGCCGAATCCTTTCTCGGCACAAAAACCCCTGTGTTCTTTCTCGTTCTTCCGCACCCGCGACTTAAGATTTTAACGGTGACAAAAACATCGCGAAGAATTCATTCCGTCCACTGCAACAGTTGATCCCTATCTCCTCAGTTTCGTTTTGTTGTTTCGGTTTTCGCCACGCAGTTCTACGTCCTTCGCGTTCGCCAAGAGCCGCTCTGGCAAAATGTGATGAGCATGTACTGCCATTAACAAACCAACAATCCCAATAGTTTTTGCCTTCTTTTTCTTTCCAGTTCGTCCTGGCCTGCCCTTTTACTTTCTTTTATTCTCGGAAAGGTTTGTTTGGCTACATCCCTTTGCTGCGAACATCCTTGCTGATAACATTACAGGGTTAATATTGTCCGCTCTTTTGGACCAATTCCGCATTCAAGTAAGCCGCCGGCTAGCCAACAGGAAGGCACCGCCACTGAAATGGATGCCCAATCTCTGTAATCTCTTAGAACCCGGCACAGAGGTGCGTTGTATCGAGTAGTGTGGCTAATCCAAGATTCCATGCAATCTGACAGGAAGCCTTAGGGCTTTATTATCTTTCTAGGCTACAAAAGGAGGGCAGAACTGCAGAAGAATTCGGTCATATCTAAAGCCTGGGAACTCGAAAAGGGAAAAAAGAAAGGTAGTTCTATTATGGCGAGCATTCTTCTCGAAGGTCTTTCGGAAGAAGCCCCAGCTTGTTGGGCGGCGTGTATCGTCGTTCACAATCTGTTGTAATGTACGCAAGGAAACAACGATATGCTGTTCACAGTGTAAAGACTACACCGGCCCCCCGCATCTGCGGTTCGTGGACAAGATTTCTGTCGCCTGAAAGCGTCCAAGGCTTTCCATCGTGCCGAAGGTCTCCCGAGTGTGAGGTCCCCTTTATCAGTTGTGCAGGAGCGTCGTTACGAAGTATATGGCTCTGTGCTTTGCGAGACTGATTAACTCAGGAAGTAAACTTTTATGCGTTGTCTAACCAGAGGTTTGTGCGCTTTTCTAAAGGGATCAACGTACTGGATTTTAACTCGTTCCAACGAAACGCACCAGATTCATTGCATGAGTATTAAACACTCGTTCACACTTATTTATGTGATCTTTTTTCGAGAAAATAGCTTTGCGAAATCCCTTTTTTCCTGTGGTCCGCAGTTTCGGAAAATAATATGTCTATTCCGGAAAGAAATATGCATAATACAAAGCCACTAGTGTTTTTCTGTCCATGTTCAAAATTTTTCAACATATCCTTACCAAACCTTTGTTACCCTGACACTGAATTGAAGCTCTCTCAGGCTCTGCACATGTATCCAATCGCCGGTGAACGTGTCGCATCGAGGTGCTGACTTTTTGCACCTAAAAAAAAAGACGGCCTTATTTAAATTGCTTTGTTGTCCCAATCTACGAACAAAACGCTATGGTTGGAAGATTCGACCTGCTCTCTTCTATCAACTCGTTTTCGTTAATATACGCAAGGCGTTAATATCATACCGAGAAAAAAGGAATGACAGTAGGCTACAGCTTGCAAAGTTTCGCGGTAGTCTTCGTTTAATGAATGGAGTAAAACAGACGTGCGCATAGAACGTACTACGGGGATAATATTTATGGGGCAAGAGCCGGGGACTTAGAGAGCACGTTGTAAGAAAAATTAGGTCGGCCGCGAACAATGGAAAAAGATTGACTTTAGTATAGGGGTAAGGAATGAGCGTGTTCGATTACAAAGAAAACTCGGGTGTAATACCTGTGCTACACGAGCGTTTGAAAGGACATTTCAGTCGAATGGCCTCCGAAATTTCAAATGCCATTCGAACTGGAAGCCGTTCCGCCGATCTACACGAGAATTCTCAAAAGAAGTTGAAAGTTTTCGCATTCACCCTCCATGTTCTGGTGTCACCACTGCTGCTCTGTTTCGTTCCTTAAAATTTAATTTTAGAGATAAAATGGGCAAAAAAACAATTATTAGTGCCACACAAGCGCGCACAAAAGATGCACTGACAGCCAGTTTTTTTTTTTCTTTTTTTTTTGCACCGCCGCTGTTGAGCGTACAAGTTACCTTGTCCAAGGTTCGACGAAAACTCGTTTAGGCGAGGGTGATTCATAGAGAAAACAAAACAGGCACTGCCTTGTCAAAAAACAAATAAACAGAGTGATACGTCGTTCGTTATGGGTCCCTTGTTCAAAAACAAGGGAACCGTTGAAAAACGGGGGCCGTAGGGGACCCAAAACGTCGATTCTGTTTATTTGGGTTTTTTTAAAAGGGAATGCCTGTTTTGTAATTACCACGCAAAGAACGTGCATCGAGAAGCGCGAGTTTGAGCGAAACACCAAAGTTGAACAAGTGCCCGTTTCACTGAAGATCTGGTTTTTACAACCAAGTTTTTAACGTAGTAGCAGTCAAATTCATTATGAGTTTTATTTCAATTTACTTTAAAAATGTGTTTGCATGCAAGAAACTACTCCCGAGAGTACGACCGTTCGCGTTTCGAAGGCCTTTAGAACCTCAAAGGTCGTTGGTGGTGCTCCTTTGACCAAACGGCATTTCAACCAAAGGCATTTAAAAAACGTCAAGTAGCAGCTCAAAGTTTCCATTTGAGTCAAATGAAATTCGCCTCGGAGGCCTTTGAAACGCTCGTGTAGCACGGGTGTAAGACATCGTAGCTCAGAAAGAACTGCAATCGGGATCGGCATCCAATGCTCAGAACTGACCACAGGTGGCCCGCCAGGGTCACAAAGTGCTACCGACGGGACTGGGAGTAGAGGTTTGAGATAATCAAATTTGGGGAAAAAGAATGGACTCAAATATGCGCGTAAAAATGTAACAAGCTGCGTGCCTTTGACACCAAGAGTGAAACTGTGTCCCTTGTGTGAATTCTCCTTTCCCCCTCATCCTTACAACCCCCTCCCCCCCCAAAGCCTCATGGCCCCCCGTTTTAGTGAAGTGTTTCACTCCCTCCCTCAGCGCCCTGCAAAAAATTTAACAAGACGGAATTTACATTAGAGCAGAATAACGGTGTACTCGTCGTGGTAGCAGACAGCCAGAGTTCTTCCAATAGGGTCTACGTATCAAAAACTGATCGCTAATTTTCCCTTATGCTTCATGTTAATATAGAGTTGCTCTCGATACTGGAGTATATGGAAACCGTAAGCAGAAATTCTAGGGTAATAATATTTCGTCTGCCATTGGTATACACGAAGTGGAACTTGCACAGGAGGCTTCGAGATAACACACCACCGAAACGCTTAACACGGCTTAAATAATAAAAATAGCATAATTATTATTGACGAATAAAAGTGACGTGATGTCGGCAAATGGGTTCCAGGATTTTTATCTATCTGTTGCATTTTTCTTTCTTGTTTTCGCACCCGTTGCCAATAGCCAATGAACAAACCACTTCCGGCGTTACATCGCAGTGGCCATTAGTAGGCCTCTGGCCGACGACAGCTTCCTTTAACAGTAGGCATTACGGAGGCAACTGCCTCCAGTTCCACCCTTTTTGCTGACAAATACGAGGTCGCATCGCGCCATCCAGTGACGCAGCCGCGCACTGTACGCCGCTGGAGGAAACGACGCGCTATGGTTAGCATGTCCCCGCGGTAGTCTTACAAGGCTGCCGCGGCGGCGCCGATCTGGGACGACCCAGAACGACTCGGGTGCAGACGGTGGCGTTGGGCGAAAGCGATTGCGAACGCGTGACGATGGAGGGAAGGAAAAGGGCGAAGGAACGCGCCAACAAAAGGAAAAGGCCGTCCGATTCCGATCTGTGCCCCGTGCCGCCGCTTCTGTGGGCACTCGGCATCACGCTCTGCCGAGTTTAAAACGCCGTAATCTAATCGGAGAAGGAGAAGAGGGGGGGGGGGGAGAAGCAGTTACGGTCGAGAAGAACTGCTTGCGCTCTCTGTGGTTTGCTGTGCGTGCATCGTCGTCGGGAATGTCCGCCGCTGGCGTTATCCAGCGTTGAACGGCAGACGCGAGAGTTTGCTTGCTACTCGGGTTCACTTTCATGACCCCTCGCTTTTCGGATTCTACGCTTCGCCTCCCGTCGCAACCTCTTCGCTTGCGCTGAAACCTTGCCGAAGTCGCTTCGGTTCTTGGAGAGGTTTTGTAAGGCAGTGGCTGCAGAAAAGGTGAAATGAAGGTTAGCCTTGAAGCGTAGCGCTTTTTCTGTAGACGGGTTTTTACTCTCTGCGCGGTTCATTTTTCTCTGGGATTTCTTTGGTAGGCTTCAGTGAAACTCCAGGGTCGCTCTATTTATTTTTTTTTAATTGAGGTTGGCAACACTCCATAGCAAGGACATAACGTGTCTCTGGGTGGGAGGGTACTCAAGCCAAGGGGAGCAGCGTCTTCTCGTTTGTTCACCCTTTCTTATTCTATGAAAATCAGTTAGTAAAGACGATGTAAAGTGGCATAAAAAAAACTTGACTGCGCGGGCGCTCTCTAGTCGGCCTGCATAACTTCCGATAATAGGTCCAGGGTAGTTCTTAAAGTCCAGGGTAGTCCAGGGTAGTCCAGGGTAGTTCTTAAAGACAGACAACCGATTTTTGTCGAGTATATTTCCTCTATCCCAAACAAAAGGGCATCACTTAAAACGCCTTAACCCGAAACAGTTTTGGGGAAAGGGACCTAGAACTTTCGAAATCGGAATTTTTAAGTCTACCAGCCATACACGTGGTGCGCCAAGAGTAATGCTGGCACCCGTGACAGTGAGCCGTGCTGCAACATACTTTTGACTGCACCTGAGATTAATAAAAGAGGTGTCTAATAACTTGTCCCCGGCTGAAACAAGAATAACGTGCAACTTTTTCTATTCCTTTAAGCGGTCTTTGAATCCCGCGTTGAACAAAGTGGAGGTAGTGCCACGTTTAGACACTACGTGGCGCCACCTTTCAGACTTTTTAAATTTTAGTGCAAAATTGAAATTATTTCTGCCTGTTTATTAGGAATTCCTTGCGGTCACCCCAGTATATAAAACGCTGGCTTCCATGTGAGCTAGGGGACATGCACTCAACAAAAATCGGTTTTCTGTCCCTTTAACAGTTCGTGGGAAGTGCAGGACTGTTCTAGCAATAGAAATAGGTGACCGGTAAAAAGCGCAAAGGCTCATGGGCACGTCGTCTGCTACCGCCACTTCCGGTTCGAGATCTCTCCTGCCCTCCCGTACGCCTGCGTGCGCCGGCGGCTGTCAGGCGCGTGTGTGCGTGTTTATTTGTCACAGGGTGCTTACCTGTCAGATAAACCCCTAGTATGGTCAATCTTTGTTATTTATGGAATTCCCGGTGCATGAGCGTTTTTTTCCCCAGTGGAAACAGATAAACAACAAGCACACTCGCGCGTGAAAGCCGACGGCCTATGGAAGGCCAGGAGAGCTCCCGAACCGGAAGTGGCGGCTCTCCGCGGGAGAAAACAATGCACCCATGAGCCTTTGCGCTTTTTACCGGTCACCTATTCCATGGGCAAAAAAAAAACGGATCTTCTCTAGAGCGGTTCCGGGCCGTCCAGAATAAATCGCGGAGACCTAGATTATTGTGGAAATAACTGAGGTAAGAATGACGTAAACAAGTTCCAGCGGTGGATACACGTTAGGTATGTGCAAAGGGGGCGACAGGTTGGGGAGTTGGAGAAAGCGGATGTAACGTGTAGATTCTCCAGTGCTCTTACATTGAATTTGACTTCGCAGTACCGTATGTCTCCTAGTATTAGTTTCACGAGCGGGTTTACGCGTGGCGTTTTGTTTGGGAACGGAGGGCCGCTGGGTAGACTCGTTTGTTGGAGTATCTGCGGGATAGCCCGCATGTGTGTATGAGATCAACGAGGCTTACCGTGTGAGCGGAGTTCTGTCGCTCGGGCGAGCACGTGAGCGGGCTCATTACCCTCGTTTCCGGTAACCAATACTATGCGAAACAGTACGCAGTTGGAGATAACGCGCCCGCTATTATGTCTGCACAACGCTGATGCAGACGATTGGCGAGCCGTTGCCTGCAGGCAGTCTGCAAGAAGTCACGTCGCCAGGATGACGATGATACACTCGTCGGGTGGGGAGCTGGGCGGCTATCTCGCTCAATAGCTCAAGCACGCGGTGCGCCGAGATTGGATTCCAGCCCCAACGACAATGCCGTGATTCCCCAGGCAATCACAGCATTGCCGGCGTTGTCATCGGGGTCTGAATCTATAACGTTTATATGTGGTGCTCTATTTCGAGTAGTCAGAGTTTTTCGGCTAATGTGGCAGCCCGCAGAGAGCGTAATACAGCAAGGCGCTCATTTATGTTTTTTTTTTCGAACGGGTCTTTTGTTTCGGCGTTAACGCTGTGCTAAAGTGAGCCCTTCCTCCAAGGAACCAGCATTGCAAACTAACCTGCTTGGTATGTCCACCTCCACATGAAATCGCTCATGATTTTGCCTTGGCTGCTGCTGCTTAGCTGAGATTATATAGAACGGGATTAGGTAGAGATTGTGGGGGAGAGAGGTGTGGGTGAAGAGACCTCATGGCGTACGGAAAAGTTTTCCCCTAGGACGAGGCATACATCGACTCTGTGACAAAAAATTCGGCTACTGCAACAGATATCCGGTTACTCGGAACGCCGTGTACAGTAGAGCAATGTTCACAGGGGTAATTCCTGTGGGCTACTTTCAATCGCTGTGCCCTCGTTGAATGAACCTTAGCCCTCGCATGTGTTATACGGAACACGCAAAGTGGGATCCTTCAATGACATTTCACAGCGAGGGCGCCAGTGATCAGCTCGGCTGTCGTCTGCTGTCTATATTAAGGAAATAGACTCCAAGTACAAGGCGAAGAAATACTTTCACAGCGAAAGGTCATTTGATATAGCTTAGACGCCAGAAAAAAAAAAAGACACTCTAAAAGCAATTAATACAATTGAGTTCAAATGAAGGAAGGTTTGGGAATGGTCGCATAAAACCAAGATACAGTGTACGTAGAACGCGTGACGGGGCACGGTGTGAGAATGCGCTTCTTCCGCGTGCGTTCCTCAACTCCATTGTTTTTGCCGTCACGAGCAGGGCGCAGCGGTAGTTACTTCCTGTGGTTAGTTCCGCTTTCGCTTCTTTATATACGGCTTGACTTTCGGCTGCGGGAAACACACGGCATACCGGTGGTCTTCAGAGATCTCCGACGTTCGCTTTAACGCCTTTCTACTGCTCCGTTCGCTTTACTAAATGTGGCCAGACTAACGGCCGGTTAATGGCGCGTGCACGCTTATGCATCCATCGACTGGACGACTTCCGTGATCAGTATAGCGAATGTGTGTGTGCCGAGTTTTACGCGCACCTGTTTTCCAGGGGTTATTATATTTTCCGTAAATATGTGCTCCACGCGAGCGGCTTTGTAGGAGTTTATAAATATAGCCTTTGATGCATTTTTCTTACTTTATTGCCTGCACTTACGTGCGTTCGCTGTACGGGGCCTCGGATACCAGTAGAAGTATGTTCTGAAATTATTAAAGTTTTGCAGTCGTTCTTCGGAAGATCCGGCCTACAGATCCAACGCTCAGACTCCAACTGCATTCTTCACCCAACGTCTTTACGCAAAGCTTTGACGCTGCGTATATTATAAACCACAAATTAAATTTAAACTTCAAATGAAAAGTCAACTAGCCTGGAGTGCCAATTGCACGGGTATCACGTGTGAGAATGCTATGTCATTAACCTTGAAGGGGCTGAATTTATTAAATAAATCAGTTTTTTTCTGAAGCGTACTGTAGACGTTTTAGACAAAAAAACGCGAAACGATATCCTAGTTCTCGTGCAAAATTTTGAATCTCGTGCCTTCGGTTCAGAAGGTATGTTCATGTGGACTTCTTAGAACTTGTTAATGTGTGCACGGAAAATGTAATGAAAGATGGGAGTGAACCAGCAGAATCTAGGAGACGTCTTGAGAATGCTATATAGCTGCGCTTAGAGTACATTGTGCAATACCCGTACGTGCCTTAAAAAAGAAACTTCTTATAAGGGCTGTATAGAATCTGATGCAACAGACCTGTGGGAGTGTTACGGACCATTCCTAAAATAATTTCTGTTTGACTCCAGAAATGTCTGTTCGTGCTTACGTGAGTCACGAAAGTTCCACGTCCTTTGGGGAAGTAAACCGAACTAAAACGGTAGAACATACCTAACGCATACCTCACAATTGTCTTCCATGTTTACCCACAATAAACAAGGGAAATGCACGTAACCTTGCGTTTTTTTTTCAACAGCAGAGCTGTTTAGGCCGACGAAAATCCGTCCGGCGTAGACAGACAATCCCTAGCGCATCTGAGCGCGTGCCTCGCGGCGACCGCCTGGCGTCGTCCAGGCTTGCGCGTGCCCCGGCTTACGCCGCATGAGGAGCTCCCGCCTTCGTCGTCGTCGTCGTGTAGCGACCGGCGCGCCACGGGTCCGTCGCGCCGAAGATGATGACGACGAATCTGTCAATCCAGCCCTTCAAAATCCACTTACGGAGACGGCACCGGGCCAGCTGACGAAATGGAGGTCGACCGAGGCGAAAGCGCGATACAAAAGGATTTACTCTAAGCGGCTGTGCCGTCGGAAGGCGACGACGATTGCTACTGAACAAAACACTGCACATACCCAAACATTCCCCAAGAAACATCATCATTATCATAAAACACTGTACACACTCTAATGGCCTTTTCTTTACAGGGCCGTCCAACACGGCTTTGCACTGCTGGCGTCCGGCTGATCTCTCTCTCCTGGGATCCGCTGTCAGTGTCGGGAGAAGCTAGGTCGACCCTCAGCTCTGCTGTTTATCAAGATTTGCACCGCTAATGCAAGCTGCACCAATTTTTAATTGCATGCCTCAAGGGTGAAGGCGTAGTGAAGGCATTACATGGGGAGTGGTACAAATGGTAGACTAGTACAAGAAACGAGGGGGAGGAGGGGCGCGGGTGTTCAAGCTTCATGAATATATATAAAAAAGGTGTAGGAATAAATTATTGAAAGAAGATTAAAAAACGAATACGCAGCAGTACATGCTTTTAATCGAGACCTAATCAGTGGTGAAACTGCTTGTTGTAAGGCACGCCACAGTAGTACGTGGTACGAATAATATATACGTACAATATATGCAAACAACAGCAAAGAGCAACGGAGCTGCAAGTTCGAAACAGGAAGAAAAAATATCAACATAATACGTGTATGAAACACACCAGTACTCCGGCTGCACTGAATACAACGAAGACAGGAAGGACGGTTAAAAAGGTAGAAGAAAGATGAAAACAAGAAAAATAAAAATGGAAGAAGAAAGAGCGAAGGCACAAGCACATCATACAATTCCGATCGCCTTGAGAAATGGTCTAAACTGACCAAAGTGGCACTGACCAAAGACCTTGGCCATGTTCACGGTCTTTGGTCAGTACCACGCTATTGGGAAGGAAACCAGTTTACTTAAAGGAGTACTGACACCAAAATTTTATGTTCCTTTTTATTGATTTTATTGATGCTTAACGGCCTGGCGATCCCGAAACCGCACTTTAAAAGCTTGAGCGTACGGTAATTAATTACATTGAACGGCCTGAAAAACGTCCGTTTCGGTTTCCCGCGCTTCCAGCCCGGAGGGTGCATATGACAGAACCACGGTATGACCTCAGAACAACGCGGAGCACGTGGAGGCATTGTTTCGACCTCTCCGGCGCTGGAGCTGAGCGGCTGAGCTGCCTGAAGGCGTATAGGCGAACCATTGCAGCGGAAATTTGATGACAGATTTCAATAAAAGTCCTTATGGCTACTTCCATTGCGATTCTGGGCTATATTATTGGCATGTTTACCGCGTGTGAAACTTTGTTATGGGCGAGAGTGTCTTTCTGGGCAGCGGTTATGCCTGTATGTACGCCCCAGCGCCCAGTCGCCGCTCGCCATAGAGTTTCATACAATAACAACTTTGTATGAAGCTCTATGGCCGCTCGCCGGGCCGCGAGTGTGAAGTGACGTCACGAGTTTCTGAGGAGCGTTGGAGGAACACGGCCACGTCGCTTCTTTTCCTTCCCACGGAGTGATACCACGCTGATGTCAATTTGCTGTGCTCCGCTCGGCGTGCTGTTCTGTCTGACGGCGCGATAAATGAGATAAAATTGAAGTATATATTCCACACGTTGCAGGTCGCTCATATTTCAGCCACGGTATTATGTTGAGTAACGGAAGCGAGCTGTGTAATAATACTAACACCGAAAATTTGTGTAAGTACCCCTTTAACATTCCACACGAGTGGCTTCGACCTGCTCGAAGCACAGTGTGCATGGTATTGAGTATTGTCCTCCAGGTGTCCGTTCTGCTTGCGAGTTGTTTGTGAAGATTAAGCGTACAGGGCCCTTACAGTGATAATAAACTTCAAAATTATTTAGCGTAAAATGCCAACGCAAAAAGCGTGCCAATTATGTGTCAATCAGCCCTTGTGCCTTTAGTGTTTTATTTGAATGTGCCCTTCAGTTCCTCCATCTTGTATCCACGTGCGGAGATTCGGAGCGCCCCGTAGTGTGCATATAGATGACAAGACAGTTAATGCAACACCTTTCCTTTTTAGGCAAGTGGGTGAGCGAGTGAGTGCTTTATTGATACAAAAAGTGGAAAAGAAGTGGACTGGGGATATTTTGAACTCATTTGGAGTTCACCAGCATACAACCCAGTCCGGTGGAAGGGGATAAGGGGAGTGAAAGGGGATAGGTGAGAGCAATGGGGACAGAGAAGGAGGGAGAGAAAGAAAGAGATAAGGAGTGCGTAAGGCTGGTCGCAGGCATTCGGCTACAGCCGTTGTATGAGGTTCGTCTCCTCTAGGAAGGCCAGGAGAAGTCGGAATGCTTCCCGCCGGATGGAGTTGGGGCCCGTCGGGAAAAGCAGGTCCATCAGGGTGTGGCTGGGCAGCCCGAGACGCAGGAGTGCGGCCCGAAGCTCTGCTCGCGGGGCATCGTGCTGGCGGCAGGAGCAGAGCAGGTGCTCCAGGGTCTCGGGCTCTGGGCAGTCAGCACATGTGGGCGACGACTGGCCACCTTGTCGGTGCAAGCGGGCAGCCACGTTGCAGCAATCGAGCAGCATGCGGAGGAGTACGGAGCAGGCTTCCCTGCTGATGGGGACAGGCAGGACCTGTGGAGCTTGACCGCTGATGACTCTGGGGGACCGCGTGCATCGGCTCCACCTCCCGCGACAGAATCAAGAAGATGGAGGCCGCCTACATTTCATTCGAACATTCCTAAAACAAAGAGAAATAAAGAAATGCTACACAATCTTATCAGAAGATGGATGGTGCCACGAAGCAGTTACCGCATCACTTTGACTTCGACACGCAGAATGCACCCGCTCTAGATGGGTGCGAGTGCGTTCCGCGTACGGCCGTTTTCAGGCGTAAGTGCTCTAAATATATCCGTACCGCGAAAACGCTTGAAGTCATATATCTCAAAAATTTGTGCATAATTTCCGAAGTTACCACATGAAACCATTTGATAGCGCAAATGCAGATTATTTTAGCTTAAAAATGAATAAAAACTGACGATAAAAAGCGTGCAGAAAACCCGGTGTCAAAAACTCGGGTAGATATAAAAAGCAAATAACGCCGAGTTTACCTCAAGCTGGCGCGGGTGGTGCCAAACAGAACAAACAGCGAAGGAAACGATGCTGTCTGGGTTAAGAAAAACGCCGTCGCGGAGAACCGAGCGAAAAGCAGAACAATACATTCACTTCTTTTCCACTCCGTGAAGAAGGATGAAGTTGGGCGAAATTCAAGGAGTGCACGAAACAAAACACTTTTAGATGCGACTGCATCTCATCCACTCGCCTTGCCCTCCATACGGCGTTGTGTTGTCCGTCCACATTTCCCTCCCCATTTCCTGCCGGCGAGCTGCGCTCTCCGCCGCTCACCCGACTCCTCCCAATAGCGAGACACCTCTGCGAGAGGCATTGGATTGGATTCGATTGGGTTTTCTTGGCTTGACTTGGCTTGATTGGATTGGTGGATTAGATTTGGATTGGATTAGTGGATTGTGTTGGATTGTCTGCGTCATAGCCGCGCCACGTTGCGTCATGCACCGGTCGTTCCGTGCTTCCGATTCATCGATGCGTTGAAGGAGCCTAACAATCTGCTATCGCCCGCGCAACCGTAACAAGCACCGATCACTGTGATAACAGGAATGCTAGCACCACCGAAGACAAGGCTGCGAAGCGGCGCTAACGTGATGGTGAACGCAAACGATTGAAGCGAGCAGCCGATTCCGAACTTCGTAAACGTGATACCGAACGCAAACGGTTGAAGCGAGCAGCCGATGCTCGCTGTGGCGTCACATCTCCACAGGGTTCCCTCGCGGACGGTGGGGTAATTTTTCGAAGTAACGTGCCGCATGCGCTTGGTACTGCCACGGTGACGCTACTTCAGCCGCACCGCCGGGTGCTCCTACCGGCCGTTGTCGCTTGAGCTGCACGTCAAGCAGTAGCTCGCTGCGAGCGCGCTCTGCTGCGAGAGAGACTCTCTGTCGCTCCCTCCAATGCTCCTCAATTGGACGCGCCTCCTGCCCCGATGAAGCGAGCCCCCATACCATACCTTCCATGAACAAGCGAATGTTTGACACGCGTCCTATGCAGGTGGCCCACGTTCCAGCCAAAAAGATGCGCCATGAGCTTGTCAGAGTCAAAGACCGCTTGCCCAAAAAGCGTTTCCTTGGTGTGGTATACGAGATACCTTGCGCAGACTGCAGCGGTGTTTAAATCGGGGAATCACGGAATTACAAGACTAGTCTGCCGCAGCACGCCCGTGAACACAAGATTGATTGGGACAACGCAAGAATCGTCGCAACAGAAAAAATGACAGCATCACCGCTTCATCTGGAATCATTGATCATTAAGACCACATCTAGCATAGTCAATCGTAACGACGGAAATCTAAGCCCGATCTACGCACGCTCTTTGCAGCGATTACTCAAGCCCACTTAAACGACCCACTTCTGGTGATGCATTCATGGTGAACGAGGCTAGCATGCTGGAAGCCGAAACGTCAGTACGTTTTTTGTTTGGACTGGCCGGCGTCTCTTTTTTGTACCGAATGCTCCGTTCCCACTTGCCAGCGTCGGTAGATGCGCGAGTCTGGCTACGATATCTATAAACACAGCAAATCTCTCCCCCCTAACTTCTAGCTCCTCCGCAACCTGGCTTCTTTCGCGCATGCGCATGAGGTTGTACCGGAGGAGTTTTCGGCGTATACGAGACCACCGCATTGACCATTCGCCTAGCCTTATAAAGCTTCGCTTTAAATCGCACCCCCCGCGGTGGCTCAGTGGCTATGGCGTTGCGCTGCTGAGCACGAGGTCGCGGGCTCGATTCCCGGCCGCGGCGGCCGCTTTTCTAATGGAGGCGAAAAGCAAAAACGCCCGTGTGTACGAGATTTCGGCGCACGTTAAAGATGCCCAGGTGGTCAAAATTATTCCTGAGCCCTCCATTACGGCGCGCCTCATCGCCTGCGTTGCGTCGGCGCGTTAAACCCTACAATCAATCAATCAACTTTAAATCGCCTGACTCAATGCACTAGCAATGCAATTGGGTGCAGTAGTGAAGCCTACGTTAAAAAGAACTCGGCATTTTTAAATCGGTACCTGTGGGCTTCCTAGTTAAATATAGTGCTACTTACATTGGCTCTGGTGAAAATGACTTCCTAGCAATGCACTAGTGTATACTAGTGAAGCCAACCCCTAGGGGCTGAGTGTAAAGCAGAGCGGCTGAAAAGAATGCATACGCCTTAGTAAATAATTCTTAGAATTTTGTAGCGTAAACTGGCCGAGGTTGAGCAGTTTCGCGTGGACCTTGAAGGGCCATGCTGCGCAAGCGCGAGGAGCATTGGATTTGGTTGGATTTGGATTGGTTTGGCCTGGATTGGATTGGATTGCCAATCCTATTGGAGTACGGGTGTGTAGATAATTGGGTCTGCACATTCGCCGGTTTGTGCATTCCAGAGGAGTGATGTCATAGCCGCGGCAGACCCACTGGCGCCGGCGCGTGCCCAGCTGTGCGCCTCCGTTGCGCAGTAGCCTACTCTGACGCTGCGCCGGAGCCGCTTGATAGCCGTTTCGCGTGGCTCCTGGAGAGCCGTGCTGCGCATGCGCGAGGAGCAGTGACTGGACTGGACTGAACTGGACTGGATTGGATTGGATTGGGATGGATTGGATTGGATTGGAAATTGTTTTAGCAGCAGTAAGCATGATAATCAACTAATCCTAGACAGCCAGGAAACCTAAGAATAACCAGCTGAACCTTAGCTAACGCTACGTATATCCTGGCATAGCCGAGCTAAGCCATTGCTAATTTTTTGTACCACTTTTCACATGCGAAAGCATTACGCGCAGAGTGTGTTGCTGTAAGCGCGAAACGAGTCGTGCCCGTGATATTTCGGACTTAATCTGCTTCTAAACTGCTGCAGCGATAACAAAGAAACTGCGCGAGAAAAAATTGGCCGCGTATCTGCTCCTTTCGTTGCAAATGTCGTCAAAAGACGATAGTCTTTGTAGACATTTGCCAAGGAAATGCCCCCCTTCGCTTTCCCGCTCACCTCTCATGCCGTTCCTGTTCCGTCGCGCTCATCCCAAGGTAAACACACTAAAGGTTTGCTCAAGGTGATTTGAATTTACCGCGTTCCACTGCTACAGGCGGGGTTCCTCGATGCCAGCGCTGCAGTACGGCGGAGACGCGCTTGAATCGAGGGGCCGACTTCAAGGTATATAGAACCGCGTTGCCGTGCTCCACGCGCGTTCCAAGCAGAACGTGTAACCTAGCTAGTGGAACCTTTCTTTGCTGTTGCCACGTGATTTCTCACATGCCGCCCGGAGGTGGCGCGGGCAACAGCAGGCGGTACGCGTTGTTCTGCAGAGATGTAGAATATCATTTGCTATCGAAAACCAAGCATCCAGAATTTTATACGGGAACACTGTAAATACCCCTTGTGTACTAATTTCCTGTCTTATATTTGCGTAATGTCTTGTTCTTGTCCAACAAAGTTGACAAGTATGAACATATAAACCGGGCTTAGACGTTTACCTTTGGCTGTGAGTATATAAGACAGTAAGCATTTTACTTTGGCCGGGTGGCTGAATCGAGCTACAGACAGACAGACGGACAGACAGACAGACAGACAGACAGACCAAAATGTTTGGGTTTAAGTAGCCCAAGAAAGACTATCGTCTTTAAAAGTAGAATGCGTCACGCATTGAGCCCCACCTCCTTTCAAAACGCACGCTCGCATTGACATCTGGGTCCGTCGCTTCGGCGGAGTGGTCGATGCACTGCACAAGCTATGACACGGTCTTAACGTTTGCCCGATTATAAGTACTATAGGCACCCCATGAGGCGAAACACCCGGGGTTGTGAGCAGTGGATGGCCCCGAAAGTTCAACGAGACTGCAACGAGACCACTTCATATCTACGCCGCACGGAACACGGCTTGCAGGGTACACGTAATTCTGCTCACGTGCTTTGAATTCGAAAGCATTACAGCTTCCCCCGGCGATACTCGATCGCTACATCGCGTGTTTGTCATGCTTCTTCTATGAAGCTATCGTATACCGTTATGTGGGAAAGTCCTTTTGCGGGACGTTCCATCACATCGCGCTGTTTTGACCGAAATAAAATTTCAAAAGAAACTAGTTCTATTATGTCAGATAACGTTAGGTTAGCTTTAGGTTAGTTTTAGCTTAGGTTTATGTCAGGTAGGTTAGGTTATGTTGGCATGGCCGTTGAGGGTGCTGATGCGATTGAACAACCTTCAAACACTCTCCCAACAACTGTCGTTAGAGGCTCACGGCCGATTCATCAATTCCTATTGCCATGACGCTTTCAGGTTCAAACTACGTAAGCGTACTTACGTGCCCCCAGTAATTATTACGATTTCCTCCAGCGAAAATTATATTGATAGCAAGTTTATGCCTGTTAATACGCGCTCTTATTTTGTTACAGTCGGGGAGTTTTTCTTGGAGCAACAGCCTTTTCATATATAGCGCAACTTTTATATGGAAGCTCCTGTCAAAACTACGCAACAAGATGGACATAATGCAACAAGACAGCGCAACGCCACTACTTCGCCATTTCTTGGTGTCCACGTACAGTAGACTCCGGTTAAGACGAATTCGGTTAAGGCAAACTCCACGGTTAAGACGAACAACACCTCTGCTCTCTTGTAACGTCCACAGTGCAAAAAACGTCCGCTTAAGACGAATTTCTCATAATGCGAACACGTTTTTACGGTCCCTTCGAGTTCGTCCTAATGGGAGTCTACCGTAGGGAGTTTGCTCGGCTGCTTTCAATATTAATACGTGTCAACTTGTCCAACTACTTCACTGGAAAACTGAAATTACCCACTATTCTTATCGGAAAGTAGTCACGTTAAAGGGGCCCTGCAACACTTCTTTCAACTAATTTTGAAATCTTAAATGCTTGCAGAACGTATACATATAGTCACTCAACCCACCCAGTACTTAGATTAGCGAGTCGCACATTACCTCGGGCAAAAATTACTGCTCTATGTCCATCAAATAACTTGTAAACTCGCTCAAAAGATTTTGCTCTCCTTCCCAATCTTGGCGTTTTTTGACGGCTCGAATTACGTCACAAAGGCCATGTAGCGGCTGTTGGCCGGTTTTCCTTCAGTTGCAGCAATGAACGCTTTTCGATAGCAACTTAAAAAAAGCGACAAAAACAAAGCAGAAATGGAAGGCGTATCTGGTGGGACGAGCAAATCACGCAGTGCCGCTCCGTGCTGGCGACAACTATAGCTTTCGCAGTGCTTCCAGACGCGAAGGAAAGAGTGAAAGCGCTTATCGAAAGTGTTGCAGGGTCCCTTTAACTCTCCTATAGGCAGCCCTTCAAAGCGAGGAACCTTAACATAGGTCCCGTTTCAGAACAGACAGAAGCCGCCCCTGTTTCGTTTCGGCTGATAATTCAACACACCTCACGTCATCCGTGCTTCGAAACGATGCCTACTCCTCCCCCGGGGGGCCCGCGAACGTGCTACCCGCCTCCTCGTTCACACATACGGCGAGAGGGAACCAAGCACCGCGGGCATTCGATTGCAAGGTAATTGTTGACCCGCCCCGGTAAAAACAATTACAGCGCCACCATCAGAGAACCAGGTCGCCCCGGAGCTAATCTTGGCAACGCACGGATAATTTTTCTTCCTTCCGCCTTATCTAGCGGGCAGTGGTCCGTGTTCGGTTCATGACACAAGCCGCCCGTTGCGCGTGGGCGCAGAACCGGTCAGTGGTCACGTCAGAGGTTACGTGTATACGACGTCCGAACAGGCCTCGTTACCGGCACGCTTGCGCTCATTCTTCTCGGCCCGTTGTAGTTTGCTCTAGTGGGGCTGACGCTCGGATTAAATCAGCGCAGGCTACCGTGTTGTTAAGCGTCGACTAACACAATGGCTGCAGAAGCAACAACGAATGTCTGGGAGACGTCCAGTGGACGGTGCCGTAATCGGAGCGAACACCCACGCGGGTGCTCAGAAATGACAGATGCTTTTGTGCTGCTACGATTAGGTTTCGGGTTGAGCGACCTGGAGCGTAAACTGCCTCATCTAGGTGGTAAGGTAAATCAATAAACGTTTGCTTTGCTTGTTAAACGACAAGACAGAGGACGATAGCAAAAGGACACACGAGGCGCTGACTAACAACTGGATTTTATTTTCTCAATGACGCCAAATATAAACGAAACTGAAGAAAACAAAACATGAAAAGAACACGTGGAAAAACCGGCATGGATAAATACAGAGCCAACCATTATCGGCACGTGTTCTGTTAAGATAGTCTATCTCCTTCTTCGTGAGTGCAATAGAGGCTACTCTGATGCAAGTCTCACCCAGGCGTTCAATCTCACCGGCCTCTATAATTTCTCGAGTCAGCGTGTTCACGTTTCTGCCGATAACGCGGCAATCTTCAAACAGCGGCTCGCAGCCGCATGTGTCGCAGTGGGTGGCAAGACGACCAGTGCTCCCTCAGGCGGTCGTTGAGGCATCACCCAGTTTGACCGATATACCTCTTTCCACGGTCGTAAACCCAAGTTTTCACGTTCGCTGTGCGTTCTGACGTGTTTGAGCCTGTGCAAGTTTTCAGGACGGCTTACAGCTGCACACCGTGGTAGTGCGTTTTGCACCGGTGTTACGATGTCGAGTATACAACGCAAAACATTGACTGGTTCCTTGTTCGTGTTTTTACTGATGGACAGAATAAAACGACGGAAAATTGAGTGATTTTCTTGGATGAACTAGGCTGACATAGGTTGTTCCTATAAGGCTGTATATGTGCAGACACATGAAGGTACGAACTACGTGGACGCTAGGAAAGGACAAAACAGGAACTTCTGCATAACTGTTGCGCCAAGCCGCCAACGGATGGCGCAAAGGCTGTTGCTGCAAGAAAAAGTCCCCGATTTCCAAAAGACATATATAACTAAAGCGCATGTTAACTGGCGTAACTTAGTATAACTTTCGCGGGAGGTGATGGCAAAATTACGGGGGGCACAGAAAATGCTTACTTGCTTTGAATGCAAAAGAATTATAGCAAGAGAATTGGTGATCGGTCGTAAGCCTCTGAAGCAGCCATCTTCAACAGCCAACCACAGTGAGTGGCTATGTGGGATACTAAGAGAAAGAATGAACATTTATTGCGCGTAAGTGCTGATGGCAGGGCACTCGCCCGGTGGAGGGAATCCTTATTCCGGGATACCCAGGCGGTGACTTCCCGTCCAGGATATATCTTTAGTAAGTCTCGCTGGTGTCCAAGGTCTGGATCGACCAGACGAGCCATCCACTGCTCAAAAGATTGGAAGGGGATTTGGGGTAGGTTTGGAGTTTGTTGGCACTCCCATTCCTGGTGGTACAGGGTGCCGGGCGTGGGACGGAAATTGCAAAGGTGGGGATACTGAGTGGGAAGGATAAAATGGAGGGGGTGCTGTGGGGATAGGAATTCGTCTGCAATGGCCGAAGAGTGGTGGCTTCTTGTCTGGTTAACCAAGGATGAGGTAATGGGAATTTTCTTCTGCCAGCCTATAATGTGCCAGGACGTGTGAATAGCAAAGAAGTGTCTTGACGGCAGCGGAGAATGGCCCGTTTCGGGTAATGGCCCGGAGTGTGTTCGCGCGGGCAGCGCTGTGAGCCGCACCATTACCGTCGATGGATTCATACCCAGGAACCCAGACGATTTCTGTCTCGGGTAGCTCTGTAATTGTTTTCAGGATCTTCAGTGCTGGTGTAGTGATGCACCCCCGCTGATAACTTCGACATGCTGCTTGTTAGTCAGTACTGTGACGAAGTCCTTGCTGGTCGTGGTAGGCAGGGCAATCGCAACTTCCTCTGCAGCTTCGTTGAGGTTGTACGTACAGTCATAGCTGTCATTTCCTGACCGGCCGTGTTAACAACGCAGGCGACGTGTGTTGGTTGATTTGGCTATACGGCTGCGTCGCTGCATCTGCTTGTTAGGGTTATTTTCATGCTTTGTATTCATTGCTTTAGCTCTAGTGATGCAGCATGCGTTGTTATGAAAGGAATGCATGTTTCGTGGTTTCGGCGGAACTCGAATGTGCTGTCGAATCTGTAATGGAACACGTGTCTTGTGGTCTTTCATGGGTGGCGTTGCATATCCTAGTTGTCTTAAAGTAGTCCTTCCCGTGGGAGTAAGCTTCAGTCGTTCAAGCTGAGAGGTGCGGTGTCGCTTCCTCTATCTCCTCCCAGGTATTGTGTATTCCCAGTTCGAGCAACCTTTTCGTTGATGTCTTTGATGGTAGTCCTAAACTTATCCTGTAAGCTTGTCGAATTATAGTATTCAATCTTGTCTTCTCCGTTGTTTTAAGAACAATGCATGGGGTGCCATATGCGACCCTGCTTATGAGCAGTGCTTGTATGATGCGCAGGGTATCCGACTCTACCAAGCCAAACCTTCTTTTCGACACCTGATGTATCAAATGCATTAGCTGGATGAGGGTACGGTTGAGAGGGGCTATTGTATGCAGTCCTGAGCCATTTTTGGGAATCACAAGCCTACAATACGGAAGATGAGGGACGTTGGGAACCGATTTGCCCTGAATTCTGAGTTCTGGCTCAGGGATGCTTTTCTTCCTCTGAGTAGCTTTTCCAGAGATTAATGTAAGCAGAGCTGATTTCTCTGGGGCGCATTGTAGGCCTCGGGCTCGAAGGTATTCGTGTGCCTTGTCGATGGCTAATTGCAGGGCGTCTTGCTGCTCCCCTATTGATCCCGTAGGGGTCCAAAGGGTCAAGTCGTCCGCGTAAAGCGCATGCCGTAGATACGGGATGTCAATGAATTCCTGAGGGAGACCTTTCGTTGCTGTATTGAATAGGGGCGGTGATATCACCGAACCTTGTGGAGTGCCCCTTGGTGTCGTTTTAAATGTTGTTGAACGGAGGTGCCCTACTCCGATGGTTGCCGTGCGTCCTGTCAGGAAGGCCGCAACATAGTTATATAGTCTCTGTCCACAGTCAATTGATGCTAGTCCACGAAGAATGGCTTGGTGGTTGACAGTATCAAAGGCACCTTTGTTATCCAAAGCTAGTGGAATCTTTTGTGCGAACAGAAAAACCTGTCTATTACTTCTAATTTAAGTTGCAGCAGGACATCTTGCGTGGATAGATGGGAGGGGTATCCATACATATTTGTTGGGAAATGCCAATTATCTTCGATATAGGGGGAAAGACGATTTTGTACCATGTGTTCTAATAACTTCCCAACACAAGGTGTTAAGGAAATGGGCCGCAGATTTGCTGAGGCTAGTAGCTTACCGGGTTTTGGTATCAAAGTAATGTCCGGGGTGTTTCCACTTGGATGGGAGCTTGCCGGGAATCAAATGTTCATTTATGTATTCTCATAAAGCCTCTAACGCAGGTGGTGTCCAAATTTCGTAGCAGCTTGTTTCGAATTGTGTCCTTTCCTGGTGTAGTATTCCGGGTTAATTTTTGGACCACTGCTTCAATCTCAGCTATGGTGAATGGAGCATCCATTTTATGATTGGGGCCACCCATATACGGTTTATGGGGTAATAAGGCCTTGTCACTTGTGTCTTCCCATAGTTTTTTTAAAGCAGCACTGACACGAAAATTTTATGTTACACTTGTATTGCTTTTATCGATGCTTAATGGTCTGGCGAACGTGAAACAGCACTTCAAATACTTCAGCGCGCGATCGTTAGTTACATTGAACGGCCTGAAAATCGTTTGTTTCAAATTCCCGCGCTTTCATCCCGAACGGCGTATATGGCAGCCTCCCGGTTTGACCTCACCGCTTTGTGGGACGTACCGGCGCCCGCTTGAGAGGGTGTTGCGCCTGCTCGCCGCTCGTGGGCCGCGCGCGTGAAGTGACGTCACGAGTTTTTGACGAGCGCTGTCGCGTCACTTCTTTTTCCTCTCCTGGAGTGATGTCACGCTGATGTCCATTTGCTGAGTGCCGCTCCGCGCGCTGCTCCGTCGGCGCGATAAATGCGATCCAATTGAACTATGTTCTTCGCGTCGCAGGCCGCTCATATTTCAGCCAGGGTATTCTGTTGAGTGAAGGAAGCGAACTGTGCAATAATATTAACGCCGAAAATTGGTGTCAGTGCTCCTTTAATTCTTCCAGAAGATCTTCTTCTGTGCCTTGATAATTGTGAATGAGGCGTTTAAGTTGATGCGACGAGGCTGATTTAGTTTCCTTGCTACCCATTAGGGAGCGAAGGAGATGCCACGTGCGACGAGTTCCAAGGGTGTTGGAGTGTCATGCAAAACAGGGACCAATTTTGTTGACTGAGCTGTCTTGCACAATCGGTGGCTTCCTGGGTCAGTTGAGCGATACAGATGAGGAGCTTCTGATTTGTTCTGCGTCTTTTCCACCGTTTTGTGAGACCCTGCCGGGCTTCCCAAACGTGCATATATTAAATGATGGGCATCTATGACCGGGCAGTCCTCAGTTACTAATATAGTTCCTTGGTCTGTGTGTTTTTTTCTGCTTCCAGCATCTGCTCCGTCCATTTTCAATTTCTTCAATGGGGCCTCTGGGTGTCGTCTCTCTAAATATCCGCCAGTCAGTAATGTGGGCTGTTCCTATTTTTCGTTGTTGACCGGTGTTATGGAGGAGCCGCAGTTATCACTGCCCATCGTTTCTTCCAGGCATTCCCAAATGGGCGCTCTTTAACACCGCAAGTTAACGTCAAATCCGGCGTGCTGTCTCTGGAGACACTATTTCCAATTCTGGTAGGCACATTAACGACATTTCACAAATGTAGATTATTCTTTCGGATTGCTTCGTATAACTGCTGCCCTTTTTGTTATCTCTTGGATACCAACAGGTAGCATGATGCGCGTTAAAATCTTCTACTATTGCAAGGGCATGACCTTTTGTGCGTTGTTTGACTGTTTTGAAAATGAAATCGATCTCGCCGAGTGGTGCAGACGGAGGGCTGTAGATGTTGAAAATGAAGAGGCTTGCTCGTGTCTTCCTGGCCGGGATGAGTTCGACGAGTCTATAATCCAGTGAGGTGGGAAAGGAATGTATTTGGGCTGTTTCGTTTGCCTGGATGAGGACAGCCGTCCTTGCCTTCAAGTCTTCAGTGTACGTTTGGTATCCCCTGAGTGTTACTTGATCAGTATCCGTTTCTTGCAATGACTGTCGGTGTGTGTTGAAACGCCAAGAGGAGTAACGAACATTTCTTGCTGCGATACGAGCGGCAATTCCACTACCATACTGTTGTCGGTACAATCTGGGGGCTTTTAGCGTTTCCCTCTCTGGCAGGGTTCCCACTGTCATCGGTTGTGATTTGACTGGGCGGATTATTGGTGGAAGAGTCCCGCGTTTTGTGCGATTTTTTCGCTTCACCTCCGCGGCGACTTCCTGCCTTCGTTTGATCGTTGCAATTTTACTTCCGTGATCACCGCTCAGCGTTTTAAGCCTACTTATATCGGTCTGTGTTGGTGTTGGCAGATCGGGTGGTGCTTGCGTCATCTCCAGTGGGGTCGCAGTTGGAACCACGTGTTGTGTTGGCACCTTTGTGACCGTGTCAAGGTGATTCAGCACTTCCTCAATGTGTTGCTCTTTTTTTTTTGTGCGGGCTGCCTGTAGCTCTAATTGTTTTCGTAGTTGCTCCTTTTCCTTTTCAAGCTGTTGCATTCGAAGATTGTCTGCAGCGGGGCTTGTCGTACAGGCAATGGCGGAAACTATTCAGGTACCCTTACTGGGTTAGCAGCGATCAAGGACCAGCTTACTTGTGGCGGTGGCTGATGCTGACGTCAGGAATTGTCTTGAAACTGCTGGTGATGCGGCTCATGGGCTGCTGGTTGTTTTTGCCACTGTCGTTAATATATGTTACCGCACTTCTTGCAAGGCGTTCGCGCACGTTAAGTGGTGGTGGCCGAAGCTGTTTTCGGCACTCTCTACTTGCGGTTAGATGCTCGAGTACACACAATTTGCACTTCGGTGTGCATACGTGCTCAGGCGCAGGGTCGCGTTCAAACTGGGTGCAGCGCATGGTTGCCTCTGGTGTCGGGCAAACGTCCCGGCGGTGTCCGATATCGCCGCGCACCACGCAGCACTGCACGGAGCGACGATACGGTCTGCAGCGAGTGTATACAGTCCATGAGCTCGGACGTAAAACGGCACATGTGGCCCTTCAAATGTTACCACCACTGATGTCGACTGGCCAAGCATTCTAGCTTGCACGATCCTGGGTCCTGCTGATGCGAAAATGTACGGCAGTTGTTCTGTTGTAGTGCCGGGGTCTAAGCCTTGGATCACTCCCCTGACATCACCTCCTGTTTTAGCCGTGCATTGTCCCCGGGAAGTATTTGAAGTATGACAATACCGTTTGCGTCACTGCACCGAGTTGAAGCATGGTTACTCGGTGGAGTGCTTCCGCGCAGTCTTCGTTTGGTGTACTAGCTACGACTAGATTTTGAATTGCTTGCACTTGTGCTATCACTTGATAGTTAAAAATGCCTTCGGGAATTGCACTGGCCGCCTGCAGGCCGGCCGTAATTTGCCGATCGCTCTACGAAGCCAGGCGCAGCCCGTCGCGAGGTCGTATGTAGGCATGTTGCTCGTGTTCAGGGCACCGTCTAAAAATCTGGCGATCGGGATGATGTATGATGTGAAACTGTTTCAAATTCTCAGCAAATCATAGAGCTACTGAAGCTGTTCGTTATAGTTAAAGCACGAAAAAATAGCTAAAACTGACCACCGAAGCGAGAGCCCATGGGTATGTTGCCATCGCAGCCAAACGGGGATTGGTGAATCGGCTGCGAATTTTGGACGGCAGCTGTCTCGTCAATGACCATTAGCTTTGTGCGGCGCCTAGTTGGTGACAGAAGGAGGACTGCGTCAGCGGGTTGATGAAGGCCGAAGGTTCGGAAGTGTAGCCTTGCCCGAGGCCATGAGCTTATTGTCCGTCACCCGATGAAAGAGGTGGTTGCGTGATGATAGATGCTGGATCTTCCTGTATAGTACGATGCTGCATGCCTACGAAAAGCTAAGAACAGTTTCAAGCGTTTAATATATCTCACAGGCACAAAGACAAGGCCACAAAACTCACTTTTGGCTTCTGGTTAGGTGGAATGACCTAGCAATATCCCTCTCTGCTTTCATACCACCTGATTCTACTTATCGCCTCGACTTGTTTGTGCGACAAGCCAAAGCTCTTGACTTGAGCTTCGCACACCGGTTGTCGAGTTTTCCATGTTTAAGGCCGCATTGCATTCACTGTTCCAGCTAAGGCAAAGAGGCGTCGTTTATATAAGTGCTGCATTCGCTTCGGAGGTCTGCATTCGATTCCATCCAGTTCTATTATTGTTTCAACTCATTACTATTACATTCTCTCTTTCGCAGCCGGCCATTTTAGGAGCCGGTTCGTTGCTACCGATGCCGGGCTGTAGCTTTTCTGCTCAATACGTCGTTTGATACTACCGCTTTAAAGAAAAATTGGGGTAGCTTCGCACAAGCGGGGCGAAGACTGGGCAAACAGCAGAGCTGGCGGCCCCACCTAGCTTATTGTTGGTTTGGCTAAGCTTATGCGTGGATTATGCTTGGAGACTGGGCCAAGTTTTCTGCGTGGTGTCGTCGTTAGCACCCTCCCCCTCCCCCAAAGAGCAATGAACACTCGGTCATTAAGCTATGTACAATGTACGCGTCCCTATACATCTAATACCACTTCTTTTAACCTGCTTCGAGATTTTTCGCGCATGCGGTCTCGGCGATGGCGCTGGTAGCAGAGACATATCTGACAACGTCTTTGGCACACTTCCAGCGCACGCGAGCTGCCGGAGAAGCGGCGCTTTCACAGGGATCTGCACTGACAGTCTTTTTTTCTTCAAATATTTTTACCTGTGTATGCTATCAGCGCCGTCGACCAGACCAGTACGCTGCGAAGAATAAAAGAAGTGTTTGAGATGTATATATCATGTGGGCTATCGCCGTCGCCAGGCGCGCATGCGTGTCCTTTCGTTTGCCGCCGGTGCAGCTACACGGCGCTCCTATGCGGTTCGGCATGGCTACCGTGCTCCAATTACTTCTGATGGCACCTGTACCTGTTGTAACGCGCCTCCGACAGGTGGCGACACGAGCAAAGCCAATCAAAACTACGGTGGTGCAGGCGCGCGCGATGGCGTCATCGCTCGGCCAGGTTTTCCAGCGCACGTTCCCCGGCCCAAGCATCGCTGTTAAAAATGTGTTTGTTGTTTGAACTTGACCATGTCTAAAGGCAAGATATTTCGTCGCAGACGGTAAAGGAGATCGCATCCTTTCGGTCTTGTGATGGTGTCTTCTGCTTTCAAGCCTGTCTAGAATGCTGCATTCGCTGAACGGGGCTACACAGCGAGTTCTGCGTCGCTGTTTACTTTTCCGTCTGCTTAGGGGATTCGGACATGCCCTCCGTAACGTTATATCATGCCAGGCGGAAACGCGCCTCGCACGGTATCACCGCCTGCTGCCAGCGTTTCACTCTGGCGGACGTCAAGAGCACACGTCCGCCGGTGGTGCGCCTTCAACCACGCACACAATGTGGTCCAGAATAGAAGTGAGCGGGCCGGACGTGCACGGCATACGCCCGTCCGTGCGGGCGCCTCTCTTTTGGGCGGCACACAGAACAGGCGTGCGTATGGTTGTTCTTGTTACGTCCGGAAATGCTCTTGTTCGGCGCTCCCGAACGCCTTTGTCTTTCGAGAGGCTACAACTATGTCTGGTTGCTTGGTCAGACAGCTGCTTTGGGATTGCCGGAAGCAAGGGAACGGATGCTGTTGTAATGAAGAGGGACGTCTTACACCCGGAAACATGAGGCCGGTATACGTCAACCGTGTATGGACGTTGTAAGTGAGCGGTGATGCCTTCTTAACTTCCGGCGTGGGAGCCCGTATAGTTGGTCTGCGCGCTCAACATTAGAGAGTTTTGGCACTCCGTATGCTCCGTCTGTTCCGTGGTTACCGTGTTGACCGGTACCCGTCTGGGCACTTGCGCATTCGTTTCGGTAGGGGGGATTAGTTCCGCGGCCGGCTTCCGCCATACCCGCGCATTCGTTACGGTGCGGTGCGCCCTCCCGCGCGCGCAGGCGCAGTCGGCTCCCGGTCAACAAGGTAACCACGGGACAGACGGAGCATACGGAGTGCTGAAAGTCTATATTGCCCCTTGGTACACGCAACCACGCATACATTGATACACTGAAAAATCGCTATGCTAAAGAAAAACTGTTCGCTTTTTCTGCCGCTGCTACGACAACGGATTTTTCCGTTCTTCGGTAGTTCAGTATTTTCACTCCCCTCTGAAGCGCGGACATGTTCAACCCGTGTCATGCTTAACAATAATCGTCTCTCGATGAATCACCAACATAACGTTTGCCCTTCTACCTGCATAAGGTGTCATTGCATACTTAAATACCCCACGAAGACAGCATACATCTTTCTTTTACTTGAAAAATAGGCTATTATTTGACAACTTGCTCAACATTTCGACTTTGAAGGAAGTCATTTTCACTAAAACATCACTCAAATTTACGAACTTTCCCATTTCCCACCGAAAATGGGCAGGAACTCCACTGGGGAAGCACCCAAAACACAGTAGACAGCTTGCGATCAGACACAACCATTTGAACCACTGCAATGGTACAACCATGTTTAATAATGCGAAAGAATTAGTTAATAGATAATCCCCCATTCCTGGCATACAAACGAAACACAAAATGGCTGAAGGATGGGACACAAAATAGCCAACAGCTCAAAGAATTTTAAAAAATGGCCGTGCATCTGCTCGCGTCTGTGCAAATTTCGCCGAAAGACACTACTAGTCATATCTGCCTCCCCTGCACGTAACTGCCTCCCCTGTCTCATCCGTTCTGTTCACGTCTCACGCTGTTCCCCTTGTGTCTCGGTCCACCCATTGAATGTTTCCGGAGTTCAACTTTGCCCTGTTCGCAGTGCGGTTTTTGCCACCTGTTGGGACTGTCGGGACTTTTCTCTGGAGCCACGAGCGCGTGCCTCGGCCGCCAGCATTGTTAAAGCAAAGCTTTATTAATCTCGTCGAGCGGTTTCGCCGTCGCGGAGAATTTGACATTTATTTGACCGCAGCTGCGCTGCACCACTGGCAATGCATCAGGTGACTCTCGGGGCCGAGCTCCGCCGACAACCGCGTTCGCTCGCCGCCGTCGCCGCCGCGGCTGCTGACGGCTTGCCGCGTCCGCTTTCCGTAAGTCGCCGCCTGACCACGTGACTCGCCGCGTGCATGCGAGCTTGGCCATGAATTGCCATTGTTGGTTTCCCAGGAGCAGACCTGCTCGCAGCCTCTATCCCCGATCCACAGGGATCAAGTTCACGAGGGAAAGAGAGGGGAGAGAGAGAGAGAGAGAGAGAGAGAGAGAGAGAGAGAGAGAGAGAGAGAGAGAGAAAAACTTTATTGTACAAGGCAGTTAAGAGGGCGGGGTGGCCGGTGCCATGAGCCTGACGGTGACAGCGGTGGCTCGGTTCACCGTGGAGGGAAGAATATTCCATCGTTAAGCGCACTCCAGACGGCTACTTCCAAGGAGGCTCCAAGCCCGGCTACGGTGACGGCCTCAACACTCCAGGTTTCGGCTTTTTCAGCTCCTGTAGTTTCCCAGGGTCAGTCTTCCTCCCCCCAGTTCTTGATCGAGATTTTGAGTTTGAAATAAAATTTGGGATACCGGCTGCGTCGACAAGGCGCCCTGAGAGTAAACGAGCAACTTTGTACCCTTCGCCACAAGCGACTTCCCCCTCGGAATCGAAATACAAAAAAGTTAAAAAGGGCCAAGCAGAGATTAAACTTAAAAAGATAATCTTGGAGGCAGCCTTGGCTGCTATTCACTCCCCTTAATGTCCGTTCGAGCTCTTCAATGGCCTTGTCGCTCGATAATTGCGGCGCTCACAGATCTTAAATGTCTCATTAACATCCAATGTCTTCATATTATTCTCCTCCAAGAATTTTGGCTGTCTAGGGATAAGTTCATTTACTCTTCCGGATTTTCGTGTGTTTCGGTTAGATAGGGCGACACAAGGTGGTGGATTATTCATTCTGCTATCATCCAAATTTTGCCATAAAGCCAAATTTTATTTCCAGTTCATGTCACCGGACTGTGAACTGCTGGCAATAGATATATTCTTCCCTTCGTGCCTTCCTTTTTCTTTAGCTAATGCATATTTTCCGAACGAAGTGACTACCAGTTCCCCTTGATCTTGTTCTTCGTCCAGTAAGCAAAACATAGCGGTCGCCGGTGACTTCAAGTCACATCATGTCAGTTGGTGCTTTAAAATGGACACCTGTAGCTGGCGATTGTCAGTCTGGACACCCCACAATAATCTTCTTTGTTCCAACACCGGTAGTGCGACATTTTATCGGAGCCAAATGCGCTCAATCTTGAAGTTAACGTTTGCCAAGGGTCTATCAGTTTCTTCGTGGAGTACAGTAGATTGCCCTACGGCCAACCTACGACCGGTAGTTTTTGATATAGCTGTCTCCCCATATACAGCGCGACGTGTAATGCGGACGTTGCTTAATTACGAAGTTATGAAAAGAAATTGCGTTCGACCCTTATATCTCTGCCAAATGAGTCTGACTAAAATAGTGTTATGAATGTAACAGCCGCATTGGAAAGCTCCCTAAAAAAGTCGGAATTCTTTGTAGCTTCAGCCAAGAGAGATGGTATAAGCCCTTGGTGGAACCAGGACTGCGCTAGAGATTATCGGCGTAAAAAAAGCGGCTTGGAAGAAGTTTATTCATAATCAGAGTCCTGATAATCGGTCAAATTTTAAATAGCGTGAGCGCGAATGTGGGCGCTGCCATAGTTCTCGCTTCAAGGACATAGGGAAGGTGCCTGCTACTTTTGTGTCCAATCCACCTTGCACTTCGTCTGCTTGTCACGACCATTATCATCATCATGTCTTACCTCATCTTTTTCTCATACCCATCCACATCATCATTCCTCGGGCTGGATTTTTAGATTCGCTCAATAAACGCGCTGTTCCAACTGCCTTTGCGACGTCCCTTCTGTGTGACGTCTCCTTGACGTCTCCCGCAATATTATTCCGCTGTTTTCCGCCGAATTATCTCTACGGCGAAGCAACTGCATCATTCGCATTGCTTCTCCGCGCTTACGGAAAACAAAAAAAAAACAAAAAAAAAAAACAGGCGTGCTCTCTTTGCTTTTTGCAACCGCAAGAGTTTTGATCATAGAACAATCGTGGAAACGCCTGATGAAATCACGAATTCGCTCCGAAAGGTCGTCTAGGAATTACAAATTAGATTCTCCTCTACTCTATGACCTATGATCGTAGAAACTGTCCAGCTTTAGACTTCTCCACTGCCACCATGGAAGAGATGAGGGATGTGGTACTGCCTCTGCCGGTAGCCTCCCTGGGGCCAGATGGGTCTCTACTTCGCGATAAAACTTCTGCTTGAGGAATCTCCTGGTGATTTGTTGATCGTCATAAATACTTAATTGAAGAAATCATAAATTTCCTCAGATAGAAAAATCGCAAAATTGTTGTCCTTCTAAAAAAAAAAAAAAACCAGTCTAGTGCTATTGGACAATATTCGTCCAATAGCACTTACGAGTAACCTAGTTAAATTGATAGAGAGAATTTTGCACAGCAGCTTAGTCCAACTTCTGTCCAGTAAAAACGTTCTGAGCCGACATCAAATAGGCCTCCGTCCGGGTTGCTCCACCTGGTCAGCCGATGTTGACTTGGAAAGCCGCATCCAGTTTGCGCGCAGAAATAAACAGGTATGCGCGCTCGTCACACTAGATTGTTGCGAAAACGTACGAAGCGTGGATATAACGTACTGCAAGCCAAACCTAATAAATGTGGGTGACCCAAGTACATCCTTTCATAGATACAGTAGTTTTTAATTGGTGGTAAGTTTTTTTTTTTTTTTTGCTCGCGAAACTTTTAAATCATCGACTCTATATCAGACAAGGGGCGTCCCCCAAGGATCGCCGCTTTCTCTCATCCTATTTAATATATTATTAAGTTCAATTCCAATAACTCAGGAACTTTACACCTATGTTTACGCGGATGACACAGCCTTTTTCTCTACGGCTCAGGACATTTATTGGACATTTATTGGTGGGTAAGGCATATATCAACAGCGGCGCAGTGAACAAAAGAAAAAAAAAACCAGTCATCTCCACTAACGTGAAACCTGGGGAGGAACGAAGCATGCAGTGTATAAGTGTATTCTTGGCACCTTGGCGTTTTTGTCAACGGAGATGAAACCGTTGCGGGTAGAGGATACAGCTTTGCTGTAAAAGCCTCGTGTCTTTGAAGCACGAACCTCTAGCGCGCGCGGCGTAAATGAGTGACCCGGTGTTTTTTTAGTAGACGTTAAGAAGCGCTGCAGCGCGATTTTTTAAGTACACGTTACGATCAAGCACGAGGTGTAGGCGAGTTTCTCCGTGTTTTAGTACCGTGATTACATGAGACAAACGACGACAGGAGACGCCAACAACCACAGCCCCTATGAGGATTGGCCCCTAAAACCTAAAATGCATGAGATTCGTAGCATCATACAAGCTGTAGAATTCGTATTTGGTATAAACTAAAATGAAGCAATGGCAAGCAGTGTTGATCTGAACAGTTCCAGGTCGGTTTTGTACAGCATAATCAGGCAAATGATTCCGAACATCGAATTATTACTGCGGCATAAGGTGTATAGCCAGGTGTTCATGTGTAGCATCGATGCGTAAAACCCCACTTTTATTGCATCTTCAGCATATAAAAATGATAGACGATTTCATACATGTAGGAATGATTACGTACAGAATTCCGAAACCGAAACCCGTTCATTTTAAAACGCTAGGGGGCAGCTATGCAGTTAAACAACATGGCGGCCCCCACAGTCTAGTAGAAAAAACGTGGACGTCTGTGTTTGCTTGTGCGGAAGAAGGTGCTTTACGTTCTCATGCTCTAAAGTGGTATTCTGTCTCATTTGAAAGCATGACGAAAGGCAAGAACGCTCAGGATTCTGTCAGCGAAATCAAGAACAACGCTACACTTGTCGTTCAAGACCGAAAGAACTCCAATCTCATAATCGACATCGTTGGCTGCCTGTCGTCCGACTCCGAAGAAGTGGTCGTCGCCGGCGCACAAGCTGCCAACAAGGTATTTTGCCATTTCTTGAAGACTAGCACCGCTTTATATGAAAGCGATGTCGCCGGCAGCCAGGCCGCTGAAGACCAAAGCGCTATACAAAAATTCAATGCCTGGCTCCGCGAACGCTACGTGGAGGCATGGCGCCGCATTGTCGAGATGCTTTCGGACGCGTCATCCGCGCGCAAACAAAGCCTAGCGCTTCAGGTCGCCTTGAAATGGATCGAAGTTGAAACAGTTCACAAAAAGAAGGGCGAACATCACGTGCCCATCGCCAAACTGGGGACCGTTGTGGAAACGCTGCTGAGCCCGGAGCACGATATGAAAAGCCTCATCTCGAGGTTTAAGCAGTACCTCGAGTTGGCCGACGTGAAGACCTACACGCTCAAGGCGCTGGCGAAGGTTTCGCACACCTGGAAGGCAGGTACTGAAGCGTCGTCTCTACCGAAAAACGAAGACGGGGAGGAAGAATCTGCTCCCAAGAAGCCGGAAATGACCGAGCGCTACTTGATGAACGTCTACCACTTACTTCTCGGCTTCGACATGGCAGCGGAGCCTCCGCAACCCGAAGATCCGGTTCCGGTCCTTGGAGGTGACTCCACGAGCTTCATCATCGACCGCGAAAAAGAGGTCCGGCGACTGTCGGCCGTATGGATCGCGTTCCTGCGCCAAAAGCTTCCCGTGAAGCTGTACCGCGAGTTGTTGATTCTTCTCCCCGACAGAGTGATCCCGTACCTTCACAACCCGCTCCTCGTCGCCGACTTCTTCATAGAATCCTACAACCGCGGCGGTTCGCACAGCCTCATGGCGCTGAACGGCCTGTTCATTCTAATTCACCGGTACCACCTGGACTACCCCAATTTCTACGAGAAGCTCTACGCGCTTCTGGCGCCGGACGTGTTCTACCAGAAGTACCGCGCCCGTTTCTTCTTCCTCACCGACCTCTTCCTGTCGTCGTCGCACCTTCCGGCCTACCTTGTCGCAGCCTTCGCCAAGAAGCTCGCCCGAATGGCTCTGTCGGCGCCCCCTTACGCCCTCCTCTACGTGGTGCCGTTCATTGGCAACCTGCTGATAAGGCACCGCAGTCTGGCCACCATGATAAACGACCCCAGCGACCAGGATGCCTCAACCGACCCCTACGACGCCGAACAGCCGAATCCGAGCCAGTGCAAAGCTGCGGATAGCTCGCTCTGGGAGCTGAAAACGTTGCAGAGCCACTGGCACCCGACGGTCGCTAAGAAGGCAAAGTTTATCGACGACAATCTGCCCCGCATGGAGTGGGACTTCTCGGAACGTCTGGAGGAAGGCTACGCAGAGATGATGAAGCGCGCCAAGGCAGCGAAGCACAAAGAGGCACCGACAAACTTCCACAAGGTCGAGGGACTCTTGAAGCAGAAGGAGGAACTCCTGAGTGAACTGTGGACCCTGGAGTGATAGGTTACGAATTGCTGCCGTCATCACTTGCTTTTGTTAACAGTCATTTTCATTGGCATGCAGGTGCTCCTTACGTTCAGCATCAATTCTCATGCCCTGATAAGAGGAGGTCTTTGAAGGTGATGACTGCCCACCTGCTAGCATATGTGCCCTGTAACTCCAGGAGAAAGTTTATTTTGGGTGTATGAAAGAAAGTGCGTTATTGCTGAAAGCTAAAGCACATAGGCACCTCTTGACACACCGGAGAAGTTTTTCAATTGTGGCTTGTTAACTAGCCATCATCTTTGTGGCGCTCTAAAGTTGCGTTGTTTTGTGCACTCTGACACATAAAACTTTGTCCTCTAGAAAGCCTAACTTGAAGTTTTTGTACTTTTGTACTGATGCATCAGCTACCAGATTGTGTGGTACAGCGGTGTCAGTCGTGGCCTGAAGACAACCAGAGGTTGGCGCTAAGACTTGGAAGGTCATAGTATACTTTGAAGAGAGAGATATGAAATGGTTGGTGATGAAAACATTGTACAGTCGAACCTCGTTATAGCGTAGTATCGGGACAGCAAATTAGTTTGTTATATCCGATATTCATTATAACTGTAGAGGTCAAAATCGGCTGTCAAAAAACGACAATCTGCTCATGCAAAAATACTTGATACAAAAAGGCATTTCTTAGGCTTCCAACCCACTATAAAGATGGTAACCCTTACCTTTTTCTTTGCGGCATTTCGAGCTGAATGAGCCAGAACATGAGTACGTGAAATTACAACAAAATCAAGTTCACTTGACAAAACAGGCCTGCGTCTTTACTTATTTGATGAAGGACGTGATCTTCATCTGTTGGCTACTCACAGCACTGAGCAGGATGGAGTTTTTTTCCACAGTGTCCACGAAAGAAGAGCCCTTACACTTCTGCAGTTTCGGATTCCGGAGGGTTTTTCCAAGTAGCTTCTCGGCCTCATGGTCAAATATTTCTTCGTTATATTCGATATTGTGCGCAGTTCATGGTTTCAGTTTCTTTACAAAAGAATAAGTGCCATTGAAATAAAGCGTGTCCAACCAAAGATCATATTTAGTTCGCTATAGCCGATAATTCGCTATATCAGTTTTCATTATAACCAGGTTCAACTGTAGTAGCTTTAAAGGATAATATAATCAGTTGGGGGGCATCAAAATTATTTTAAGGCTTTCTATTGGATATCAGAAACCTAGATGTGACTATGAAACACTGGAGGCAAATGATAAGGTAAGAAGAGCAGAGGCAATAAAATCATTGTGTACACTCAGAGCTGAGACGGAAGAGGTCAAAATGAACAATCTTTTATTACATAGAAGACCCATCTTGTTTTAGAGGCCCAGGTAAGGTGCCAAGAGGAACGTGAACTCACACGGCTAGATGCATTCAGCAAGCTGACGTGCACTTAGAGAGAGAACCAGGTTCTACAAAGCATGTTGAAGTGCAGATTGTAAAGGGCTCCGTAAAGGAGGGCTGTGTATAACTTTGTCAACTCCATGGAAATTTATTTTCGCCTCTATTAGGAAAACAGCTTCAAATTGAACTGGCACCCATGTGCCAGGTTGCACAGCAGGCAACAGTGCTTGCATGTGTAATTGCATTCTCTAAGTAATTATACATGAATACATTTCTTTATAACTGATGACAGAAAATGCATTGCATAAAATCATACAAACCTTTTGGTGACATTTCGGAAAGCCATAGAGGCACAGTGTACAACGAACAACTGTTGCAGACTGATGGACTTTGCTGACTGTCCAGGAGTAGTGGGATGGAGAGGGCTGTCATGCGCTGAAATGTAGCCTCTGCCCTGTCGCTAGCCATGCAGCAATCCTACCCAACTTTGCTGAAGGAGTACTGAGATGAAATTTTGTTATGCCTTTTTCGCTGCTATGGGTCTAACCAGTAACCATAAAATGGCACATTCACATCAGATGGTTGACCGCAGCGTGCATAATTATTTACAGCCTCGTTTCCTCATGTCAGTTTCGGTTCTGACAAAACCGCCTAGGCAGCCGCCACGACAGGACTCCGCTCCTGATATCACTGTTTCAACTGCACCATGGCTAGAAGCTCAATGCATGGTGCTTATGCCAGCATCAAAGGGATATCCATTCTTAGCTTTCTCATTCATGCAAAGATTAAGGGGGGGGGGGGGCTTTGGGGCCGAAAAATGGTCAAAAAATAATTTCTGAAAAATGGCATTTTTGGCATACACGGCCATTTTTCTATCAGTATGCAAATTTCCTCGTCAAAAGGCGCCATATTTCATTGTAAACAGAGTTTTTAAAGTGCACTCTACAGTGCAGTTCGCGTAGAATTTGATGGTGAAACTGCACTTTTCTTGCAATGCGAAACTAACATTCCGCCCTCGGATATCTCGGCACCCAGAGCAGGTACAACTGTATTTTTTTTTTTTTCTCATACCTAAATATGTGGAGAATACAATGTTGGAAACAAATTTTTCAAATGGAGGCTTTGGAAAGTTATCATTCTGTTCAATTGACACCACCTGTTAGCCATTTCTGGTAGAGTGTGGGGGTAGTGAAGTTCAGTGTGTTGTAAAGCGACCAAAAATAGCGGAATCATAAAAAGTTCTTCCAAAGTGGTATTCTTAGCCGTTTGTCTACCTAGCCATGGTGTAATTGCCATTCTGTATGGAGTGGTTATTTTGTAGTTATGACCCAAAATAATTGCAATTAATGATTATCTAAAAAGATATTCAACTCGCAAGAAAATATAATTGCAGATTTGAAATCAGCACAAAAAAGTCCAAAATGCCGTGCAGTTTTATTGAAATTCGTTAGTAAATAAATAAATAGCTCTAAAACCAGTCTGCCTCCTTAAAATGTGTTATACTGAACGATTACTGTTGAACCTTCTTGGGAGATATGTCCATATATGAAGGAATCCTTTTACATAATTATGTCAGTTTTGAAATTTCTTTTCAGTACTCCTTTAACTCAAGACACTAATAGCAATGGCCACAAGAAGGCACTTCTAAAGTGTGGCGTCTGCTTTGTCCTCAGCGGAGGAAATGATGTGGACACGGTTGCACAAAACAAAACCGTACTCATCTTTGCAGTAATTGACTGGCACTGCTGTAGCCACGCTCTCCTCATTGGCTGGTGTCCACCGTAGCCTTCTCAGTGCAGCACAAAGACTATGAAACAGGAACATAGAACACTGGGGGCGTAATTTGTTCTGCCTTGCTTCAATGAGCTTGGTGGCAGTGCTGTGATGAGCGGGCCCAGAGCCCGGCATGAGAGTAAACACAACTCGTAAGTCACCCTTCAGCCTACGTGCCGAATTACGTTCAAGTTGGTGTGATGTCACTGGACGCAAATCAGGGGCATTTTCCAGACCACAGGTGTCCATGACACTTGTCACAAGGCCACAGACCATAAGGCTCTTGATGGACGTGATGTGAGAATTCGTCGAATAAGCGATAACAATTGCCATTACAATAAGAGAGAGAAAAAAAAATTGAACCCGTTCCACCCAATGTGAAAGCTGTTGAAAGTGCAGAGCAGTAATTGGCTGTAGCACCGTTATCCACTCGCTGCTACCACCCCATGCAATTCAAATTTCCCGCCTTCGTAGCGCTCGCGTGCACCATGCCTGAAGCAGCGCCAGCGGGAGTTCTGTTTATTTTGTGCTTGCTTTTCCTCCCGCACATGCCGGCATTGCACTGCCACTTTTTTCTGCTTACTATCGTAAAAACCAACCCAACGGGCATTCCTAACTAAATGAACGCGGGCGCTGCCGGCTAATTACGCATTCCCTCAAATCTACCTGCAGTTTTCTTTGCGCTAAACAACAGGGAGATGTGTGTCACGAGCCAGCGGTTCACAGTTTTGAACGCTCATGACTATATAAACTGCTTGGCTTTCAAAGCCTCTGCATTACACGGTGACGACGGAACGCCGTGGAGCTCTACTTGGGTCCAGCAAGTGAGCTACAATGACAAGGCGAGCCCCTAAAGTGCTCTAAAAGAGTCAGAGGGGCTTGATTCTGAAGGAATTTCTTCCATTTCCCCATTCTGCTTGGTCTGTCGGGTTCAGGATGTAAACAAATGCAATTTAAAATGTCAGGGTTAATTCTTTATCCCAAAGAAATTTGTGATTGTGTTGCATATGGCGACTAATGACGGTTGCATTTATGTGCCTGGGAGTACACACTCGTTGCAGTACTTGTCTTGGCACGAAATCAATGACATGCCCAGTCCACTTTGAGGAGTATCGCGACTCCATTGTGCTTGATATATGAGAAAGGTCACAATCCCACGCTTTAAAGGGGGCCCTGCAGCACTTACCATCGACTACTCAGAATGCATTTTGGGCTAAAGTCTATTGTCCCAGCAATCTCCTCCCGCAAGAATTATGAAAATCCGTTCACTACAACCGAAACTACATGCGATGAGAAATCGCGTATAATTGTTCCCTCGCACACTCGACCGTGGACAACACGACGAAAGCTGCACGCTCTCTCCCGGAGAGGGGGGCGGCTCGCAGCGTCTCTTCGGCGGCCTTCGATATATCACTGGCCGGGGAGTTTTCTCCTTTTCTCTACAATGTGGAGGGGACTATTCCTGGTCTGGTGCCATAAAAAAGCAGGCATGGCTGCCTGCTTGCATGCACGCGCTCAGGCTGGTCGGGCATTTTTGAAGCAATAAACGTTTGTTGTCAAGTGGTCTGTTGAAAGGGGACTATTGAGTTCGTCACTCAAAACACAAAAGAACGCCAGAACTGTGCGTACAGGTTCAGGCATAGATGAGGTTGGTACACAGTGCCGGCAACGGCGGATCATCACAGGTAATGCGAGAAATAAGCCGCGAAGTTGACCAGCGACAACCAATAGAAAAGCCACCGCACAAATGACATCATTTTGCAGTGCCAGTGGTGCATAATAAGGAAAATTGAGAGCACGGTTGGCTTTTCCCCCCGTCTTTCACAGTGATTTGCGCACTTACTGCTTCGCGTGCACGTGTAATATTTTGCTCAGGTGTTCCTGGTAGTGCAATCTAAACGTCGTGCACGTTTACTTGCACTGTTCAAAGCGTGTTGCAGGGTCCCTTTAAGAAAGGAGAATGCCAGCCTTGTCACAAGAACAGGGATCTGTCCCCCACTATGGCTATAATGACTATGTGTACCCTCACTATGGCAAAGCAAATGCGTATGAATCTGCACTAGCTCCCCTAGTATAGCCAGCGTACGTAAAAACAAATCTCCACTGACAACACGAGAGGCAGGATAACTCGCAATTTTGTGGGGGGGATCGTTCTCATTCGTTCCTCTCCACCCATTTGTGAATAGTGAGTCATCTGAGTACTGTGTGGGCTCTGATGAATGTTATGATTATACACACATACAGATAGGAATTTATGCAAAATTTAATGCAACAACAACTCCGCGAAATAGCTCAAGTAAGATCTCGAACAAAAGAATGCTAGTCAAGGTCAACCACAAGTGTGTTGAATGCAGTTGGCAGAACCCTTGGACAGATTACCTTATGCCCTCATTCCAACAGGTGTCCTTCAATGAGAGGTATATTGTTTTGTAATTATTTTGTGCTTTGCTTTTGTGATTTCGCAAAACTAGTGGGCTGACAGCTTGCTTTCTTTCGAAGGGGTCACAAAAGACAACATACAAGCCAAAAAAATTCCAAAAAAGGATCTTAACTGCCAAGACAAACCATTTTACAAGTTGCTGTGGGAGAGATTTGCTTTTTACTTTGGTGGTAATAAGAGTTGCCTCAAAACTTTCGACGGAAGTTGTACGTAAACAAGACAACGAAAAAACAGTTGCAATTTCTTTAATTCCCCATCAAGTACTTTGGCACGCAGCTGTGCTAAGAAAAGAAATTTTTACCACAGGAAAACGTGCCGACTTCTAATTTTAAAGGAATGCAGGGTGGTGATGATGGCGCAAGTTGTGGTGATGTCATGGAGTGGTTGGCATCCACTAAAGACGAAAGTGAGCATTTTTTTGTCTGCTATCGGCAGGGTCAGGTGCGCCTGGTTCGCTTCCGGCTTGGCACGGCTTGGCTGGTGGATACCCAGCCTTCGTGCGGCTTCTGGGCTACAAGGCTGTACAAGTTTTGGGTCTCCGCCTCCAGCTGCTCTTTGAAGTCCCGCCGCATTCTCTCCAGCACCTGCGGCAAGGCAGCCGGAATAGAATCACAACACTATAAGAACGCACAAGACGAGGGAAAATGCTTCTATTACTATTGCGAGTGGTTGTTATAATAAATTACCCACAGTTGCCTTACAATTCTAACAGGTATTTGAGTTTGCGTGTTGAAATACAGTTCCACTGCGTGTGTGCAACCGGATGTATGCAGATGCACTTAATGCAAACTTCGACCTTATCTCAAGCTGAAATAAGTTTGTTCAATTCCACATTACCCTGTACTGTACCCTTACAGGGGCCATGCAGACAAAACACAAGTATGGTTCATTCGAAAGATTACCAGAATCATGCTGACATCACTTGTAATGCACACTTCGCTCAAACGAGCTATATAATGAGGAAGAAAGGGAAAGGCCATGCGACCCACTAGCTCATTTCCCGCAACAGAACCTATGATGTCATATGCCCAGCTGTGCGATCGGCTGGAACCGCAAAAGCAAACACAAATTAGGTAGGGCTTACTAGCTTGCCCGAGTGAGCTATTTGCGCTTAAATGTAATGCATGTTCATTTTACAGCTGTAAGAATGGACTGGTAAACAATGAAAGAGACGAAAATACACGTAAACATAGAAGTACCGCTGTGCACTGCTGTTTCTACTTGGCGCACTATGCTTATTTTAGCTGCACAGCAGCCCGCCGCTTTGGAGATGTGTTTTACTCGACATCGGCCGATTGGCGTAAGCGGCGTCTTACCAGACCCTGTTTGTCGAGTGCCTGCCTCACGAAACAATTACTTTCTACAGTAACAAAAACAAGCCAGGTGCAAACACGATCAAAAACAAAGCAACGGCAGACAACAGTCCGCGGTTGACTATGGTAGCACCATATGGGAGCACTGATGGCAAGCAAGGCTGCAGAGTCTAATGACCCACTGGAAGTTCGTTTGAATACCCACCATTATGACCTCATGGCAGACGCCACAAAAACACAGGATTTGGTGGGAGAATCAAAATTTCAACCTATACCGAATAATTTCTGCGTCAATACGGCATCGGTTGCTGTTGGACAAGTGCTGGGCGCACTATAAAACATGACATCTTCCAAATAAAACAAACTTATATTTTGTTTGCATGGCAGCTTAATTAAGGGCCAAGATGTGCTTAGGCCTACCGTCAGTTGAACACCATGATGCCACTTCAGCTGTACCCTCAATCTCACCCCTATCTTGACATTCCTTCAAAACCTCAACCACAAAATTCAGGCGTGAAGGCTAATCCGAGGAAATTTGTGAGATTTCCTCAAGGACTTCCTGTGTGTGCGACAAACACCCTGACCACCATTCTGTACAAAGGCAATTCACAACAGACAGCTGCTGAACCTGTTGGCCTAAACATCTGGGGCAAATGGTCTTGTCAGATGCGGCAGCATTCCAGAGGTTCAGTTAGCCTTCGGTTCACAAAATAGATACCCGGTCGGTTAGTAACAGGTCTGACCCAAGCACAAATATAAAATGTACGACATTTTTGCATCAACACGTGTAATTCGGGAAGGAATACACAACTGACTCACACAACAGACACACCGAAGTGACCATTACGCATAGTGTTTTACGAATAGAACATATTTACACACTCCATGTCACTGGATCGAAGACCAATGTCAGCGTGTGAGAGGGCCTATCCGCAATCTCACATCTCATTCATGAAGGCACTTGAAACAACTCCGACAGCCTAAACATTGGGGGTCCACAAAACTGGAAGGAGCTACCAACCACCACTCTGTCGGATCCATACCTGGTCTAGGGCTGGCCCGTGCCTCATCTGCTGTTCTTTCAGAGATCGGTCAGCGATCAAGTTCTTAGCCTCGGTCTCCACCAGAATGCAAGTCAGGAAGAAACTCCTGCGCAACACAGTCATACATCCATTACCTTTGTGCTTCACCATGGTATTTTCTGGATGAAATGATTTTCAAATTCACGCACAATTAACAACATCGGTGCTTTGGCAACTGACGCCTCTGCGTTCATTAAAATCCATCTCTTTTCATCATTATTCGTTGAAGGATATTTACATTTCAAGGAAGTAGACAGCAGTCGGAAGGATAATTCGAACCAAGTACGGCGAGTTGGCAGAAAATGGCGGTCCACCAGTGAGAAACTGGAAGGAGGCTCTAGCCAAGCCAAGCCGACTCTGGTCGGATCCACTCACCCTGGTCTGGGCCTGTGCCCGCTGCCTCATCTCGCTCTTCTCCTTGGCCAGAGACTCGGTGAGCAGCGACAACTGTGTCTGGTAGCTGGTACGTTGCCACCAGGGGAAGCGGCAAGTCAAGGAAGAAACTCCTCGCAGCAGAACTAGCAGTGCATACAATGCCATTTAACTCTTTCATGACCACGCCATAGGCCATTGTTCATGGATGAACAATGATTTTCAAACCTCCCGCAAAAATTAAAAACGGTGCTATTCAGACAACTGACGCCATGTGGCATGTTCATTGGGAACCCCTTTTCCAGTTTCGTTGCCGTTTGTTTACATTTCGCGTGGGTAGACAGCGTCGGGAAGGAAATTCGAACCCAATGTAGCGGCGAGTTGGGCGAAAATGGCGTCCTGTTTTACTGCGCGCCCTGCAAAGGCGGACAGCGGTTTCAGGGACTTCGGTCACTGCTGCTGCTGTTTTTTTTTTTTCCCAGCAACAGTGATGACTCCAGCAACTATGTGCATTCTTGCGATTTTAGTTCTGATGAAGACTCGAATTCAACAGCCTCAGACTTCGGCAGGTGCTGCCAGGGAAGGTTCGTTTTTGACTTCTCACTGTATTTATGTTTGCAAAAGAAAACGTGCCTAATACCTGACGACTGTGGTATTACTTATATGTGCAGGGTCTGGACAATGTACAGCGGGGATATTTTGCCAGATGCTCCACGCCGTTATCACCTTCAAGATAGCGTGGCACTCATGTAAAATTAGCACTGCTTCTCAAGAACGGTAACTTTTCTTTTTCCCACTGCAGTGATAAGGATTTCGTGTGGAAACACGAACAAGCATGCTTGCATGCATACTTCAGAGAGACCGACTGACTCTCAAGTGGCTTCGCGGAGTAGCACATTCGTCAGGGCCATTAGGTTGGTAGGCCCGCAAAAATCCAGAACTTGGTGTGCAGCATTGATGTACATATTGAATCATATCTTAGGAATGTAGAAACCTTTCGTATATCTCAGAATTACTCAAATATAGTTTAGGCTCAGTAAAATCGCCTATTTGTGTATTGCGTATACTTTTATTGTGCATATTTTTTGTTTCGTTCACCAATAAACTGTCAATAATTATAGTATTCACAAAGCTGCTGCTGTGTGTTTGAAAGAGAAATCTATAAGGGACAATTTCGCGCATAGCAATGCTAAATATGTCCAGTAGCTCAAGCACTCAAAAGCACTCAAAATCGGCCATTTTCTTGTGGTCACAGAAGTGTTAACGACTCTTTCCCAATCCTCCTCTATGTGCATGTGCTACTTAAAGGAAATGCACCTACAGTGAATGTCAACTCAGCCGAGCATCAACTGTTCTGCGAACACCAACTACAATGCACATCATGAATGCTGCAATCTCAGCTCTGTTAGTAAAAGGTTTGCGGTGTTGGTGCATTGTGACTGCAGCAAGGCAAAAAGGAACAACAAGGCAAGCACTAAGGTATGACCACCACCACTGAGCCAAGGATACAAGTTCTCGAGGGAGGCCAGGTAGACTCGGTGCCGGTCTCGCTCGCGCACTTGGCGCTCGCGGACCGATGCTCGGATCTCAGCCAGGTCAGCCTTGCGGGCGTGGACGCTCTCCTTGAATGCTTCCTGCAGCATCTGCGGACAGGCGCAAAGAAGGGCACCGAATGAGTTAGTATTCACACGCTCTTGTTCAGAGCAGAAGACTCAGGTTAAGTGATCAGAGTGGCAGGATCTCTGGTAAGGAATCCTGCCAGACTGCAACAACAATGTAGTAATCTTTTTTTCTCGCAACATTTCACGGCCTGTGCCAGCCAGGTGGCAGCTCATGATAGCCAACTTCCTTGAGAGCTTCATGATCGTCTTATTTACTCGATTCTAAGTGGATACCTTTATTCAGAAAATGGGATTCGGGATAATATTGAAATTCACCTAAGACATAAAAGTTGCACACAGTTGGTTCCACCTGGAGGCTCTCCTAAAAAGAGAGCACTGCTGCCACTAGAATCCACGGCCATAGCCAAAGTACAGAGCTATGTATCGTAAATGATAAGGGCAAGGCCCTGTCAACTGGATTGGATTCCAGAAAAATTAAAAAGAGTATAAAGGTTCACATTCACAAAACAAAGAAACAAAATGTAAGTGTATTATTTGCACTATTGAACAACTAATATACACGCTTTTGTCTAACCAAAAAATACTGTGCCTAATTGCCTAATTCAATTTCCCTGACTTTTCTATGTTTTCCATGACCATTTTAGTCGAAATTCCCTGACCTAAACAACAGGCGCCCTTCTGTGGAAATGGTCCGTAAAGCATATAAAAAGCGTAGAGAAAACACATTCTATTGTGGGGAAAAAAACACATTTGTTCCAAGTGCCCTAATTCTCAAAATGCACTTTGATTAACTTCAGTTTGTTCAGTTTGAGGTTTGCTTGAATTCAGTTACGGCTTCAGAGTTTATTTCATCTTGCGGGATAGAAGCTTCAACTTAGAACTTAAACAACAGCGCAAAAGACAAGGACTAGGAAAGAAGCACAGACAAGCGCTGCTGTGCGTCTTTGGCGCTGTTGTTTAAGTTCAGAATGAACCAACTGGCCCCAGTCGAGACGCTAATTCAGAAGCTTCAAGTTGCGCTTCAGTGAACCACATGGTTCGTTTTTGCACGCGATTTGGGCGCGTCGGTGTTGCGCGTGCGATTTTTTGACGCTCACGTCGACGACTCGCGCACGCGGCAGCTTCTGCCTCGCGTCGCGCGCGCGCGGCAATGGGAGGAGCCTGACGACTTGCGCCAATGGGGAGCCGCGCGCCTCTTGGCGGCAGTTTCGAAGCGCTCGAGACAGCTGGCTGGTTCCGCCATACATAGAGATACGGCCATAGATGTTTAGGCTTACCACCACGGCAGGTATTGCATGGGCGCTTTCACTAGCGGCGCGGATGATGTTTTATAGTACCGTTTTAGCTCACATTATAAGCTCCTTTACCACACAAGCAACTTCGTGCGTGCCTTGTGCGGCATTTTAGAGAGCGCTTAGAAGCAGTTGCTCGAGCTCCCGACACCACTTCGCGGTCGAAGCCACCGCCATGTTGCCGCCGTCGGCAGCATTGCTAGCAGCGTGCGGGTGGTTCCGCGGCAGCGTCAGCGCGCCTGTGACGTGCGCAGTGCATTTTCGTGAGCAGAAAACGCCCCATGCAGTTCACGCTAAACATGTAATGTTCCTTTATGATTATGTAATTCTGGCTCCTGATGTCATAAGATTGAAGTTCTTCCAAGATTAGCTCCCAAAAAGCACTGCCTTTGAAAATTCGCTGGAAAAAAAAAAGACGTTGTGCGTGCAATTTGGGCACCATCTACATCGTCCCTCTGCGCAAGTGAACCCAGCAACTTAAGCCAGCTGCAAGCTGCGTGAACCGCACGGCGAGTTTCTGCTCGCGATTCATGCGCGGTGTTTTCAAGGCCGTGTCCACGATTTCGTGCCTGCGGTGGCTCCTTTCCTGCACAAGCAAGTGCGTTAGTGCCTTGAGTAGCATTTTAACGAGCGGTTAGAAGCGGTCGTTGGAGCTACCGCACTACTCCGCGGCCGGTGCTGCCGCCATGTTGCCGGCGCCTGCCACTCGGCATGCACCGTGCGGGTGGTTTCCGTGGCGGCGTCAGCGGCGCACGTTTTCGCTTGCAGAAAAATCAGAAAACGTTTCATGCGATTAACGCTTTCGTCATGCGCAAACGTGCTGTGTTCATTAACTTCTTGGGGGCCTCCTAAAACTGGTTTCGCCTATTCTAAAACTGTGTGTGCAGGCACCGAAGTGGTTTTCCCTGACTGGTACTACTTCGTTGAAAAATTCCCTGACAATTTCCTGACTTTTCCCGGTGGCTCTAAATTCCCTGACTTTTCCCTGTTTTCCCGGTCGCTAGACACCCTGGTGCAACTGCATCGTGTTTAATCCAAAGCTGATTTTTTGTAGATAGCAACGTAACGGAATCTCCCTTCCCACTTGTGCCAGGCCATGGCATGTTATCTCGTCCTGTTCAACACTGCACCGTAACTCAAACGTTTGGAATGGCAAGCGCACTTCTGATAAGATAAAGTGGCAAGGGCCTGACTGAACAATAAAACTACAGCCAAACCCCGCAATAACAAATCCACCGGGGAAAGCCGAAAAATTCACTACTGTGGGAATTTCACTGCCGTGAGAACCAAACAGACAGGAAAATTGGCCGCAAACCGAAAACGTATTTCCAGTAGTCGGTTATTACACTTCGCGAAGCCTTGCCTTGTGGTAACTTCACAGCTCAGCTCTCACACTACAGGAAGTAGTTCACTGCTAGTCGTCCTAAGCGCCTAAGAATGACTGAATCGTGCCAAAAAATGTCCCCCGGGGTTCGCCTTCTCCTCATTTTTTTTTCTCCTTGGTCCTCGGCACCGAGTACCATTATTACTCGCGTAATGATCACATTTTTTTCCCAAAAATATGATGCAAATTTAGGGGTGCGTTCATTACGCGAGGTAAATTTTTCGCAAAAAACTTTTGAGCACAGAAAAGGTAAGCAAGTTGCGGGTCAAAATTTTTACGACAGGTCTCATGAACATAATAAAAATAATAAATAAAAACATAATAAGAACTTCACACACCGCCGCCAGCCGCTTTGCAAATTGACACGAAATGCAGTGTTTTCATGAATTACGGAATGTGCCGGAACGAGTTCGCTGCGAGGTGACAACAGGGCGACCAATAAGTGGCTGCCGCTGTCACAGTGCGGGACATCAAAACAGACATGGGAGCCAACGCAACAAGCTGAGCGAATTTCTTTCTTTGTCTTGTGAGTACATTACGTGCATTTAGTGAGAGCTTCTTCCTCATCAATACTGAACGCATGCTTGCCGATATCGCTAATATCGGCAAGTCGGCGGCAATAACATAGCCATGTCTGTTTTGAAAGGGAAGGAAACAGAGGTAAGCACGATCATCATCAGCTAGACTTCGCACACATACGACATACTGCTGTGGCAAGTTCAGGGCAAGTTCATTCTGCGGGAAATAAAAAAAAAAACGAATTTTGACGACAAACTTCAGGGGTGCGATCCTTACGCGAGTGCGATTATTATGCGAGTACATATGGTATGTCCGAGCTTGCAAGCAAAGTCCAGATTCTTCTGTTGACGAACTTGTTGCTTTGTTGATGTCCAGAAAGGCCACAGCCGATACTGTTTTGTTTTGCACACACCCGCATTAAAGAGCAGCGTCCTTGCTTTTCACGATGGTTGAGCGAGCTGCAGGCGGTTCCAAACTCATTGGTGCTATCCTGCCTTCCCCAACCTGGGCCGCTGACTTGGGCCATGATGGCTGCCTTGGCGATAAAAAACTTGCGCTTTTGATTGAGAGCAAACATGCCGATTGCCGCACACACAACAAACGCACGCACGCTGTTCAGCAGTAGCCGGCTAGCGTAGCCCAAGCCAAAGCCACGCCGTGAGTCGCAATATGTCGCCCCCTGGCAGTGTCGCTGCGAGGCTGCCTCCACGGCTACCTGCTGCACAGTTGTTTTTGCGAACAAATATGGAAGCTGCCATGCAAGTGTGCTGCAGCAGAAGTTTACACACTTTGAGTCCAAAAGTAAAATGTGCATTTGCGCCCTTTTTGGCCACTGTTGGCCTCAATTGCGTAGATAAAATGCCGACCGGGCTTGCAGCAAGTTCCGTTAATGTGGGATCGTTTTCCAAAAACATTTCATTGCCGCGAGATATGAAATACATGGGCTTCTGTGGACGTTCGCCAGGGATCTGAAAACATTTTGTTGCCGCAAGAATTCCGTACTTGTGAGATTTCGTTATCGGAGGTTCAACAATGGCTGTGTTCCAATTCGCCGACAGCTTGGCAGACAGCTTATGAAACAGTCTAACTAGACGTCGAAAGGATTAAAATTGGAACGGCGCCGCAGTCCCAAACTCAACACCGACGCAGACGACAGCCTCATACATGTTGAGAAACGCGAGCCGCAGGTTTCATAAATAATATTACCGTTATTATTACAAACATTACACAATTTAAAATTGAACGATGTTATCTTCACCGCTAGTAAATTATACTAAATATTTCAAGTAAAGAACAAGTGCGTTAATTCCAATATTATACGCAAAAAGATGGCGCTGGCGTCACTTATTAGTTTAGACAGGAAAGTAGCCTGCATCGTTGCTGACTTTGATGCCGTCTCCTCGAAGCAGTCTTCGTTGACTGCTTCATTCGAATTGGAACGGTGCTTAACACGGCGGGCTGTTCGCGAAGATGGCAACGAAGCCGCCTAAAAGGGAAATGGGAACGCACCCAATGGCGACCACCACTGGCTTGGCTTGGCTGCGCCAATGACCTGTTCTACATCGACAATTTTCCCAGACATAGTAGTTTTATCGCCAAAATAAACAAACAAAAAGCATATCGGGTGCCAGCACTGCGGAAGTCTGCTAATAACATTCAGTCAAAACAAGTTCTGCCCGAAATTTAGTCTGTTGTAGCCAATAGTCTGGTCTAGTTGCGTCCGTTATGAGCAGAGTGGATTCCACTTAAAATGCATAGGGACCAAACAAACCAACAGAAATGGTCTGTCGTAACCGGAAGTCCGTCGTTGCCAGATCCGCTGTAATGAGCGTAGACTGCAACAAAAATCCCAGGCCATCTCACTAACGTGAAACCTGGTGAGGAGCAAAGCATGCAGTGTACAAGTGTATTCTTAGCACATTGGAGTTTTTGCCAACGGAGATGAAACCGTTGGGGGGTAGAGACATACAGCTTTGCTGTAAAAGTCTCTTGTTTTTGAAGCACGAAGCTCTCTAGCACGAGGCGATAAACGAGTTCCCAGTTTTTTTTTTAGTACGCGCTATATTCTAGCGCGAGGTGCAAACAAGTTTCCTGGTGTTTTAGTACCGTGACTACATGAGACGAACGACGCTACGACGACGATGACAGGAGACACCAACAGCCCCAGCCCTGAAAGGGCTTCACCACTTAAAATGCCAGCTAGGTTTTGTCTCGTCACATCAGCAGCCCCCCACACCCCTCCCCCCTCTTTACGTCCACAGTGCAGCAGTGTAAACAATTAACACCACCATACTTTTTGTGTCTGCAGTTTCCCGTTCCCGCAACGAAACAGCCACGGGAAGGAGACCGATAAGTGAGAGACCACCGACCTGCTGCTGCTTGTGCCGGTGCGACAGTCGTCGCGACCGCATGATGCGGTCCCGCTCGTCGTGGTGCCGCTTGAGCCGGGCTGCCTGCTGCCGCCGGTCGTTCTCCAGGGCAGCGATGGCCAGGTGCAGCTGCCGCTGGGTCTCCAGGTCGTTCTGCAATCGGGACACAAGGCGGAACTGAGTGACGGTCTAGTAGAGCACAGTAAGTGCGGGCACACTGTTATCACACAATGCGTTGCTCCAAGCGAGTCTGACCGCACTAACCAGAGATAGCGACCTAACATTGCCCTGGTGATCACCATCAGCCCCGACAAGGAATGCCGATCATAATGATTGATGGTTTATGCACGCCTGCATCCCCACACAATCGAACATTGCAGTCCACGATCTATATAACTTGGTCGTCATTATTCGTCAAACTTATGGGGGACAACACTCGTCTTAAAACAACTTGTTTTAATTTTCAAGTAAACTCTGTGAAACTTGTCAGCCTTGCTGCTTTTGTTCCACTGACCTCAAATGTGCCATTATATTCCCAGTCAGTCAATTAGTTCTACAAATAATTAGAGATAATTAGCCATTTATACACAATACACAAAACAGTGTTTGCCATAAAACTGCAATCTTTATGTTTTCAAATACTATGAACCCTCGTGAATGCAATAATCGAAGCAGTTTCTGGATGTGTCGCTTGGAAGCAACTTTACAGTGCATTAAAGGAGCCATGAAGAAAAATACAAGTTGGGTTCATTAGAAAGACTGCTTAGTCCCGATAACAATGATACCAATATCATCGCAATCTTCGAACAAATAACGGAGATATTAAAGAAAACGTGTGAAGCAGTCGCAACCCCCTAGCCAATTTCCCGCAACTTTTCTACGACGTCACAGAACCTTGTTTGTGCGATTGGCGGCCGCCTAACTGACCTGTCGCGACGACACATGACTGGACGTCTGTAATGGGGCGTCTAGTTCCATTTGACCGCATCACTTGAACGATAACGTGCAGTTAACGCACTGAAAATGATGTTTTATTGTTGGCCCGTATGACGTCATTCTTGCTCATAACACGTCACTGTGGCGCAAAATTTGAAAGTTTGTAAATACTTCTTGCTTTTTTTTTCGTTAAAGAAACACCTTTTGTGGCTGTAATGGAGCTGAGTGAGATACTGAATCCTAGTTCTTTCAAATTACACGAAGCTTCATGGCTCGTTTAAACTTTGGTGGCACCAGTGGCAAGGAACCATTTTGAGTGCACATTTCAAACACCAAAGTTTAATGCACTATAAAATTGCACTGTAAATGCCCCGTAAAATAATGCCAGTTCCACGGTGAGGACACAGTGCTCTCCACAATGTTAAGGTTTCATCTCAAACAAAAAATGGTCATGGCTCCACTTTGGCCGTCCTAATCTGAACACACCCAAGAGTGCTTTCTGGGCAGCGGTTATGCCTGTAGCTCTGGCTACATGCATCAATTCGTGAACGCACCAGCGTCCAGTCGCCGCTCACCGGGCCGCGTGTGTGAAGTGATGTCACGAGTTTCTGACGAGCGTTGGAGACAGACGGCTACGTCACTTCTTTTTCACTCACGGAGTCATGTCGCGCTGATGTCCATTTGCTGCACACCGCTCCGTGGGCTGTTTCGTCGACGCGATAAATCAGATCAAATGGAAGTATGTTCCACGCGTTGCAGGCCGCTCATATTTCATCAGCCAGGGTATTATGTTGAGTAAAGGAAGCGAATTGTGTAATAATATTAAAACCAAAAATTGGTGTCAGCACCCTTTTACGAACAGAAAAAATCATTCGACATATGTTGAACACAGACACATGTGGGTTTGGCTTGCTGGGAATTGACTGCAGTGCCTTCCTTTTAAATGAACTTGAGGTGAAGAGTTGGGCTAGCTGGTTACGTGATAATGAAGGCATACAGCTAACGTTAAACAGGCCATCACAACAAAACAAAAGTGTGGGTTATTAAAAAGAAAAGACTGCTTTGTCCCAAGAACAAGTTACCAATTTCATCACAAACTTCAAACAAATAATAAGAGATATCGATGAAAACAGACAAGGCAGTGGTGACTCCCCAGCCATTTTTCTGCAACTTGTCTATGAGGTCACAGAATCTTGTTTGTGCAACTGGCGGCCACCGACCGCGATTGTCCCGTGGTTCCATTGATTGATTGTAGGGTTTAACGCGCCGACGCAATGCAGGCGATGAGGCGCGCCGTAGTGGAGGGCTCCGGATTAATTTTGACCACCTGGGGATCTTTATCGTGCGCCGAAATCTCATACACACGGGCGTTTTTGCTTTTCGCCTCCATCAGAAAAGCGGCCGCCGCGGCCGGGAATCGAACCCGCGAACTCGTGCTCAGCAGCGCAACGCCTTAGATACTGAGCCACCGCGGTGGGTTCCCGTGGTTCCATTTGTTTTTACCACTTGAATGGCAACGTGCCGTTGGCACACTCATAACAATGTTTTAGTGCTCGCCTGCATTTCGTCACTCCTGCCTGTATTATATCACCAGGGGTGAGACAGCCCAAAGAGATTTGGGAGCAGTTTTCGGAGCAGCAAAATTTCGATTTTGGAGCAGAAGAATCTTGATTTGGAGCAGTTAGGGACATTTAATACATCGTCTTGTGAGCTTAAAAAGGTCATAATTTCAGCAATTTGAAGGGTCAAGTAGACATTCCAATCAGTTTTGAATACATAGAACCCAAACAGCCTTACGTGAAAGAATTTTTTAAGAGTATCACAAAGTTCTAACTGCACTACCTTCTTCCTAACTAGTGATATTGTGTTGCGGCTGTACGCAACACTGACAACAAAACTGCCACTAACATTATCAAATTTAAGGGCTCTGCAATTGTGTCGTGTTTTTTTACCGTTTCAATGCTAAAATTATTATTTTTGTAATTTCAGGCTGCGTTTTATGAACAAGTGCAGTCACAGCAACCGCTGGGCAACTTCGAGCTAACGGTCGCATAGCCCAACCAGCTAGCCTACCCATTTCAGTCCCCGGGGCACACGTTCACCCCATGGTCATTCGAGTAGCGTTACTGTTTAACCACCTAGATTTTGGCATTAAATTTCACTTCGCATACATCAAGTGTTATTAGTCGCGTGCTGTGGCAAACATGCAGTCCTGCAGCTATTGGGCACTGCCTGAACAGGTCGCGGCGCTGCAGCAAAGCCCGCAACTTTCGTGTCGACCACTCCATCCCCGAGGCTCGTGATCGCGCTTCGAAGCACAGCAACACCTCAGCATTTTATAACAGCACAACGAGCGAAAAAGTTAACTTCACGAATCCGATTATAGACGCACGCACCGCGTTTCGCACTCAAGGACAAACCACGCCGAAGTCGTAGGCCCCACATTTCAATGAGCTTTTTTTTGAGCCGCGCACCTTCTCGTAATTTCGCACCAATCTCAAACCATATCCACGCGTTAACGTCACTGTTCAGAGCCACAACTGATAGAATGAATAGACTGTAACCGAGCTGATAGCGTAAAATAAACCAGGGAAAATATCGGCGATGCGCACTGAGCGCATGAAGTAGGCAGTAGCAGCCGGATCAGGCGGCGGCGTGCTTGGTTTCAGATTTAGGTGTGTATAACATGGACTAAACAAAATAATTACTTCTGTAACGCTTATTAATTCCAAAATTATTACGCAGCGTGCCACAGCCGGTTATATCTATTCCTCTTAGGCGGATAAGCATCTATATAAAAAAAAAAAAAAAAAAAAAAAAAAAGAAAGGCTATTCAGAACCGAGAATACTCATTATAATTTACAACATTTTTGTACGGCAACAGTGCACGCTGGATTTGTTGCATTTGAAGCCGTCAAGGAGCACGCAAGATAGCCGCCGGGCACGCGCCGCGTTCGCACATCACGCACTGCAGCGCTCTGTCCCGCATTCACTCCTGCGAAGCCTCTTCCGAACGCGCACTCATGCATGCTTTCCATGCATGAAATTAAAGTTTACAGCATTATATGCCGGCCCAGTCGTTCGCAGTACTACGTGCGATGTTTCCTTGCGGGCCTACGGGGCTACGTACGCGAAAGCTCGTTTGCGGCGTCCCTACCGTGGTTACGACAGCAGCGCCACCGCAAGCGGCCGCCCTTGTCGACATCGGCGGCTTCAGTCCGGCCGGGCCTCTGAGCACACTACCCCTATTCTAGTTCACTATACGCCTCGAGCGCGGCCTGTAGGGGCGCCACTGAAATCCCCCTAGCGGCCCGTTTCGAAAGCAGGCGCGGGAGTCCGCGCCCCGCTCCCCAGTGCCGCCGCTGCTTTTGCGGCACGTTCACGACTGAGATTTACCGTTTGTGAGTGTTTGAAATTCATGTTTCTGTGGAGCAGTCACTCTGCTCACAAATGGGGTGTGTTTACGAGAGTGTAAATGTTTCCGACGAAATCTTAGTGTGGTATTTTCGGTCTGTATAAGCGCCAGGTGTGTGTCACAGGCCAGCGTCGCGGAATCGGCGTATGATGGAGCCGATTGTAGTTACACTGACCTGAATTTACTAGCCGTGTCTCCGTAACCACCGGTTCCCCAGATGTTCATGCTACGGCTATACACTACGATTTAAATCGGTTTTGTGCGCTTACATAATCAGCGGAGCACTCATACCTGACAGCACACCAGTTACGTTTGCCAATATTATACCCCAGATATTGATCGCCACCATTTACAAGCCAGTCTGTGTTAATTTCGGAAATATTCAACAAAAGTACGATGGACAATGCATAATTATACTCGGGGATCAGCACACGACAGAGTCGTCTTGTCGTGAGGTGCGCGCCCGCAGACCTTCATCTGCTACATATATCCTCTGCGAGCAGCGCGGAGACGGGCTTACAATATAATCCGCGTCCGCGACTAAATGCTTCTTCGAAATATCGTCATATGGCACAGGGAGCCTGCAGAATAAACCAGAAACTGAAATCAGAGGGCCTTATCACATACCACACTCTTCCAACGACACATTTCATCGCTTGTTGAACAGCCTACCCTGTATACTTCCAAAAATGCATCCGCCGTACGATCAGCTCTTCGTTGAAGTAGAAAAACAAAAGGAAAGTGAACGCGAGATTGATGTGTGGGATTACTAAAACGTTCATTGCTTGATTCCGCTCCGCATTTGTACACAGCGTCCCCTCCCCCCCCCCCCCCCCCCCCACACCGATTTCTCGCGAAATAGCAGTGCATTTCGCGTATAGTTGGTCTAGTGAAACCTACCTGGCTTAAGTTTAGACGAACGTCTTTAGCATGCCAGAAGCTGCACTGTTTTTTTTTTCTAATTTACGTTAGAGCTTTGTTTCTAAATTCCGCATTGGCATAGCATTTATTTTCTGTGGTTTCGTTTCCTTGGTTCTTGCTATATGGCGTGTGTGGGCACATATTTAACGACGCACAGGCTTGGAATATACTTTACATTCTCGCATGGTTTATATTCTTATAAAAGGCATAAGTTATTGTCCGGGATTGGGTAATCACTAATCACATCCCCGAAACATATTTTTCTGCGGCGTATATATGCGAAACGAAGCCGCATTCGTTGTCCACGCTGCAAAATGACGCCAACCTCTCATTGTGCCAGTATCAGGCCTAACGAGGCGTCAGTAGAATTCATTTGTGCCTGATGTTTTGGAGGTGACATGGGTGATATGTTGCTGCCGTCGCCGACGCCCGGGAAAAGCGGCGACGAAGCGCGCAGAACCGCGTCCCCGGGTAGCTCTTGCAGGCGATCGCGTACTCTACGAAGACGCAGCTGCTTTTTAAGTGACCTAAACGTAATCTTTGCCTATAGTCGTCACCATAACAAGTTTTTTTTAGGGCGCGGAAAGGCGAAAAGAAGCGAAACAGAACCAAACACTGCACGAGCCCCTATCAGTCACGCAGCGCAAATCCCGTCAACGCCGCGGAGAAGCGGCGGCAGGTGGCGCAGCGATCGCGAAGCTCGAGGCGTATATCCGTGCCTTTCAGACTCTTCTGGAGCAGTTTGGCGCAATTTTCGCAATTTTCATGCTTTTGGAGCAGCTTGGCGCAGGAAAATGGAATTGTATCAAAAAGGCGCAATATGCGCAGCTGTCTCACCTCTGTATCACTGTTCTTAAAATTTTGAAGTTCTTAAATATTTCTTGCATTTTCTGTTGCTTTTTTCAGTTAGAAAAATGTGGCTGGAACAGTGCTGAGTGAGTTACCAAGGGCTGGTTCTTTCAAACTAAACAAAGAAGCTGCCTTCCCAGCCCCTTTAAGGGGGAGAACACTGATCTTGAGAACCAAAAATTTGAAAAAAAAAAAAAAAAAAAAAAATTGTAATAATTTTATTTCCAGTCTACAGCATAGAGTTTCTCACTAGCTTACCTAGAGTGGAATTTTATTTTAAGCTTACCTAGAGTGGCGCTAGCGTCAACGTGATTCGCAGGAAGCGCTCTACGCCTCCATGAGTGCCGCCATAGGGGTAGTTCGGCCGGAAGTTCGGCATGGCATGGCCGGCAATGACTTCGTGGCTACGCAAATTGAGTTTTTGTTTAAAAAATTGCTGCCGAAAGTGCCGGTGTCAACAAATTTTGTTTTGTGTAAGGCACTGTGTTCGATGTCTGATGCTGCAAAACAAATTAGAGGGTTACAAAGAAAAGAAAAAAAAGTAGAAGTCCTGCCTTTGGCTCACGCTGCCAGATACAGCGGGCCGTCTCGGATATATTTTTAAGTTATTACATTCTTCAAACTGGGTGAGGTTTTCTTTGATTTTTTGTAATATTTAGCTGAAAAAAATTATTTATATTGTCTAAAGCTGTGTTCTTGCTCCCTCTCATTAGTCTCATTATCGTATGCTACGCGCCTTGGCAGGCGATGCAGCATTACCGATGTGAGAATGATATAATCTCGTTGTATTTATTTGTTTTGTCTAAGCAGGTATAAATTAACGTAGAAGTGAAGCCTGTTACCGCAAGTAAGTCTTCAAGTACGCGCGCAAAGCATTATGAAATTGCATGAATGCTTCAAATGGCAAATAAATACTGGCTTGTCGAGTTGTTATGTATGTTGCCCCATTGCGGCTGCCAAGGCAGTGCATGCTTCAAGGAGTAAGTAAACGCAGCGGCAGCGACAAACGATGCAAAAATCGTAACTGAATGTGTGCTGAAAACGGATAGTGTGGGCTAGCGTAGCTTATTTTGTGGCTGTAGTGTGGGCGGCGGTGGCAAGCGGTATAATGCGGTATATAACAGGCCGCTGGGACCCTCACTCGCTTTTTGCTGGCCAGAAGCAGCCCACAAGCGAGCGGCAGCGGTACAGTGAACTGTAGCGACGAGCGATGATGACAGAGTACATTGGCGGCAGTGTATTAATTTTTTTTTCGCTTGTCACTGTCACCCAGTGCACTCTGCTGTTGTACCTTTTGAGTTACGTTTTCGGCATCGCTTGTCGCCGTCACTGCATGTGGTCACCCCTTCGTCTTAAGAAACTCGCCGCTAACGCGAGCACATGCGTTAAGTGATAATCACGCTGTTATTTAGACATATGTGTGATAGCCATTGAATGCCAGAAAGTGGCATCCCGAAAACGGTAAAGCATACTGAAAAACAGAACTAACAAGCACTTCCGAGCCGAGAAGCCTAATCCATAGCCCTTTGTACTAGCCACTTGCTGCCAATGCGATTCGCACGCTACCCACAATTCCCATGTCGGCGTACGATCGCAGCGACACTTTCCGCTCTAGGTAATATTAAGAAACTCTATGGTCTACAGGTCCCAAAGAATGTACCTACGAAATATCATAGCTGTTCCATAAGTATTCACAAAGCTGTTGCCCTTTTAAGTCGCCTAAATGACCATTCTTGCCCATGTTTCCAAACTTCGTGCCCTGTTTTCTTAGAACCAACTTTTTCCCACATGGTCAGCCGTCTGGTATAATATCTTGGGATGTACTCGCTCGATTTGCATCATTTTTGCTGCATCCAAAAGCCTATGAACTGAACAGGGCAATAAAACCACAAGAGTATGGAATTCCTTTTTGCTGGCACAAGATTTCATGCAGTTAACTTTACAAAAAACATTGGTAATTGAGGACCTGACATTCATGAAGTTTACAGCGTTCGCAGAAACAAGGCTAAAATTACTGCTGTGGTATGGTTGCGCTCCCTGGTCCTTCCAGAACACAAAGGAATAAGAAGTATTCAAGTATTTCATACGTAGATAATGAAAATGCCTGAAACGGAATCATAAGCTTCATACGCAAAGCTCAAGCACATAGGTTAAAAAATAACAAAAATGTCCACAAGGACAGTGTCCCGCTTTAAAGGGACCCTGCAACCCTCTTTGAGCAGTGCAAGTAAACCTGCGCGACGTTTAGATTACACTGCCAGGAATACCTGAGCCAAATATTACACGTGCACGTGAAGCGGTGAGCGCGCAAATCGATGTGAAAGACGCGGAAAAACCAACCGCTCTCTCTTCAGTTGTCCTCATTATGCAACCCCTGGCATGACCTAAGGGACGTCACATAGGCCATGGCTGCCCGATCGGCTGTCACTGGTCAACTTCGCGGCTAGATTCTCCCATTTCCGTCGTCGTCATCGCTGTGTACGCACCTCTTCTATGCCTGAACCTGTAGGCACAGTTTTGCCGTTTCTTTTGTGTTTGAGTGCGCGCGGAGTTTGAGTGATGAGCTCAATACTTCCCTTTCAACGGGACTACTCGACTACAAACGTTTATTGTTCCAAAAACGCCCTACCAGCCCGAGCGCGCACTTGCGAGCAGGCACCCATGCCTGCTTTTTTGTGGCACCAGACCGGAAATAGGCCCCTCCGCGTTGCGGAGAAAAGGAGAAAACTACCCGGCATGTGATATATCGAAGACCGCCGAAGAGAACGCCGCGAGCCGCCCCCCTCTCCGGGAGAGAGCGCGCAGCTTTCGTTGCGTTGTCCGCGATCGAGTTGAGAGGGAGCGATTAGGCGCGATTTCTCATCGCGCGTAGTTTCGTTAATTGTAAACGGATTTTCATAATTCTTGGGGGAGGAGATTTGCGGGACAATAGACTTTATCCCGAAATACATTACTAGTAGTCGATGGCAAGTGTTGCAGGGTCCCTTTAAAAGATTGAACACGGGAGAGGATTACAGAGGAGTTCTAGTGGCCGTCCTGCGTTTTCCTCCAGTGTGTGTCGAGTGTATTTCCTCCCCTCTTGTGTGCCGTCTTTTAATGACACCAATACGTCTTCATTATTCATAAAATGGACATGCCACCACTGTACCCTTCCCATTGCAGAGTGCACCGTGCCTAAAGTGTCCTCACCAGACGGCGAGAGTGTGCCAAGTCCCTCTGCAGCGCCTGCAGCTTCTGGGCGTGCCTCTGGAGAAGCTCCTCGTGCTCGCGCTGCAGCCGGTCCGCATCCGTAGCCACATCCGCAGCCGAAGACGAAGCCCGCACCACAAACCGCACGTGCTGCTCGTGCAGACGCTGGAGAACGCGCTCCGCGTGCGGAGACAGGTCGGCCGTGTCTGTGGAAGAACCTTCCGCCGAAGGCTCCACTGGTGATAAAAAAATACAGTGCATTTTAAATAAAAAGGTTAGAACTCGTGTTTTAGTCGCCTAAGCTGCACCATACTGTACGGCTACGGATTAATTCATCCCACCCAAGGATTGTTAATAATGCGCTCCAAATTCCTTCCACAAAGGTGTTTTTGTTCTACTTATATTTTCACTTACATCAGAGAAATGGTTGTGGCTGTGCTTCAAAATCAAAACTATGACCTTGCGTTCAGCGCAGCACAGCGCCTCCCCTCCCGATCCACTGGGCTGGGTGACAACCTGACAGCACACTCAGCCTTGTTTCGTATCACCTCCGATTTCATGCGTCCCTCCAATGATGTCGGCAGAGGGACAGATAACATCATGACAGCGACGGCAACAAGATGTGTGGAAGTCACACAGCTTACATAACTGTAGTTAGTACCCATCGTTATCAACATCATCAGGCCATTTGTGATTACTGAAGGACGAAGGCCTTTCACACAATCCCCCAGTCATTACCATCTCCATCCAATGACTCAATGGTCTTGCCTTTACTTCTAGTCCTGTCCCTGATGGTCCACTGGCCATCAGGTCTCCCCATCACATGTGCCCAACCCAAGCCCACATCTTCCTCTTAATTTGAAGCTGGGATGTCTTCCACGCGAGTTGGTTCTCTAAATACAGTGGAACCACGTTTTAAAAAAGTATTATCGGGACAGTAACTTAGTTCGTTAAATCCGATATTTTGTGACAGTAGAGCTAAAAATGGGCTTCAAACCACCCCCGCAAAAATCCTTATACAAAAACACATTATTTTAATCTTCGAACCTACTATAACCAAGGTAGCCCTTATCTTTCCTTTTGTAACATTTCAAGGTCAATGAACCAGGAACATAAGTACATGAAATTACAACAGAACAAAGTCCATTTGACAAAACAGGCCTCGTTCCTTATTTTTCGATGAAGGACGTGATCTTGTCTGGGGGCCATTCCCAGCACTGAGCAGGATGTTTTCCACAGTGTCCACAACAAAGGGGCCTTTTCTACTTCTGCAGTTTCGGACGCCGGTAGTTTTTCCCAAATAGCTTCCGCCAACGGTCAAATATTTCTTCGTTATATCCGATAGGGCTCTCACAGTTTTATATCATTATAAAAGAATAAGTTCATTGAAATGAAGTGTGACCAACCAAAGTTCTATTTAATTCGCTATAGCCGATAATTCCTATGTCAGTGTTTGTTATAACAAGGTCCAACTGTACAAATTCTCGTCTCCTATCTGAGCATTACTCCTATCATCTTTATCCATTTCCCCGTTGGGATGACCTGATTTTTCCTGCACCCAAACTAGAACCATCTACTGCAGTGATCCCAAATGTAACAGCTGTAGCCAAATGTGGAAGAGTAAATGCAACACTGATTGATTGATTTTGATTTGATTTGATTTATTGTAGGGTTTAAGCGCCGACGCAACCAGGCGATGAGGGCGCCGTAGTGGAGGGCTCGGATTAATTTTGACCACCTGGGGATCTTTAACGTGCGCCGAAATCTCGTACACACGGGCGTTTTTGCTTTTCGCCTCCATCAAAAAAAGCGGCCGCCGTCCCCGGGAATCGAACCCGCGACCTCGTGCTCAGCAGCGCAACGCCTTGGCCACTAAGCCACCGTGGCGGGTTACAACACTGATTGATATAATTATGTGCACTGCCGCATTCCACTGCTGCAGTGCCTGTAATGCTCAGCTTTCCCGTGAAGGATTCGTTTGCTGTCGGCTGAGCTCAGACTTGTGACTCGCAGGCAGTTTGCACGCACTTTGATCTTTGACGCTTGGACTTGATTGCAGTGGCTTTGACTTTGGCACTTTGCCATTTGATTTTTGCACGCAAAAAGCTTAGCGTTTCAACCATCGTTGTCGTTAGATGGAGGGGCTTCTGATTTTAAATTTGTTTATTAACTAGACTATTTGCTTGAAGGCTGAGACAAAATTGGTACTTTGTTATTAGGATAAAAAAGTTTTTTAATGAATACTTTGTTATTGAAACAAAGCAGCCTTTTTAAACTGCAACTTTTTTATTAAAACAAAGCAGCTTTTTTAATTGGTACTTTGTTATTAGGACAAAGCCACTTTTTTTAAATTGTAACTTTGTAAGCCGCTTTTTTTTTTCAAATTGATACTTCCTTATTGAAACAAAGCAGCTTTTTTAATTGGTACTTTGCTATTGGGACAAAGCAGTTTTTTTTTTTTTTCAGTCAAACTGCTATACCGTTTTTATGAACACATTAAATGTGCTTGAGTCCAGAATTTGTGAGCGCAAAGACAAGCACAAGCTCAACCAAAATGCAAGTTTTTGTCTGACAGTGCTTACAGCACAAAACTCGGCACAAAATAGATATTTTGGAAGCGTGCACCATACCGTCCACTTCGGATCGAAGCCTTTTCCTCCTGGGGGTCCCACCGCTACCACGCCTTGCAGCTTGAAGAGATGGTGACAGCAGGACTGCATTGTATGAGGGAAAAAAAAAGACTAAGCAAAGAAGCAAAGAATGAAGAATAACCAAACCCCCAAAGGGAAAAGAAAAGAAAGAAAAGACGCCCCAAACCTTCATGGAAATTTTTAATGCCCAAAGTTTCCAACCCCCTCAAAAATGAAATCGTGGGGTTTTCCCGAAAAACCAGTAAAAAATTTAAATTTTATAAATCTTCAAAGGGGGTTGGGGTTCCCAAAACGAATTTAAAACTTTTTTGGGGGGGCCCCAAAATTAAAAACCTTTTTAAAGGACTTTTTCCCCTTTCCTTTCCCAAAAGTCGTTTCTTTTAAAAGAAAAAGGGGTAAAAAAGTTATTAAGGGAAAAACCAAAAAACTCTCTTGCCATATTTTTTGACTGACTTTGGTTTACACAAATCCATTACTTGTTTTTTATCATTAAAACTCGTAAAGACATCAACAAAGTTGGGCTTTGCAAAAGTTGTTAAACAATTTTGCATTTCAAACCTGAGCATCAACCTTAAATTCCGGCAGCTTGGTTTCGTGCACAAAACAAAATTTCTTTTTTTTTGTCAGAATTTCTTTCTTTTGCAATGAAGCCATGGTTGCGTACACCAGTGAGAGGGGCCCCAAAGTTGGGCATCTGCCCTTTCGGCAAGAATTTTCAACAACCTCCAAAAATTTCAACAAGAACTATCATGGTTTACAACAAATTTCCCTGAAGAGGTCCACTATTTTGAATGTTTTTTATTAAAAATTCCCAAATGAAATTAGCAAACTCTATTGCACTGTGCGAACACAAATATTGAATAATATTTTGTGTAAATTTAATGGTTTGAAAAAATATTGAAGCATTTTGTGCAAGTTGGGGTTTAGCAAAAACTTTTTACGATTATTTCATGTTACATCTAATTCGAAAGGCGACAAAGTGCAACAAGGTTGTTCCATCCCTTTAGCCTGTTATCCGAATTCAGCTGCCCAACCCCATTCATTGCTGAAAACTAAGAAATTTGGCACCCCTTGCTTATGCATTTTTTTCCATTAAACTTGGAAAACTGTATGATGAAAACTCTATTTTTAAATATTTGTTCAATAAAAATTTGATATTTTTATCAGCGACTGAAATTTGCAATTATCCATTTTCATGGCAGTAGATTCAAATTTTTTCCCCACAGAATGTAGTCAAATTATTAAGGACCAACACTTAACCCCCTTTCGCTTTCACGATGTCTGGAAATATGGAGCAGTTGTTTCATAAGGAGCACACTCTTGTCTATTTTTTTTCAGCTTGTTATCACTTGCGTTCTTTGAACTGTTTTCATGTTTCCAACGCAACGCCAACACATGCTGCGACCCTGCCTGTGAGGAAAGTCTTCACAAATGTTTAGCGCCTTATAAGGTAATGTTCCAAGACGTTCATAGACGTTTATGAAGTTTAGAACGTGCTGCCATTGGGAGCGATGATAAACGAAGTGACAGTGCAAAAAAGTGGACAATCCGGTACTCCCAATCTGCTCCCCCCAGGTTGTTTACAAACGAACTTGGATCTCAATGCAACTATAAGAAACTGCTTATTTTTATACTCTTCACCTTGGTTTTTTAAAATCATTTTATGTTCCTTCTAAGTGCTAACATGGCTTTTAATGGCTAAGGGAAAAATTCAAAGCAAAACCGAAAAAATTATTTAAATTTTTATTCAGGGGGTGATCGAAGGTGCGAAACATTAAAACGTTCGGGTCCCCGACAAGTGGCCTCAATTGCCATTTGCACTGCATGTTTAGCGCCTGTTATGGACCCACGTGCTGTTGTTTTACAAACTGAAACGCAAACTAAACAGAAACATGACTACACTCAAGCAGAACCAAAACACTCCCAGATAACGCACTTCCTTTTCACCACAAACGGCACCAAACCCTTTTTAGCTGACGGATGCTCTTGGGAAACTTAGACTTAAACACTAAAGGGACTTACTACTATCAAAGTGGGCTGAAGTTGCAGAACAGTGCAGGTTGAAAGCACCATTCTCAAGAGACTTCTATGCAAACAGGTCTGAGTTTCCATTGCACGCACCAAGTTTTAAGGGTTGACGTGCAGCCCCTCTGTTGCATCGAGACTTTGCCTTTCAGTGGGTAGGTAACACTGAATGATTTCATTTTTACTTGTTAAAAAATTTACTGACTGCACCAGTGCAAGCCTCAAATTTACAAGCCCCAAAGAGTACTTAATTCTGAGAAATGGGTATAAATGTGCTCGAGCTGCCCAGAGCCGCCATTTTAAAAATAAATAAGAAGGCTACGTACCTGATTTCTTGACTGTACGAAGCCGTGTGCGAACTGGCCTGTCTGCATCGGCATTCTGGTTAGAAAAAAAAAAAAATAACATGAAAAAAAGGGGACCACAGTGTGCGGCAGCTTGTCAGGAAAGCGCAACACAAATATCAGCGTCATCAGAGATCTTCGGAGTCATCGACAGTCCAAACTTAAACCTTAACAATGAGCCAATACCAACCAGTTCTTCTGAGCAGAAAAAAGACAGAACTCTCTTAACACATCGTCCACACTGTGAAAGTAGAAGGAACACAATGCACGCAAAGAAATAAAAAGAAAAAGAAAGAAAATAATGCAGAAGCCACATGGAAAAAAGAAAGAAACAGGTGAATTGAAAACTTCAGACTAGTAGAAATTTGCGGAACTTCATGCGCACACCTTGTCGGTTGCTGCTAGCCGTTGCCTGATCTCTGCCATCGTCGCTTTCAGCCGCTCCACATCGATGTCGGATTCCGTCGGCTCGTCTTCTGGCTTTGGTGAGCCTCGAAGCCAGTATGGACTCCCCTGCCTCCTCCTTTGCCCGGGATAGGTTCTCATCCCAGGCTGACTCCCAACACCATGCGCGAACCTCTTGGCATCAGTTTGGTCCAGACAGGACTCGGCCGTCTCGTAAGCCGAGCTAGCCGGGCACGAAGCCGTATCCGAGTCAATTCGTTGATGTCCAGGAGGGATGGGACTGGGGTGAGCAGGCTCCAAGGTTGATGGGCCATGTCCCATGCGTCGGGAGCGTTCTCTGGCAGCCACATAGTTGCAGAGGAAGCAAGATGTCTCACTGTATGGCGAGTCCGAATCATCAATTGGGGTAGAGCGGCCTGTTATGCTCCCATTGCAGCACCGACAGACGTTACCTGCACGATGACAGAGCAAAATTCAGGAACAAGTGACAGTGCAAAGTTGGTACGGCACTAGTACTGCAAGCTTCCTGTTTCTCACTGAAACATGCTTTACCCCGTTCGTTACGGCTTAAAAATGGCAATTTTTGGGGGCTTCCACAAAAAAATTTTTTTCTCTTGAGCAACAGGACACATTTAGCATTGTTATACATGAAATTGTAGCTTGTAGTTTCCTTTCAAATGCATAGCAGCAGCATTGTGAGAGCTACAATTCTGGAGTTTAGTTGTCAAATAAACAGAAAAAAATTGCACAAAAAAGTATAAACACATTAGAAAAAAGGAGATTGCACTACACCAGAAAATTATTTTAGGAATCTGAAATATACAAGTTGTTCCTACGTTCCTTAGCTATCATTAAATATATACATCAATCCTGTACACCATGTTCTGTACACCATGTTTGAGTGGCACAGCCTGAAAGCAAAGGTAAACATTGCAAGTGGAGCAGGACGCTGGTTCTGCTTTCTGCCTTCGTTCTTCGTAGCAGATCTTGCAATTGCTTGCCTTCTCCTCCTTTTATTGGTGGTTGTACAGGGTCCAGGGGCAAAAAGGGGGTGTGTCCTTGTTACACTTGTTCACTCAAATATCCGCTTCATCGGAACTAAATCCGACGCTCCCCCGTTGTTGCTGCAGTCATCACTGATTGATTGATTGTAGGGTTTAATGCGCGACGCAATGCGGCAATGAGGCGGCCGTATGGAGGGCTCAGGATTAATTTTAACCACCTGGGGATCTTTAACGTGCGCCGAAATCTCGTACATACGGGCGTTGTTGCTTTTCGCCTCCACCGAAAAGGCCACCGCGGCCGGGAATCGAAAACCCCGACCTCGTGCTCAGCAGCGCAAGCCTTAGCCCCTGAGCCACCGCGGCGGGTCTGGAGTCATCACTGCTGTTTGGGTCAGAACAAGCAGCAGCAGCAGCTTCCAAAGTCCCAGCGACAATAGAAAACCTTTGCAGAGCGCAGCGTGAAGTGGACACAACTTCTGCCCAACTCGGAGCTACCTTGAGTTCAAATTTCTCCCGCAAAGCGACCTCCGCTCCCGAAATGTAAACAAATGAAACTGAAAATGAAAAAGGAGTCGCCCATAAATACGTCAGATGGCAACAGTTGTCTGCAAGGCACTGTCTTGAGTTTTCACAGGGGGTTTGAAGTCATCGGAACTTCATGTCCCATGACGGCACCGTAAGAAAGGGTTATAATCAGTGGCAGACGTATTCAATCTTTGCAACAAACAAATAATGCAGGGTGGACCGATTGAGGTCAAAAACAATTGTCTCAATAAAATGATGAAAGAAAGCTTACAGACACATTTACTTGTTTGGCAATCTTGGAACGCAAGTCTCAAAATCTGACTTCGCCATCACTCAAACGTGGTCAAGCCCAGCCCTGACCTGTTTGCGGTTTGTAAGCCAAGTTGTGTGCTTGCGCCCAATACGACGCACTGTGTTACACATACAAAGCCCTAGTCCTTTTATCCATTGGCTAAAATAACAATGCATTTGAGGCACTAAAATTTCAAAACAAAAACAAGGATGTTACTTGGCTACAAGCAAAGTATTTAACATCATGCACTGCTGAAGCCTCCAGCTGTTTTAAGACAGCTGGCAAGGTCTGTGTTCCTTGAAAAACATTTCTGTTCAAGCTCAACACGCTTGGCGCACATATAATCTTAAGGAGACGTTAGGCTTAAATTCGTCCATTTTGCACTCGCAAACTAAATCTCCCACTTATAGCAAACATCATAGACAACACTTTCTTGCACGTAATAACAGCTGCCCAACAAGCTAGTTATTTTCAATGCTTTCGCACACAGTCACAACAATCATACTTGCAAACTGAAAAAGGTGAGCGGTACAAAGTTCTCTTGGTGCACCTCCATTTGATCACAAAGTGTAAAATATGCCTCCCTCTAGCATTGCTGGCTTGGCGAGAAGGGAAAAAAATAGGAATTGCACACTACATAAACGTCACAAAATCCCTCCTTTCTTCGCGCTCTATTTCGATCCTGGTACCAGTATTGCAGACTACCAGTGAAGACTATAAATCAGTGAAAACACTGCAAGACCACTGAGCTGCTTACATGTGTGGTGCTGCAAAAGCTGGGCTATGCAGTTATTTAGATGGTGTTAACAAGACACCACAAAGTTGCCAATGCTCTTCCCTGTGGAGTCCCAAGTTTCTTGGGTGTCCATACCAAAAATTGTTCTAGACCATTGTACTGTAACAAAAAATGCTCCCAAAAATGAACAGCTAAAACCCGTTACAGAGGCCATAAAGAAAATACAGTGGAATCTCGATGATATGATTCTGGCTGATTGAAATTTCAGGATGATATGAATTTCTGAGAAGTCCCGGCGAAATTGCATTGTTTGGAATGAGCAAAACTACTTCAGCTGTTACGAACGAACCTGCACGGCCGGGAGGATGATACGAACGAGCCGGCAAGGCGCCCGACTGCCGAGCGAGCAAGCGACGGCGACATACGGGCTCTCTCTCCCGTCTTTGTCGCTCTTTCTCCGCGAACGGCCGGGCTGTTGTTGTGTCAGTTTCTGGCATCTACGAGATGCCAAAAACTGAGTGGGAGACCATGCCTTCGGAATGTGCTCCTCTTTGCAGTTGCCGTCGTCTACTCCTGGTGGATGTTCGGTCGGCGAGATGTGTGTGCGAGGTTTTTAGCGTAAATGAGCTTCTCCCAACCAAATCAACCAGGCTGCTGTCAACTATGGCATGCAAAAGGAAAGCCCTTTTCTTCAAGAAGAAGCCAGAGATTCTGAATAAAGCCAACAGTGAACCGAAAACGAAGCGCAGCGACTTGGCGCAAAAGAGTTCGGCTTGCCGCCGTCAATGCTGTGCACCATTGTTGGGCAACGAGATGCGATTTTGTGATTTTGTAAAACGTGAAGCACTTCGGCGAGAACGTCAAGCCGGCCAAGACAGCCCAGCGTGTCAATCTTGAAGACATCTCCTGACGTGGTTCACGGAAGTAACTGCGGCTGGAGTGAACATTGACGGAAAAGTGCTCTGGGAGAAAGCCGACGACGTCGCCCTTTCGCTTCGATTGAAAACTTTCAGGCCTCCGGCAGGTGGGTTCACCATTTTGAGCAGGGGCATGGTCTTGTATACAAAACCGTATGCGGCGAAGAAAAGAAGGTGGATGACTCAGTGGTAAGCGACTGGATGGCCGACACGCTGCCGGCGCTTCTATCGGAGTATGAAGCACAAGACGCATTGAAGAGTGCTTGGCATGGAATGCTCAGTGGACGTTTCGTCACCGTCGACGACGATCTCGCCACTCGTGGTGTCCACACAATCAAGGACATCGTCGATGAGATGAAGGAGCCACAGCAGCAGTCAGACAGTGACGGCGAGGAACTAGACGGGTTTAAAAATTCTTTTTTTCCTTATACCAAGAAGTGTGGAATAGACTTCCAGAGTATGCTGTTGCTAGTTCCAATGTCAAAGCGTTTGAGTGTTTGCTAGAATTGTTCTACCGGCAACACGAAACCTAATGTATGTTTTGCCATTGTGTATTGTTTTCTTGTTTGTACTCCTCCCTGTAATGACCCTCAGTGAGGGTTACAGTATCAATAACTAAAAAATAAAAAAAAGTGAACTAGCACCGTCGACAAACAAAACCCTGCATGCCCTTGACGTGTTGTAGCATGCAGTGAGCTTGGGCACTGTGAGTGAGGAGACGAGCGCCAAATTTTATGCGCTTTAGAGAGGACTGCTCGGCAACATGGATGTGTAAAAAAAGCTGAAAAGCATCACAGATTTCTTCGCGCGAAAGTAAGAAAAGAAATAAACGAAACCCTTTTTTTTTTCTGGTGCTCCGTTTTTTGGTCTTTGTTGGTTCACACGAATTTCGGATGATACAAATATTTTTTGCAGTCCCGCGAGATTTGTATCATCGAGATTCCACTTTAAGTTTCTGTTCAATTTGAAGAACTTGCCATGGTAACTAATCAACTCCATTACCTTGCAAGAACACTTTTTAAACTAAAAAACACAAGAAATATTGAGTAACTGTCAAATTTCATGCCACAGTGAAGTAATAAGGGAAGAAGTGACGTAATAAAGGCCAGCACTAAAAAAATTAAAGCCATTCCACTCAATGTGAAAGCTGTCGGAAGTGCAGAGCAGTGATTCGCCATAATGGGCTGTAGCGCCGTTATCCGCTCACTGCTACCACCCATGCAATTCAAATTTCCCGCCTTCGCAGCGCTCGTGTGCCCCCTGCCTGAAACTGAGTCAGTGGAAGTTCTGTTCTTTTTATGCTTGCTTTCCCCCCACACGTTCCAGCATTGCACTGCCACTTTTTTTCGCGTACTATCGTAAAAACCAACCCAACCAGCATTACTAACTAAATGAACGCGGGTGCTGCCGGTTAGTTGCGCATATTTTGCCTCAAATGCACCTACAGTTTTCTTTGGGCTAAACAAGGGGAAGATGTATGACAAGCACCAGCGGTAAAAGAGTTTCGAACGCTTATGACTCATGAATGCTTGGCTTTCAAAGCCTCTCGGTTACGCCGCGATGACAGAACGCCGTGTGGTTCTACTTGGGTCCAGCGAGCGAGCTACGATGACAAGGCGAGCCCCTAAAGTGCTCTGCACTGAAAACGAAGTTACCAGTGTGTTAACTGGACGTCAGCATTCTAGTGAAGCAATCAAATGGAACCAGAGGCCCCAGTGAAATCGTCCCGTCAAGTTTCTTGGTGGTGGCTCAGGTCGGCCGCTGCCAATCACACAAACAAGGTTCTGTGGTCACGTCATAGGGGAAGGCTAAGGAGTCGCCATTGCTTCAACTATTATCTTTAATATCTCAATTATTTTTCTGGAGTTTGCGATATAATTGCTATCACTGTTGCCAGGACAGAGCAGTCTTTTTAATGAACCCACCCCGTATTTTTCTTCACGGCTCCTTTAACGCGCAAACACAACGTAATAGTTAAATGCTTTGACATACGCTGCGGTTCTCCTTCCGACGTGGACACTGGAAGAGACGAGTCGGGTGACGACAGAGTCGAGGATGACGTTACAGATGCGCAGTTCCGCACTTCCAGGCACCCGGCAAGGATCTCCATCAGGTCGCTGACGACGTGGGCGTCACAGGCGACCACGTCCCGCCCGTCGATGTGCGACAAGGACATGAGCAGCACACGGTGCGAGAGGACGTCGATGGCCGCCTGGACGTTGAGCGCCTCTTCGTCACGAGTACGAGGGTTTTCAACGACCACTGCAACAACAAGACGGCAAGGGCAGTTCTTTAAATTATCGATTATGGTCTATGGTCAGCTCAAAGCAGAATGTCATATCTACGTTTGTCTCAGCACATCGTCATCATTACCACAGGCAGTGGTGATGATGATGATGACAAGGGCCGACTTGCTATACCAATCCCACTCCAAAAGTGGTAACGCGTGTTCTTTACCATAGGGAGGATCAAATTGATAAGGAGTGTGTACTTATATATGCACATAATTATGTGCCATTGTATTCCATGTTTGTACCATGTCCCTCAAAAAGGAATGGAGCCTCAAATTTTGCTTAAGTAGGCCCCTCACATCCTTATCTGTCAGTTTAGAATGCTGGGCTATGGGTGAAAGCTTGCCAGAGGGCGGGAAATAACAGCCAAGAGGAAATGAGTGACCACAAAAGCTCGCTCAAAGAGACAAGACCAGGTGTTTATGATATCACCCACGGAAAAATTCAGATTTAGGATTTCAGAGCATGGACATAACTATGAGAGCTGACTGCACGGAACTGCGTTTAAAGTTTGAGCACCTTTGCATGCCCTATGTGGGAATGCATACAAGCGTGCCATTCTACAAGAACTTCAGCGTGACCAACATTTATTGCTCAATAAAGAGATCTGAAATGGCCTGATGGAATCCAGATAATGTGCACTAAATGTCAGAGATGATTGCCTTCAGCACAATGACATGAAAATGAAAATTTCATTGTCATGAGACAGGGGGAGTCAGCAGGCCATTTACAATTTCAGCGACGAAAGGAAGTGGCAAAGGTCAGATATCACAATCTTATATCACAATATCTCCACACACACACACACACACACACACACACACAAAAAAAGAAACGACCACCATAGGAAAAGGTCTGCAACCAATACAGTCTCGCCAACCTATACCAACATTTTTCCTCCAGTAAATGCAATAATAGGGTTGGAGGAAAGAAAAGGATTATTCCATAGCACTTAGTGACTTATAACAAATATTTAACAAACCCACAATGAAACTGTCTGAGTACGCTGACTTCACAGCGCCCAACGAATGGTCGCATGGAAAGGCCACCTCAGAATATCGGCCAGTCGGCAATGTGCGCAGCCGTGAGGCCAAACTGGAGCAGATAAAGAGGGGAAACACGGAATGGCTTTTCTCTCACGGGTCGCGTGGAGAATGGAGCGGCTGATAAGCTTCCCCGAGAGGTTTGGAGATAGAAGCGCCGCGGGATAACCAACACGCAGCAATGCAAGGTTTCTCCATTGACATCTGGCAGTGGCTGGAGAGAGAGAGAGAGGAGTAATAGATCACCTTTTTCTGAGGTAGGCACCAGAAAAATTTGGCAGCGTATCTGCTCACTTAGATGCAAACGTTGCAAGACGATGTAACACCCCTTGCGATGTAACAGCCTCTCCCCCTCTTCCTCCTCCCGCGATGAATGCAATGGAAAGGTTCATTCACTTCAAGTCAATTTTCCCTCAACACTGCTCATGCTCTACCTGTAGGGACCCTTTGTGTCTGCTGTGCTTGGAACAGCTCGAGCCAACAGGTTTTGTTTTAGTCTTTGCTATCACTTGCCTCTCTTCAACGTCATTTTTAACGTGTAGGCCTTCTCATTTGCTGTAGTAAAAAGCCGCCGAACATGTACCCTTAGTTAAAAGAACGCTGTTTCTGGCAGTTCTGTAAAACTTACATTTTGCCTCAAATACCTGACGTTTCCTTTGCGCTGAGTAATATGGACATACACCTACGGACCATGCCAGTTATTTTACTAACTTTCGAACGGTCTTGCCTAGATATACTTGCATTCAAGCATTTTTTTAATTGCTCTTTGGCCGGACAGCTGAATAAGGAGACAATCATACAGTCATACAGACAAATAGACCAAAATTTTTGTGTTTAGGTAGGCTAAAATTTTCAACTGGCGTCCTTAATATAAAGAAAAATCCCAGGCCATATCCACTAAGATGAAACCTGGTGAGGGGTGAAGCATGCAGTGTATAAGTGTATTTAAGGGCTGTTCATTGTTACACTTACTACACTATTGTGGCTGGTGTTGTTATAAATGGGCTTGACTGTACAAAGGAACAGAACCAAGTTGGCAGTCATTGGAGATGGGAAAAAAAAGTGAGATTTACACGCTGACAAATACGCAAACCAATGCACGCACATTCATACAGAAAGAGTGACAAACAGATCTCGAAACAGTGTTACTAAGAAAAGAGATCACTAAATGCTCACAAGGTACTATATTTTCGCACGTATAACTCGCCCCTGTACATAATCAACACCCCCACTTTCAGCCCGCCGGAAAAGAAAATAAAATCCTCACGTTTTGTCCACACATTTGATACAGGAAAGGCTGCACCAAAGCTACTGCTCAAGCAACACGTCACATACTATGTAGACAGAAAAAACAACAACGTATATTTAGCAAGTAGAATACAATGACTGCAAAGTGAAAATCACAATTCACTAATAGAATTCAGTTGTTAGAGTTCGCTAGTCCTTGTTTTTTCTTCCTTGTCCTTGTATGTTTTGCACAATTGCTGCCATGGAAGGCTTAGTGTATGTAACTGCGTAGGAGCTTCACAGCACAGTGCGCATTGCCGTGAAGCTGCACTAAAGAAAAAACCCCGCGTATTACGCGCACTCACACTTTGCCACTGAAATTTTCACATTTTTGGTACGGGTTACACGCGCGAAAACACGGTAAATTCATTAGAGCATTAGAAAACACCCAGAGGTCCACACACAACCCACCTGGGGCCTTCACGCCACAGCAGGCCTCGAAGAGCATCAGCACCAGCTGCGTGGACAGCGCAGACAACTTGCCGATCCTGGGGTGCGGAAGCTCGCATTGCACGATCAGCTTGTTCACCAGGGCAAGGCACTCTGACGGGACATGCAAAAGGGGTGGGGAGAAAATTATTATGTCAACGACACAGATGACCAAGTACTCAAGAAATGGGGCTGATCTGGGAGAGTTATTATAAGTGGCACCAATGGTTCCACCAAGTGGCATTTATTGGTCCAAGCTTGCTATTACTCCATCATCGTGGAACTGCAAATCCCATCCAAACTTCTGCACCGCAATCTGTGGAATTATGGTGTAGTGGCACAATTCTCTTTCTTTTTTAATGACAGAAGGGTATGTGTTTGGTCACCAGTGCTGGGAAGGCTGTTTAACCCTTTCAGCCCTGATTTTCTTTTTTATTTCGAGAAAAACAATGTTTTCTCTGTGTTTTCTTAAATTTTAGGGACCCATAAGCACACAAACAAAAAATAGAGCTGGAAGTGCAAATCTTACCAGATTTATTATTGATGGACTTAATTAGGACATCTGGCAATTAAAAATTTTATGTTGAGAAGAGACATCACTTTTGCATACTTTCCTAAACCTTATAACTACATGAACCTACAAACAAAAAATGAGCTTTGTAGTTCACGTATTTAGAGATTTACAAGCTTGGGAATAAAAACTCGGACCGCCATTTTTTTTTCTCAGCCTCAACGGAGTAATTTCGTCTTCACCGGAGCTTCTTCTTCTTCTTTGTAGTATCCAGCTCCACGAAAGTGAAACAGCAGTGGTATCTGTCGCAACAGGCATCACTGAAGAACAATTCCCCAGAAACTAGCAGTTTTGGTTTCGTTCCCATGGCGCTAGATGAACTTTTAGGGGATGGCGTCCATCGACACCACCAGGTCCGAAAGGGTTAATTTTATTTCTGGCATCAGTCGCTTGCATAAAGGGATTCATACGCAAAACCTAAAGAGATGTACGAGAGACAAAAAGAGGATCCATGGCTTGGAGCTATGATTTTTACAAGGTGTTGCGTTTCCCCTAGTCTGTTTATGCTCTTGTCGTCCGTCTTATGTCCGTTTCAGCCAGCTTCTCACTTAAAAAAAGGCTTATTTCCATTTTCAGCGATGACAACTTGTAAATTTTGTTTTCCTCTCTCGCCAAGGAATTTCAGTATGCCCTACTGGACAGTGGACAGCTAAATGCAGGAAGCACTCCTATCAGTAGCTCTTGCAGTAAAGAGCTATTGAATGGGCTGTGCAACCAGTCGTAAAGGCTAACAACGCACCCTTATAGTGAAAGAGACTGGCACAGTTCCGACCGATTATTATGTAGGAAGTTTATACTGTGAAACGGCTATGGCTGTTTGACCACGTACCCTTAGATTACAAACATTTTGCTCCCACAATTATGCAGCAATAGCCTTGTTAGCAAGATTTTACGGCACCCACAATTTCAGCAGCCACAACCACAGACTACATAAAGTGATGCAGACAGTACAACAGCTGCTTGTTAGCACCAAATATAGTTCCGCTAATTGCAGAATAGCCTGTGTGTGGGGCCTATGAACCATAGAGAGTGACCAGGTGACGGCGCATTGCGTTGGCAATGCCTACAAAAATGCGGAGTTTGTGTCCGCATTGCAGGCCCATCAATAAAGTTATCCGTCATGGCCAAAAAACACACTAATGACGTACTCAAGCTAGCCAAGGATGCATGGCTTTAGTGCACGTGCATTCACCATAAGAGATGGCAGCATGTGGCAACTAAACCGGACACTGATTTCACAGAGCGCTGAAGCTTGCCTTGAGCAAGAGCTCCAACTCAACGCAATATGTGTTTACATGAACATGAAGCAGCACGATGCGACTACAAAGCAGTGCCATGCTATTACTATGCTTAGCTTACGTAAATATGTAATGGGCACTCTTTATTTTACCCCCCCACAAACCTCCACTGTTTTTAATCTATAAAATGCAGCGAAAAGTTACAGTGTACGGAATACAGGCCATCGATTACTGACACACAGCTGCTATTCCATTAAAAGCTCCGCTGCGCCAACACCGGGCGGCTTTGGTGCACAATGACCATTATCTCGCCACCTTTTTCTACAACTTAACTTTCGCAGCGTCCAACCTTTGAACAGAAACTTCGAGTGAATCATGAAGTTATCCTCGTTATAACAAGTACTACAGGGACTGTGATTTAGCTCGTTATATCCGATATTTGTTGTAAGAGTAGAGCTAAAAATCGGCTACAACCAATCTGGCTCCCGCAAGAATGCTTGATACAAAAACGCATTATTTTATCTTCGAACTTACTATCAACAAGGTAACCCTTATCTTTCGCCTTGTGGCATTTCAAGATCAATGAACCAAAACATGAAATGGGAAATTACAGCCAAACAAAGTCCATTTGACAAAACAGGCCTGCGTTCCCATTTTTTCGACGAAGGATGTGATCTGTCTGGTGGCTATTCAACAGCACTGGACAGATGAAATTTCCACTGGGAGTTTTTACAATGTAGCTTCTCAGCCAACTGCTCAAATATATCTTCTCTATATCCGATAGTGCGCGTGGCTCTCCCATTTTGCTTTTGTTATAAAAGAATGAGTGTCATTGAAGAATAAGCGTGGCTAACCAAGTTCGTATTAGTTCGCTATAGCCGATAATTCACTATATTAGTGTTCGTTATAGTGAGGTTCAAACTGTACAGAACTAGAGCTCTGGCAAAAAATGGTTTCCATGTTTTTTTAATAGCAGGCACCATGGCACAGTATAGGACTTTCTGGTTCTCACATATTTACTCTCATTATAATTTTTTCCCATATTGGTATCAGTATGCGGCAATGCTCCACGGTCTAGCAGAATTACATTTAGTAAATGCAGTACAAGTTCTACAAAGATCACCACATGTAGGGCTGATGTCACTGTGACAGAAAGAATGGGAAAAGACTTATTTCGGTCGCAACAAAGGCAAGCCTCAGCATACCTAAGGGTTCCTAAGAAAAAGTTTATACGATAAGATTTATATCCATTATGCCTTAAGGTTAGGAGGCGAAAAGCATTGGCCAGGCATGGGAACCGTTCCCGTGAGTGCAACATTGAAGATGAGGAAAGCTTGCCACTTAATGCAGTGTGCGAGCTACAAAATACCAGCAGAGCACACATTCCTATCAGTCAATGCTCCCACATGCATATGTATGTATGCATATGCATGCGTATGCATATGTTCTTTGCAAACTTCAAGCAAGTTTGGTTTCTCCAAGGCAACTTTTTTTTTCTCCAAGACAGAAAAATGTGGAAATTCTCTGGCACTTGCCCAATTTTTCCAGACTCGCCACATTCTTTAATAACTCCCGGTTTTTCCGGTTGATAGACAGCCCGGAAATAATAAATTTTGAACGGATATAAACATGCAAATACAGCAGCGGAGTTGTCAATGTATAGGTCAGATTGCTTTTAGAAGACTGCTTACTTCAGCTTTTTTTATGCTGAAATTGTTTTGGTCTAGCCGAATTCTACTGTGGAATACCGAGTGTTGCAACGGAGTTAGTTTCCTTCTTTTCTTTTTTTTTTTTTTGTCCTAACGGTGCAATACCACAAACGACGACCACATAATAGGCGACAGACACCACAGCCTTCCCGTATGATCAACGCCCGTTTTCCAGGGCACCCTACACATTTCCTGGCTGAAACTCGCCACCGTTCCTTCCTATAGGCAGGAAGTGTAATAACCCCAAGCCCGACTTTTGCACAATATGCAGCGCTTTTCATATTTTTGAGAATTTCCAGCAACGTCTGCAAGTTCGTCAGACAACAGACTACCTTCGCAAGCAGGGCCTCGCACTGAGAGCCGCACGCTAGCGAGACTACGAGAACGACGCGTTCAATGCATGATTCATCGGCGAAGCTGTCGAGACCTGTCACAAGACGGCGGTGCGTAGAAATGCCGCGGCGATTTTGTGACAAATGACGGCAGCGCTTGCCCGACGCGACGCCACAATGGAAGACATCGCACCTCGTTCAGCGTTCAAGTCACCCATTCCGCTACGATCTCGAAGCGCGTCGAGATCGACGACGAAGTCAGGGCGATGAATATTCGGTCACATCGTCGACGGCGCTTTCAAGCTTCCCTCCACGAACGCCTCGCGCGGTGCGTTGCATGCTGCGGGGTCGGCGTGTTCTCTGCTCCGCCCTCTCGACGTTGACGTAATCCCACGCTGCGGTGCTTTTCCACTCGGTGTTTCGTTGTCTGTGGTACCTACACTTCCCCCACTTCGCCCCGAACACAACGGACTCGAGCTGAAACACTTTTCCGCGCCCTGAGCGTTGGTTTTTTGCAGCGCAGGCACTGTAACCCGCGTCCAGTACCGTGCACGCGGCTCAAACGCAGCACCAACCTGACACGAGCTTAGCTCGGCGGCCGCTGCATACCTGGGCGCTGCCTGTACACAACTAAAAATAAACCGAAACCATTTTCCGTCTGCCAAGCGGCACTAATGTTCGATTTTTCAGCAACAGAGTAACAGCTCGCTGCAACTTCTGAATTGTGTGACGTCACAAGCACAAAATTGTAGGCAGGGTTTGTGCGCTTCCAGAAAAAGAGACGGGAAGCCCAAACGCAGCCAATGGAACGCACCCTAAGTATGGTGGCGCCATCTGTCGTTCGGTCAGGACAACCCGGCGCGCCGCCTGCCTCATTGTTCCCGGAAAGGCCGCAGCCAAGTCAGAGAGAAGTGTACGTGTTCAAGCTACACACCATGGCCGAACCGAGCGACACGACTTTAACTTTCTTCACCAAGGCGACGCCGAGCCAGTGGAGTTATGTCCTGTCTTTGTACAAAGAAGTTCTCAAACAGAAAGCCGCTCTGCGCACGAAGAAAGGAGGCCCCGAGGAACTCATCAAGCTCGACGCTTGGCAAGTGGAAAAAAACTTTTCTTTCCTCCCTTGTCGCGATGGAAAAAAATCCTAGACAGACAGCCGAATCAAGGCCGTTTTGCGAGCTCTTTGTTGGCTCGCAGCGAGCAGCGTGCGAAACGCTGCCCGGCAAGCGTGTGTGCCGCGTTCGTGTCATGTCGAGCGGTGTTTTAAGAGCCCGAACGTGTGTGCGTCCGTGCAGAAGGCGAGCTGTGCCCTTCCAGCGCGGCGAGCGAGCGAGCGAACGCCGCGATCTCGCGCACACGCACACGGACGGACCGGCGACGCGGCTTTTGACAGCGGGCGGTCCGGCGAACGACGCCGTGCCGAAGCCGCAGCTCGCGCGAAACCGTCTCTGGTCCGTCGTCGCGTGCGGCGAGCCACCTCTTGCCCAACTGCGCTCCCTTTTCGTGCTCTGCTACTGTGCGCGTTTTGTTTTGTTCGAGTGCGGATAGATTGCCTTCCCCCGGGGGCCGTCTTCTTCCCCCTCTCTTTGACGACGACGACGTCGTCGTCGACACTACTTCCTTTCCCCCGCGCACACCAATCGCTTCCGAATCGCTGTCGGCCCCCGCTTTTGTTTTGGCCGCAATCGTTGCGTTTTATTTCCTCTCCGTTTCCTGGCGCCCGCGAGGAGAAAAGGGGTGGCCTTGCGCGTGGGGCGTCGAGGGGTGGGAGAGGGGAATCGCTGCCTGCACGGCACACATCGATTCGAGCTAGGCCTAGCAGCAGCGCGATCCAGGCTGCCGGAGAGAGCGAAGAGGCGAGAGGGGAAGAAAGAAGCCGGCGGGGGGAACTCCCCACCGGGAAAAAGAGAAAGAAAACAGCAGCGCGAGCGTCACGCAGGGCCTCTTTCGTTCTCTCCGCTCTCCTCTCGCCCCCAGCGTGCCGGCTCTGCGAACCTTCTCGTGGCAGCGGGGCCGCTCGCTGGAGCTCGACGCCGGTGCGTTCGTCGAGGACGCGCGATAGTGCCGAGGGCAAGGGACGTCAGCTACGGTCGGTGCGCGTGCGGTGGCTGACTGCGGCGGTGGCAGAGGGAGAGGGCGAAGGCCTGGGGAGAATAAAATAAGAGCAGCAAAAATCGGTGCCGGCGGTGAAGTCGAAAAACAAGCGCGAGAAAAAGAGCCGCCCGGTGCTGGGGCCGCGCCGCCTGGCGACCGAAAAGGGAGCCAGACCGGCCGCCCGGAGGGGATTTTTCGCTGCTGTTCGCCTTTACTTGTGCGGTGGAAACTTTTCTCTTGGCGCAACATCGGCGCAGCTGAAGCGGCGAGTGGTGGGGGAGATTTCGCTGTGTGTGCGAGGTCGATGGGGACGCGTTTTTTTCGCTCGTTCGCCGGCCGGGCGCCGTTCGCTTTGAGCGGGGCCGGTCGCTCGCTCGTCGAGGATAAAAGCGATTCGCTCGCTGCCGCCGCCGCCGGTCGGTCGGTCGGTCCGCGCGCTCTCTTTGCGTCACGTTCCCCTTCGCTTTTTCTTTCTGTCTCCGCTTTTTGATCGCTGTCATTCCCTGTCCGTCGTCGCCCGCTTTTCGTTTTTTTTTCAGTCGGACAGAAAAATCGCTCGCCATTCGGCGAATTTGAGCGTGTGGCTGGCTGTGTTTTAGGGGAAAGAAAAAAATAAGGACGACGACTTCTCTACGTCTAAATTTTTTACCGACCTCGTTTTTGTTTTTCCGTGGATTGCCACCGCCGGCGTGCTTCTCGGCAGAAATCGATGCGATCGTCGCCTGCGTTAAATATATAACGGTTCGTTAAAAACATCGAGCGCTTCTCCGCCGGGCGCATGCTGCAGCTTACGTTGTAAGGTTAAATGCCGTGGAGGTCGAGGGGTCGCTTTTAATTACGAAACTATGAGCGGCATTGTTGGCGGCGCGTTCAGGCGCACCGCCAAACAACTGCTTACCTCGACAGTATTGGGGATTAATTTTTGTTGCTCTTACTGACTGGGCGCGATTTTCACTAACTTGACGTCTTACTTTTGTCGAGACGAAGCGAAAACGTGTTGACCTATTTTAAAATGATTGGAAGGTTCTTGCGTTTTTAAAACTACACATTTCAAAGTGGTCAGAATTTCTAAAGAAAACTTGGAATGACCTTGTTTCACTTATTCCGTGGGCTGGGTTTTAAAATACGGGCGAGAAATTGAAGCTTAAATGACACGAGCGGAGGGAAAAGTAAAAAAAAATGCGGCGGCACGAATGAGCACCATACTTGAGCAGTCAAACAAACCACTACGGTTTAATGGAAAGCTACAATGATCTGTTTTAAAATACCAGCACTTAGTGCTGTGTATTTTAAAACACGCTCTAAAAAGCTCACTGACAACCGAATAATTGCCTCTCAAAAACATGGCAATGCTTGCTGATAAGAGATTAGAGTAGAGAGGGATCTAAGCCTCTGCTATTAATTGCGTGTTAAGACATACCTTGTGTAACCATGGTTTAGACGGAGCCTGAAGAGATGAGGGGAACCATTGTTGCTACGTTTAAATGGAATGTTCTGTGATGTAGTAATGAGAAGTTATGTTTTGCCGGGTAAGTTGGCCAGGAAGAGAAAAAAATGTGCGACACTCCACAGACGAGGGTGACAAAAAGAAATTACAGAATTTTTTTCTTTGAGTATGAGCCGCAGCAACAAGTTTTTCTAAGCTGTAGTTCGGCTGAACACATCGAGAGTCTAAAAGTGCAGGCTCGTTGAAGAAATGTGAGGGTTAGGCAATCTTCTTGCATCAAAACAGGCATTTGAAAATGGTAGGAACGAGGGACTCGAATGGACAACTTATAATCCCATGTTCTACTAATTTAGTTACGGAGCGGCTGTATTCTATATTTTCTGTCACATTCTATGTGTAGATGTATCGTGAATTTAGCCTCGATTTTGTCAATGTGTCTACAAAAAAGAAAAAAACTGATGTAGGTCTAGCATTGCAAAACATTGCATTGTGTGCAGAAAGTTCTTGTGTGTTCTGCAAAGTTTCCTTGTTTCGTGCTTAATGCCACATTTAAGAGCCGATTCCTGCGTTCCTCAGAAATGGAAGCTATTCGGCTATAACTCTGCCTCTAGCAGCTTTTGAAACAATATCTGAAGCTGCTGAATATGTTGAGCGCACAAAGGTCCATTCTCATTGCCTTGTTGTTTTAACAGCCACATAGTAGACATGCTGCTGTGGGGTTTCAGTAAAGCATTTTTGCTTTTCCTGGCTTGCCGTTTGCTCTGGTACTAGCGGAGAATTTGAATAGACTGCTTCACAAACCTCAGAGTTAAAGCCACTCTTGGGCTAGATCCTTATGCAGCTGCCTTATAAATCGTTAATGAATGAGCAGCTGTATTGCTCGCTTTTTTCCTGGCGGATATTGTGTTATTTTCGACTCCGTTAGTTAGCTCTCTGTGGCAAAAGTGTTTTTAGAAATCGTGGAAGTTGTTCCTTAAATGTGGATGTGGTGGATGAGTGGTAGCTTGTAGAACTTTCAGACCCAAAATGATCTTGAACATTAATATTAAATGTAGTTTGCTTCTTTCATTTCAAAAAAATTAAAGGAAACACTCATTTTTGTTTAGTTAATGTATGTGAATATCTTCAAGGGGACAGTGGAACGACGTACAACTTCTCTCCAATCCAAAATAACACCCACACCATGAACTTTGGGGGAATAAATCGAAGCACTATGTACAGTAGAAAGGGTGGTGACTTGTCAGCTACGTCTAGCTTGTGCGGTTGGCTTGTGCTGATAATATCAGCCGATTATTGAATAGCTTGTGGGATAGCAACTGAAGTGCATAGTGTTTCAAATAAAAATGTTATACAGTAGAATCTCGATAAACGGAAATTGCTTAGACGGAATTGCTGCTTAAACGGAACAGTAGCCTGTAAGTTGGTTGGTTTTCTGTTCAGATGATGTAAAAAAAACTCGGTAATCAGAAGTAAAATTTCTGCGTCACCATGCAAAAGGAACCAGAAATTGAACTTCTTGAGAAACCCATTGGCATGAAATCAGCTTTTTGCGGTTCCGGCAGTTTCCTTCTTTTTTTTCTTCCTTTCTTTCTCTTTTTTTTTTTTTTTTTTTCTTTTTTGCCTCGTTGGCTTTGTAAGCCTCGTCTCGTGAGTGGTCAGACGTGTCAGCACAACGAATGCAACATCGCAGTTCCTGTTCCGGTCGTTCGGTCTCGATTCAAGGCCCCATGTTACAGATCTCAGCTCCTGCCGCCTTGTTTGTGCCATCGTGGTGCTATCGCGCTTCATTACCGCGTTGCCATCTTCTAAATTCGGTGGCTCGTAAGGACTTGCGAAGTTGCAGCTGCAAGGACTCAAATAAAAATAATTGGTGCATTTTGTAGTGCAGAGTGACTCATTGTTGCCAAATCAACTTTGTGAATGCTGTGCCTAAACCTCTTGTAGTTTTCTTGCTTTCTGAAAAACTATCAGCTGCATTCACCGTCTAGTGCTAAGAGTTCCACGAAACGGTATTAAAAGTGTGTACGCACATAAATTTGCCCTTTCACACGTCTATCTCACTAAACGGAACTCCTGTTAAACGATACTAATTTTTTTCGCTGCTTGAGTTCCGTTTATCGACGAGAGTCTACTGTATCGTGTGGTGGTAAGGCAGTTAACAAATGGCCGATGTGAAGGATAAAAGTTTCATGATGCAGCCTAGCAACACTTAAATGCAAGCTCTGCTAATTTGGGTTTACTAATTGGTTTTTCACTACGAGAAAGTGTGCTTGTGTAACTCTCCGATGGTTGTGAGTGGTTTGTGTATTGCCCAAATTCACTTCCTCAGGTGGTGTCGCATTTTCTCAGAGGTCGATCATTTCGCTAAATGATTTGTGTGGGATTAGAGAAAAGCAAAGTAATGCACCTTGCACAACTCTACACAAAGGAAATGAGTTAGAACGAGAAAATTGTTCAAATGCTTTTGCCCTCTCCTCCTCCTGTGTAACAGTGCTACTCGGCGTATTGTTTATCTGCACTTTAATGGAAGCCCGTGGTGAATGTCCCCTGACAGCTGTGTTGTTTCAGACACTTTTTTTTTGTCTTGTTTTATTTTTTCTAAGGTTAGAGCGCTTTCCTTGCCAGTCAGAGAACATAAAAGAACAATGCATGCTTGCCCTCACTTTTCCCGGGATGCAGCTGCTGGCTGCGAAAACAACTTAGCAAATGAGACGCTCATGTTCGTTTGTAAACATTGATAGACGACATAGTTTTATGTTGCTGCCAGTGCATAGAGGTGATCGTGCGTGTAACGACTGCGGCTTTGTCACTGAAAATTCATCACTGTCGGCAGGCTAGATTTCATGTTTTTTTTTTATATTCCTTCCTTCAGAACAAGGAAGTTTGGAAACGTCACCTGATGAACTCTGCTCTCCTTGCGTGTGGGTCAGCAGACCACTTGGATAGAGTAATTCGAGCCACATACCAAAGTTATGTGTATACCTGTCTATTGATGTAGCTGACCGTTTTTCGGACTCCAAATTTGGATCTGCCGGAGATTTCGGACTTTCCCAAGAAACTTGCCAGTTGGTCCATGGAAGTAATGACTCGCGGATTTTTTGGACTGCTCTTTTATTCGGACTATTTTTCCATTCCCCTCCAGGTCCGAAAAAATCGGTCAGCTACTGTACATATAAATCACAAAACTTCACTCAGTTCTGAAAGTGTAACAGTCGATTTGCACCTCACAAGCTGCCGTGAAATATTTGTGCTGTAATGAGGTCTGTGTTGTGGCTAGCAATGAGTGGCTTATGAAGAAGTTTATTGGTAGGACTTAATGAGTAAATGCAGGCTTAACTGGCACGTTTCATTTGATCTCCGTGCAGGTACCAGGAACAGCTCCCCAAGACCATCCAGGCCCGAAGGACAAGCATCTGGTCCACGAAGAACTTGTCAAAATAATGAAGTGGAAACTAATGGTGCGATCACTGGCCTCCAACTGGTTATGCCTGAAGCTTTCCTTTGTGGTGGCCTTCCATCAGCCTGTGGCTGCTTTCCTTGCTCTCTGCTGAAATCTTTCCTCTCGGCGAAAACAGTTCTTAATTCAAGTCAACATTGCGACTGCTTGAGATTTGCTCCTGCTTTGTTGCTGATCATCTCTGCTTGCATCGCTATGCACCCTTAGGCTAAAATAGCTCCTGCTAATTGCTTTAAAGCTGAATCAGACCTATTGTCCTTGCGCTATTCTTTCAGCCTGCTACCTTTTGCACTTTCGTTTGCTCACTGCAACTTGGTTGGACTGCCGCAAGCCCATAGACCATTAACTTGTAATTGGCAGCGAGAGGGTAGGAGAACATTCTCGAGTCTAATGCACGTTCGCTTGCCGACGATCTCTGCCAAGTCATGCGAAATGAAAAACAAAAAATCTGGAAGCCTTTTTGTTATCTTTGGGGCAAGAACTGCTGTGTGAAACGGGACAATGCTCTGTAATGTTCATTTTTCATCATCATTATTGTTTTAATTTCCCTTGCTGTTGCTTTTCGTTCATTCTCAACAAATTGCCTCAGTCTTTGGACTTCCAACAAGTTTATTTCAAGAAGGTTCGCCATTCATACACGGACTGATTTGACACACGTGTCAAATCAGTCTGTCTGATTCGGTCCTGATTACTGATGTCCCACATCAAAAATCGAATTCTTTCTCCAACAAGTGCTTCTAAAGTAGTGCCGATGCGTTGGCTTACCACAGTTGCAATCTGTGATCTCATCATTGACGATTGGGGCACAAAAGACGAAGTAAACCAACAGCACAATTCTGCACTTTTTGCATCTTGTCCTTCTGTGCACTGATCGTTAATGATGAGACATTTACCAGTTTCCAACTCAGTACTCTTGAACTTTATTGCATTGCAGTTGGTCTCTGTATCACTTGTTCTCGAGTTCTTCAATGCACACTTGTTTCGTTGAAGTACTAACACGGAATTTTTGTGTGCTGATTTTTTTTTTTTTTTTTTTTTTTTTTTCACGGCTATAGGTTGCCTACGAGGCCAGTTATAGAATGGCACATTAGATTGTCGAACACGGCAATAAATAATTACGTACAACTCCGTTAATTTGTGTCAGTTTCGGTTTCGGTGAAACGAGCACCCAGGCGGGCGCCATGACGGGAAGACGCATTTGACGACACTGTTCTTGTCGCACCCCAGCCGATTTCGGTCTGGGCACGCACTCGATCGGCCGTAGACACACGTGACATCAGTCCCAAAAAGTGTGACATTATGCACAAGGTGGAAAAGTGCGTGCCAACAGCACCGTGGCCGACTTGGTACATCACAGGAGCCCTTACGTCGGCCGTTTAGGGTGAACCACAGATGTTGTCATCAGCTTACTCGATGGCGCAATGAGCCTTCTCGCAGGAAGAAGGATTAAGGTTGATTTAAAATGTGTTCTAGTGAACGGTTATGGTTTAAACTTCCCGAGGGGTATCTCCATATACAAAGGAAGCTTTTTACACAGTTATCTCGGCTTTGAAATTTCGTGTCAGTACTCATTTAAAGCTGAGGAGAAAGTGTACTGGTGCAGCAGCTAGGGAACAAAAACTGAACTTTGCTAAAACATTTACCTTAATATCACACAACTTAATAAAACGAAGCTTGCTTTTCAAATAAGGAAACGTGAATGAGGTAACATTTAGTTGTTCTTCTACTGCTTTTCTTTATGACTCATGGCAGCAGCTGCAAGCAGCTAAGTACTGCTTCCATGTTCTGCCGACAGATGATTGGCTAGTCAACTTTCCCCTGGTTGCCCCAAAACTGCGGACCTGTTTCTGATACACGGGGCCTGTGGGGAGTTTCGCGATTGTACATTGAGTAACTCCGACGTGCACCATCGATCCCAAACCGTGGTGGTGACCCTCCTCCTTTCTCGTTGACGCAGAGAGGCAAGTACCGGCCACAAACTGTTGGACCTAGTGCGCATCAACACGGAGCTGGCCGTCAAGTCGACCAGCAAGAAGGCCTTCCGCAAGCTGCCCAACCTGTCGGGCGCCATCACGGCGCTGACCAACCTCAAGGGCATCGGCCCGGCCACCGCATCGGCCATCCTGGCGGCCGCCTTCCCTGAGCAGGCGCCCTACATGGCCGACGAGAGCATGCTCTCGACGCCGGGCGTCGAGGCCACTGACTACACGCTCGCCGAGTACCTCAACTACGCCGAGCGCATCAAGGACTGCACTCGGCAGCTGGCCCAGAAGGACCCCGACGCCGTCTGGACGCCGCACAAGGTCGAGCTGGTGCTCTGGGCGCACTACGTGGCGCGCGAGCTCAAGCCCTCGCTCCTCGACGACCTCTCCAAGCACAAGGACAAGGCAACGGCCAACGGCAGTGACAACCACCACGGCGCAGCCGCCGCCTCCAACGGCGCGGCTCCGGAAGACGCGCCCCTGTCCTCTCCGTCAGACTCGCGGTCCAGCGCGGACCTTGCGCAAGTGACGGGTGACGAGAGCTCGAGTCAGGACGTCCCCGCGGGAAACAACAACGGCACGGCGGCGGCCTCGGGGATAGGCGACTCGGCGGAGGACGACAGTTCCTCGTCGGCGGTTGCGGCGGACGACGCGGTCGTACCGGACGTCTCCTCCTCGTCGACAGGCAAGGGCGCGAAACGGGACCTCGATGCGGAAGACGACGACGAGGCGTCGACCGAGAGTGACAAGAAGAAGGCGCGGGCGTGAGACTTTGCCACACCTTTACCTCGCCCCCAACCCACCCTCCCCCGTCCCTGCACACCATTTTCGAAGAAGAGAAAGAGAGCGAGAGAGAGAGAGGACCTACAACGTTCTTCTGGCCCTTTTTTCCCCCCTCTTTGTTTAACCCCCTCTCCTTTTCCCCTTCATTTCCCCCACCCCCTTTTTTCTCTTGTTGCTGTTGGACTTGCCTGTGTAATTGGTCGATTCCTCCAGACTTCCCTCGATTTACTCATTCCTGTTCCCACCAGACATGTTCACCACCATTCGTTCTCCCATGCCCTTCCTCTTCTTTTGTCATGTATTTCTTTTCTCGGTGGCTGTTTTTAGAACTCGTCCTGATGTCGCTCGCCTTGTGAAAAAGCTCGCCTCTCGGGGCTCCGGAAGTGTGCGGCACCTGGCGACTTGTTTCTTTCGGCGGGACGTCAACTCCTTGGGACCTTGATTCAGTCCTCCGTTGCGGACTGTGGGGCTCAGTGCCGGCAACATTTTCGTTATTCTTCTTTCCGTTCTTCCTCGTTACATGTCACCACCATTCTTTCGAAGAACTGGCCACATGGAAATAAAAATTGGGGAAAGTTCTTTGCTCGCTGTCCTCGGAAGTACCTGTAGCGGGAACTTTTAGGGAGACTGGCCGCGGGAAGATTCTTCCCTGTTGCCCGGTTTAGGGAGCATTGATTTATGGCATCCCTAAAAACCAGCAGTGCATGCGAGAATTCATTGAAATTGCAATAATTTAATTATACAGTAAAATCACATCAAAATTTGGTTCTCATTCTATGGTAGCTCATTGGAGCACTCACAGGAATGCTTTCTTAAACAACTTGCTTAGTATGAACTGTATGCTTGTATTTTTTTCCCCTCTACTTGAGCCATTTGCAGTATACTGCTGTACCAGACCATTGTAGAAGGGCTTCACAGTTGCATTTGATGTTTTGGTACTTTTGTGGCAAGGCAGTGAGGGTTTGATGAGAGCACATAAGTCCACTAGGAATTTGTACCCTGTTGCATGGAATTTTATTACACGATTGCACAATTTTTCCCAAATTTATCATTGCCAAGAGAGTTATGAAGAAATAGACTTTTACCTATGGGCGACAGGGGAACTGTCTAATCGCAGCTCCTACCTCAACCTTTCCAGTCTCCCTAAGGGTACATTATTTCCCGCGGTGCGCCCTATTTAGAGGAAGAGCTTGAGAAAAAAACATTTTCGGGAATGGTGGTTTGGAGGTCATTGTCGCGTTGAAAATCTGCAGATTTCCTTGAAATTTATATTAAAAAAGTGGCGCTTTTGTCTATCGTACAGCAAATGTGGCCAAGATGTACGCAGAAAGGTGAACTTTCCGTTCCTGAGGATGCTTACACAGCTGAGATATTTAGGTACACAAAACTGTGTTAGTGTGACAGCCCATGTCACCACATTTCCCCCTCCCCCCCAATTGAATTCCCACAGGCGTGGCCTTGTTTTTTGGAGTGCGTATAGTGCTTGTTGAAAAGGACATTTCCGCTGTGCGAATATTTTTTTTTTCCTCCTCTCTTTTTTGTGGGACCCCTTTTTCTTGTACCCTAGCGCACGCCGTTTTTTGGACTTCTGCCTGTTCGATGGACACCACCTGTCTTTAACAATTGTGTATCTCCATTTACGTTCATCCTGAAGCGGTCTTTTTTTTTTTCTTCACCTTTTTACAATAAATGAAATACAGGCAGGAAGTGCACTTCTGGCGTTGTTTTTTCACTTTTGTGTGTGTTGCGTTGAGTGTGTACAACTTCAATGGCTTCCAGAGGGTACGTATGCTTAGGGTTGTATTCTATACGACGCTGATTTCGGCAGCAGTTCTTATAAAAAATTCCAACTTAGCAGTTACGACAGTTTCAGAATGATTGATAGGCAACTGGCAAATAGGGACAGTGGATAATGTTTTTCTTACTGCAGTGGAGTTTGCCCCCAACACTCAGTTCAGTCACTGAATTGCTTGTAAAGTGAGCAAAGCATACATTATCAAATCCACATACGGAGCCAATGCCCAAAGCTTAATGTGACCTCAAATACATTAGCCATAACACATTTTAAACATTCTCTGTGCCTATCATTGGCCTAGGCTGTCTTTTGTGGGCATCTAGAGCATTTAGCCCTTTCATACGGAATTGAGGGCCTATCTGTAGTTTGTAACGAGCAGGTTTTTATTTCAGTGCGCTCTGTGCAGGAAAGTTCAGTTGTGCTAGGGTCTGTTGTTTTTTTAACAGCTTCGCAATTTGTTGATTCCAGTGTTTCACAAAGCTCAGTATAACAGTATAAAGAAAATACGCACGCAAATCGTACGGACGCACGATTAAGAGGCCGCTCACTGGCGAAGAGTTGGCTGAGGTCTTCAACAGAGATGAAGAGTACTCGACTACACTTGATGAGCTTCGCTGCAACTCGCGCCTGGTGTGAGCTTTCTTTACTTCTGTGTATTTCAGGACAATCAAAAATGTCTGTATGCGGAACTTCGATCAAGCTAGGTAGAGCAAACTTCTCGTAAAGCAGTTCTCGATTTGGGGCTGACCTAGAAATTTGTTGGGGAGTCTGGGAAAAAAACAAACCCTTTTCCCTCTGCAAACCTTGTCAAAACGGCTTGCCTTGCGTCGTTGCCCAAATTTTCTTGGCTCTTTTATATTGTTCACTACAGGTTGTTCGCTTTTTAGCACATACGGCATACAGGTGACGCATACTTCACGTATAAATATGCTCCGATTGAACCCGATGAAACAAAGTTTGCCGAGCTCGGTTTTCATGCTAAAGAGCGCGCAGTGAAAGCACACACAACTGCACCATAAAACGAAACACTGACGCTGCTTGGCACTGTAGGCACAAACGCACAGCGAACCGAGGTTTAGCCAGCGCTCCTTTGTATCATTAATGGCAGCCATACGCAACTGTACGAGGCGCTGGCTTGACCTTGGCAAAGCTAAGAGGAACAGGTTGTTTCCTAGGTTCGCTGTGGGGTAGCAAGCTTTGCAAAAAATTGTGGTTCATCTTTAAGACATAACCTTCCATCCGTTTCTTTTGGAAACACGAGACTCGACTTGAGGCGCACGTCTTGTTTCGCTGCCCCGCACTGGCTGCACTCTGTTCTACAATGCGTGCAAGCGGTGGTGGGAGCCTTGGGAGCCGTCAACACTATGCAAAGGTATTGGGCAAGCCGCGCTTAGACTTGACGTCATCCTGGCAACATTGCAAAGGCAACCGTTTACATGTTGTGTCCACTCTTGTTCTGTACTTACTCTGTTCACGGACTGCCACAGACCTGTGGAGCAATGCAAAAATTTCGCCGACACGCCTAATCTACTGCTTGCACAATAATTTCATAACCTGAACTTCTTACCAACAACACAGCTCACCACAACAGCTATTGCATTGTAGACTCCACCATTTGGAGCAATTAGTGCAGGAAATGTTCATTCTTAGTTGATTTGCATTACAATCTCCTAATAAGGGGCCGTGTGAGGGCTCTGTAAAATACACAGGAATTCAAAACAGCGGTGAAGAATTGAGCTTCCAGCTTATTGAATTCATCAATTTAAATATGCTGGAATTGGTGTGACATTTAGAATGACAAGGTATGCTTTGTGGTTTTACAAGACCAGACATCAAGTTACCGTTAAGGTTATCTCTCTTTTCATTCTGGAGTTTCAAGCTCGCCATTTAATACTTTTGTTGAGTGTGTAAGTTTGCATGATCAGGTGGCTATGTTCTGCAGAAGCATAGACAAAATTGTTCTACTGTGATCGTCAGGCTAGCAACTTAACTAAAACTAGGCAGTACAATTTAAAAATAAAAGCTTTATTAGAGTGAACAATCACACTGGTCTGCACAGGGAATAAAAATGGGTTCTGAAAGGTTTACTATGTACATTTTGGGTTGTTCGTTTTTTGGGTAAAAGTCGATTTAACCCGATTCTTACACCCCAAACATGTTTCAGGAGATTAGGGGTAAACCCAATTTGTCCCTGAATAAGCCTTTTCAAAGTAGCATAGCTAATGAAAGCTGTGTTGTCGAAAGAACCTTCTCCCAGTTGTGATACATTCAGTGATCAGACAGGCCTCGAATCAAGATCAACAGGTTGCACAAGCAGATCCCAATAATGTATGTAAACAAGGATGAGGGAACAATCGATGACCAGCTTTTTTGTGAATAAAATGTTTCATTTGCTAGAAGTTACCAATGCTATTCACTGTCATTATTCATTCATTTCCAAACAAATGCCAAATTTCGGAGAGCATTTTAAAGAGAACCCTGAAGTCATTCCCCCTGATTACCAGCTTGAAATATGCACCAACTTTTAACGCGTTCGAGTTAAAAAGCTCGTGATACCCTCTAAAATAAACTGAGTGTATTAAAATAAACTTAGTACATCTATCGATTTAACCTGAAAAAATTCCGAACTTTGGAATGCTTTCACAAAAACACTTGGATTTTTCCCCGAATATCAGTTTGGAAAACAGCACCCGAATTTTGAAAAAATATAAAACCCGAAAACGAACAACCTTATCTATATTTGGCAGTCAACGCCTTGGAGCGTGTGAAGTCCCACTAAGAGAGCAACAGCACCGTGTATCGGCAGCTTGCATGCACTTTGAAATAAAAACGTGCCAAACTAGGTGGTGAACAGGGATAAAAAAAACCTTTGGTCAGCACCTAATCACAGTCAAGTAGTTAATGATCTTTCCTTTTGTGCTTCTGTGCCAGCATTAATGTTTTTGTACTGCGATTGAAACGAAGCAAACACTTATTAGCTCGCATATGAACTTCTAACGTTTCTATTGAAGCGAACCATATTAGATAGATCGATAGAGATCAAGTTTGTATACGCTGAATCTTTTTTTTTGTAGCTAGGAAAAGAAGCAATGTTCAGCTTAGAGGTCTTTTTAACAAAGCTTTGCAATTTCCTAGACAAACCCAAGGGACTCTGAACATAAAACGGAGTGAACATTTATTCTCAAACACAAACCACTTCTGACACAGTTGTACGCACCAACTGTCCCCAACGCTTCAGCAGCTAAAGAAAGTGCACAGTGCTGCCTTCTTAAGCTATCTACAGTGCTTGTTACATTTCAGTGATGAACAGACAGCACACATAACGCAAGAACAATTTTGGACAAGAGTCCCTGACCAGAGTGTTGATCTGTATTAACAAAGATTTTTGAGACAATACTGAGCAAGCTCTTCACATTATGCAAAATCCAACAACTAAATAAATTCTGGAAAATCATTAAATGTAGTTTCAAACACTTAACTGCCTGTAAAGTTGAAGCATTTTGGCACAGATGAGAAGTTACACCTTAAGCAAAACTTGTGTGGTTTGGAGTAAAAAGAGCCTGGGGGCCTCTTCTAACAACAGTGCTCTCTTTATTTCTTGAAAAAGCTATCTTACACACAGCACAGGTTCAACTCAGAAGGGACGCTTTTACTCACAAGCAATTCTAAAAACAAGTAGCACTGCGCAGAAGCTTTGGTGTTAAAATGTATCCCCTGTGCACACGAGACCACGAGAACTCTCAGACAACTGGTTCACTTGGACGCGGGGCCATTCACGGCAAGGTGCAAACAGTGGACAGTCTGATCCCACTTATCCAATCGCACTGTTTCCATTCACAGATTTCTTCATGCAACCATGCACGCGATACAAGAAGACCGTGATGCACACATTCAAACTGCATAAACAGCCTTCACATCTTCTCAACAGTGTTCTTCAACATGTGGATGCTTGCAACACACGACCATGCATGCACATACTTCGTTTCCTTTTTCTTTTTTTCCTACACCAAAAACGGCGCCACTCAGCCCCATACGTCAGCCCATGAGGAGTTGACAGCACCAATAGGACTTGCACGGTGGAGGGCACCCTCGCTTGGATCCGACTCGGCTCGGATTGGCTCGGCTACGAGACGGCAACTTGCAGCAGGGGCCCCTCGAGGTACTCGACCAAAGCGCGGGCCTTGGCCCGCAACAGGCCCTGTCCCACGCTGGTCTTGGCGTGTAGGCAGAGAAGCAGGTTGGCAACCTGGGTGATGGCCACCTGACCGTCCTGCATGGAAACGGGGGGAGGGGGTAAAGACGCCGTTACCGTTTGGCGACTACCCATAAAACAGATGTGGCCACTGTTCAAAATGAGCAATTGATTGATTGATTGATTGTAGGGTTTAACGCGCCGACGCAGCGCAGGCGATGAGGCGCACCATAGTGGGGGGCTCCGGATTAATTTTGACCCCCTGGGGATCTTTAACAGTGCGGCCGAAATCTCGTACACACGGGCGTTTTTGCTTTTCGCCTCCATCAGAAAAGCGGCCGCCGCGGCCAAGAATCGAACCCGCGACCTCGTGCTCAGCAGCGCAACGTCAAAAAGAGCAACACACATGTAGAAGCGAACACACTACACTACACATAAGCGCAGGTGTTACGCGGCTGGATTTTCACTGTACAGCACGGAGGGGATCTTGATATCCAAGCTGTAAAACTCCAATGAAATCTTTATAAAATGCCTCTACTTAATAAAGAGGGCATGCAGACAAAATACAAGTTTGTTTTATTCAAAGATTTCATGTTTGATAGTGCCCCCCAGCGCTTGCCCGGCAGCAAATGATGCCGTATTCACTGAGAAATTAATCAATTCAGGTCAAAATTTCGCTTCTCCTGCCAAATCGAGTGTTTTCACGACGTCTGCCATGAGGTCACGGGGGTGGGTATTCAAACGAACTTCCAGTGCATCATTAGGCTCTTCAGCCTTGCCTACCGCCAGTCCTCCAGATGGTGCTCCCACACTCACCTGCAGACCGTTGTTCCGTTGCTGCTTTGCTTTTTGACCGTATTTGCACCTGGCTTGTTTTTGTTACGGTAGAAAGTATTCATTTCGTGAAACATGGGGTACACTTGACAAACAGGGTCACGTAAGACAACGTCACTTACACCAATCGGCCAGTGCCGTGTAAGACAACTCCAAAAGTCGGCGGTCTGCTGTGCAGCTAAAAAAAAAGAGCATAGTGCACCCAGTACCAATACAGTGCGCATCAGTATTCTATGCTTACGTGTATTTTATAACTTTCATTGTTTACCCCAGCACCTGACTGCTGTGAAATGAAGATCCATTACATTTAAGCACAAATAGCTCGTTTCGGTCGCAACCTTAGAAGCCCTGGCTAATTTGAGTTTGCTTTTGGCGGCCTCAGCAAGTGCATACCAATCATAGGTTCCATTGTGGGAAATGAGCTAGTGGTCGCATGGCCATTCCCTTTTTTCCTAATTATGTAGCTTATTTGAGTGAAGTGTGCACTAAAGGTGGTGTCGCATGATTCTAATGAGGCAATCTTCGAATGAACCAAACTTGTGTTTTATCTGCATTGCCCTTTTAATCTAGCCAACCACTACTGCACAAGTACAGCACAAAGGTCCTTTTTTCATAATCACCCGTTTGTGTCCACCGAGGATGGAGGCCTCTCCCAAAGATCTCCATCCAAGCCAATCGAGTGCTACCCGAGTCCACCCTTTCCCCGAATTCTCGTAGTTCATCCCTCCATCGAGTCCCTTGGCCGACCCCTACTGTGTTTACTTGGCAGCCACTCTGTTAACAACGGATGGTCCAACTTTTGTCCACCAAGCACGTGACGTGTACTGCCCATGCACATTTCCTTCACTTAATTTGAGCTAGAATGTCCCTACACGAGTCTGTTCCCTCATCCACGCAGCTGTTTTGTTATCCTAAGCATGATTCCGAACATTTTCTGTCAATGTCTATACCAAGTTTCCTTTTAAGTAGCTTAGTGAAACCCAACGCAAATAAAAAAACTGGAGCAATTTGCGTGCACCATCTTCCCTTGGCAAGCTGCCACCACGCATGAAAGTGTACATATCGGTGGTCAAGCTGTTGGTGGCAGGCACTGCCATGCGAGTCCGATATCTGTGGTGAAGCCAATGAATGCAAGCACCCCGACCGCTTCTCCCTGCTCACAGTCAAGAAGAGCCTGCGTCTCCAGTGGCCACTTGCAGTAGAGCAATTCTGAAGTGGATTGTAAACTAGGACCAACTCCATTGTTAAATTAATGTTCAGGATGCATAGGCTGCATGAGCGTAGGCTACGTTTTGACTCGTCAGTTGATTAGCATTCATTTTAAACGAGAACGCGTTCACAAGTTGCATTTCCCTAGCACCACGCTGCCGCCAATTCGCCAATGTCTCCCATGCAGACGGCACGGCAAGTGAGCAGGGCTACATGAAGCGGCTTTGTTCGAATGTCCAAACCAGCACAAGCTGCACGGGAACCAATAAAAGTCGACATTAACCACGAAAAGGTGAAAATCAGAATGAGGGCTTAGATAGAGCAATCAATAAGGCTCTAAGCTCGACTAACTACGCAAATAAGAGATTAACGCAGTTGAACAGCACAATGAGCCCCAAATAAGCCTTCATCCGATTCACTTAAGTGTCCCCTCGGGCACCGGCCCTTTCAAGCATCAGGTACAGCTGTTCAAAGTACTTGTCATTATAGTCAAGCACCACGCCCAGTGCAATACAACGAATATCTTCAACTGCGAAACCCATCTACCATGCAACTGAGACTCTCCACTTAATGTCTTTGTGTACACCTTTAAGCAGCTAAAGCCGGTGTTGCTCCCCCCCCCATGTTTACAAATGTGGAATTTCATGCATTAAAACCATGCAGGCACCGGGAACACAGAATGCAGGTGTGGAACGAGAAGTGCCCCTGCAATGACCGAGCGCTTTTGGCAGCTGTCAGCTCTTCTGGAGCACCAGTCATCTTCACCTCGCAGCCTAACGGCAGTCACCTCCTCGTCAACTGCTTTCTGCCGTCAATTTCGTAAACCGAGAATTGACAAGCACAATTCGCCCATTGTGGGTCGGCGCATTCCGCCGCTCATTGATATTGGTAGCCACTTGGAATGCATTGACCCTGCAAGCTGCTGGACGCGGGGAACACTTTCAGCTGCTCTCGGTGTCAATGCAATTCCTAGCTATGGGGGTTGTGACGGGGAAGGGACGAACTCGAGCGCGTTTAAAGGGCCTATGCAGACAAAATACAAGTTAGTTTTACAACGAAAGATTTCGTGTTTTTATAGCACCCCCAGTGCTTATTCACTGCGAAATTAATCAATTCAGGTTAAAATTTTAATTCTGCCAAAATCGTGTTTTCGTGACGTCAGGAATGAAGTCACAGGTGTGCGCATTCAAACGAACTTCAAGTGTGTCATTAGGTTCTGCCGCCTTCCTTACCGTCAGTCCCTCCCAGATGGTGCTCCATAGTCAGCCGCGTACTGTTGTGCGCCGTTGCATTTTGTTTGTCACTGTAGAAAGTAATTGTACCGTGAAGCCGGGTATCCTCGACAAACAGGGGTCACGTAAGACAGTGTCGCTTACGCCCATCAGCAAGCGTCGTGTGAGAAAACTCCAACGCAGCGGACTGCTGTGCAGCTAAAACAAGCATAGTACCAACAGCAATGTGCATTGGTACTTCTATGCTTACGTGTATTTCGTAACTTCCATTGTTTACCACACCATTCTTACCGTTGTAAACTGAATATGCATTACATTAAGCGCAAATAGCTCGTTCGGCAAGCTTACAAGCCCTGCTAAGTTTGCGTTTGCTTTGGCCGGCCTCAGCCAATCGCAAAGCTGGAAACATATGACATCATAGGTTCCGTTGCGGGAAATGAGCTAGTAGTGATGCATGACCATTGCCTTTCTTCCTAATTATGTAGGTAGCTTGTTTCAGCAAAGTTTACGTTAAAAGTGGTGTCAGTATGATTCTAACGAGGCCATCTTTTGAATGAGCCAAACTTGTGTTTTGACTTCATGGCTCCTTTAAAGGAGCGCCCGCCCTGTTCACTGAAACTCGAAACGTGTAAGTGCATAAGGTATGTTCTTTCTCTGTCCTACTTGGCCTCGACGTTCGCACCCGACTTGAGATCGAGCCCACCATCGGCCACGCAAAAAGGGCAGCACCAACGCCCACCTCGCACTCGACGACCACCAGCCGGAGCTGGCCCTCGCTGATGGCGGCGTGGGCGTTCTTCTCGTTGCAGAGCCAGATGCTGCTGGCGATGGCGGCCGTCATCTTGGCGTCCTTGTCCGCATAGCCCGAGTAGGCCAGCAGGGTGCCCCTCGCGGTTCAGCAGCCTGCCACACAAAGAGAGGGAAAGTAGGGGTCAACATCTCTTTCGAAGTAATCAGTCGGGAAGCAGAACGCTAGGAATACTGTTCAGCAAGAACAGTTACACTAGCAGCAATAGCGGGAAAAATAACACACCCAGGCAGCAGCAGCAACCTGCTGTGCATTTCAGCCATGGTCGCCGCACAACTATACTCGGTGACAACTTAAGATGGCACCGGAAGTTGCCGCTGTGCCTTATCACCGTAACCAGCTGTTTCTCCGCGCGGCGCAAGTAGGGCGTTACTGGGAATATTTTGAACATGGTGTGAGCCGTTCCCGTGATTTTTTGGACTTAATATGCTTATAAACGACTCCAGTAACGACAAACAATTGCGTGAGACAAGGCAGACGATATCACGCATTCATGGCAAACACCTTTCATAACGCGCAGTGCACTGACGTCACGGGTCCGGCGATTTGGCGGAGTGATACACTACATGAGGTGGTGCAGTTCTTGAGTTGTAACCGAGTATAGGAAAGATGCATCCACTCTATGTTGAGTGACATGTCGCAGTCAGGCATACGCACCTGATAGGTCTGGTTCTGCAAGTAATAATAGTTGACGTATATGAAGTGAAATCTAGTGTAAAAAGCGAGGGGGCTAAACATAGTTGGCGTGGGTGACAGACACGCGCCATTTCTCTGCAGGCATGGCTACATCACATTCTGCGATAAAAACTGTCATTGTTTGTGGTGCAGGCTTTTAAGTCGCAGCATTAAGCACAAACTGAGGTCGCTAGTGGTACATTGCACAACGATGCTAGGAATTGTCCAGGGAAGCCAGTTCCGAACATAGACAGGAAGTAGGACGATTTGGAATAAATGTCCAAAGGCCTTTCCTAATTGGTTCATAACTTACGGTCTACGAATTTGCGGACATTTGTTGGTTGGAAGCACGTGACAAATCCTACAGCCATTCGGAGAAGACTTCCAGCAGTAATTCCAGATTTCCCTATCTTCCTGGTTAGGCCAAAAATAACTACCAGTGTGGCTGTAAGCACAGTGGGGTTTTACGTTGGAAAACTGTACCGAATGAAAAGACGCCACAGATGTATGCGTTGTCTGCATGAAAACTAGCACGATAAACGAGCTATTTCTGTTAAGCACTGGGGTGGTAGGAGACTGCAAAGAGAGGAAAACAATTTAGTTTGTGCGGCACTCTGTAGTGAACAGCTTATCACTCATTAGACCAAGGCATTTTCATGTAAGCATAAACTGTCCGGTATTGCCCAAAGGCAGACGTGCTGCACACAGGCATGCTTTGTCTAACATCTCACGAGTTCTCGATACAGATTTTGCGTTATGCTCTGTGCGATTGGGCGGGCATAACTTAGCAACAGCTAATTTTTGGGGACGAATTTCTCGCAACAAGGGCTTGAGCTAGGGTATGCTCTCCTGCGACGATTGAAGATGTGTGAAAAGACCGTGGACTTTGGCCCTTGCAAATGTCAAAAGCCACCGTCACAACTATTAGCGGCCCTGTTTCCATTCACCACGGGAACCTGCGATTTACAGAGCAAGCGCAGTTTAGGAACTTCCGTACTCCCCACGAGAATCCAACAGATGCGCTCTGCTGCCAGTCGAAGCTAAGGTACGGGCCACTCCACGAGCTAGCACGATAGCAAAACCAACCGACGGGTGGCGATGATGTTTCGCTAGACGTAAGAAGCGGGGTGTAGGAAACACAGACTTGGCAAAATCGGCAGGCCCTGGTGCACCTAAACAGTCAAGCGGAGCTCAGTAGCGGACCAAAAATGGGGCGTGCGGATAACGTGACGGCGGACTAATTTGCAACCTTCAGAGCGCAACCATAGTGCCCCTGCTCGCGACACGAGCCACGCACACACATTCAATATAATTGGTCAAGACAGGGCGTCAATTCGGACCCCTCGAAGGCGCCGCGGCCACCCACAACTCACAGCGTGCACAGGACGCCGCTGGTGTTGGCCTGGGACAGAACTTGCGTCAGCGCCCGGGGTTTGAGCATTTTGACGGCTTCGAGTGCTCTTCACAATGATCTCCGCAACGTCCCTGGTCGATGTCAAAAGGCGTCAACACGGAATCATGTGACGGCACGTTAATCAGCAACAAACAAGACGAACGACCGACTAAAGAGCAAACAGCTGGCTGATTCAGTCCTTCACTCACGAATAATCCGCAACAAACCGACGCCTCAAAAATACAAAATAAAATAGCACAATAAAACTATAAAAATTTAAATTAATATTTTATTTTTTATTTGCACTTATCGAACGTTTGAGTTAATTTTGTTTATGTGGAGGTTTCAGCTGTCAGCTAGTTTCGTATTTCAAACATGGCAGCGGCCAGGCAAGTCGCAGACGACACCGTGTGCTACTATTTGTTTCCGAAGCTCGAAAACCCCGCAAACGCGAGGCTCGAGCTCGAAAAAAGGGCCGAACTGTACACTGCCAAGCTGCTTCCAGTCGTAGCCGACTACATCTGGCAGGACGAAGCGTTCAACCTGCGCGTCGTCGACGCACAAAGAGGTGAGAAGGCGGCGCGACCGCGCAGAAGCTTCGATCGAACGAATATTTAAACGAGGGCGTTTCCTGTCACTGCCGGATTTCGCCCCGTTCCTCGCAGACGGCGTGCCTCCTCATCTGGGAGGGAGCACGTACTTCGGCGACAATGTCGAGGACGAGTGGTTCATCGTGCACCTATTGTTCGAGCTCACCAAGGACGACAAGGACCTAGTCATCAAGTAAGAATGGGAGTGGTCAGCGGCGGTTTCACAGTGAGAGCGGGGACAGCCGTGTCCTTGGAAGAATTTTGAGTAGCTTAAAGCTTTTGAGTGCTGTGCTGTATTTAGTAGTGGCTGGCCTGGGGGGTCGGGAGCGTCGTCGCCATGGCAACAGATGAGGAGTGATGACGTAATTTGCTATTACGGGCAGTAGAGCCGTTTCTTAGTTTAACTGCAAAAGCGGAATATGTAAATTCTTATCGGCATGCGAAAGTCTTGAAAAAGAGGGGCTTTGTGAGGCTGTTCGTAAGCATGGCAGTAAAGTTGCTCCCCAATATAGTCAATGAATGATCGCATTTGACATCAAAGAATTAACCGTCCTGTCGCTAAGAACCTGTGGCGTTGTTTTGTGGACAGTGATGTTTATAATTCAGCAACTTGTACGCAGCCCGAAGAGGGGGGGGTGTTAAGGTAACAGCCGTTTTTCAATATTTGGCCTTTCAGGACATTGAGCGAAAGAATTAATGGCAGTTCCTCGATTTTACTTGGGCCTTCATTTCAGGCTTCAGTGACGTACAGTAGACACTTACCTGAAGTCGGTTGTGTTTTTAGGTGGAAGAAATCGAAATGTTTTATGTTGACAGTTGAATTTCGTATTGACTTTGTTGTGGAAATTGAGCCATTGGTTCAACTGTCCTTGACAAAATGCACCCATGCATTTGTACTGGGTGTAGCTACGGTGTACTTCTACCGGCTCCTCGACCAACATGAGTGTACGATGCATGAAACCATTGCGTTCGGTAAGGGCAGATTGTCACTGTCACTGCTGTCAACACAGGCCCACAATTTTTCTGTTTTTGAAGGGTCGAGGACTCAGACGGGGAATTCCTGCTTATTGAGGCTGCAGAGGCTCTCCCGAAATGGCTGAATCCAGAGACCAGTGAAAACAGGGTAAGTACAGTGCTGGCAACTTTCATGGTTGGCACTTAAGGAGCCTATGCCACATGAACTCATGTAGGGGCCGCAGTTCTGTCTTTTTTTTTTCTTTTTTTTTCGAAATTCTAGCGGTAATTTTGGGGGGTGCGACCCATACACTAGTAATTTCTTTCGCCGTTTGAAGAAATGAGTCAGATTGTGGTTGCATGCACAGCATTTATTTTGGTTGCACCTTACTCATGGCCGTCGTCACTGTTGGTGTCTCCGGAGCTGGCACTGTCTGTGCCCCATTTCTTTGGGAGCACCCTCTTCAAACACGAGGTCATCCTCATTGCCATCCAGATTATTGAAACTCCCGGTCACCTTGAAGCTTCTTTAATACCACATCAAAAGACGCAGGGTCCCATGCACTTGCATTGGACAGCAGTTGCCAGTGGTGCCTTCTTCACCCTCCTGTCGGAGTTTTTTTGGGCTTTAAGAAAATGTACAAAAGTATGCCACCCTATTGCCAAGTCCACCCATGAAAGTTAACATCTGAGAGCCCCCTTTAACCGAGTAGTGTTAGCGCATGAAATTTGGTAGTAACGTCTCAAAAAATATACTTTTTATGCATTCATTTATAGCTGTATATGGGACTGCCCCAATATTTAAAGCCACAGAATGAAAAAAATCCTGTACCTGATTGTTCATTTTCTCTTTTCCTTCAATTTTCAATTTCGATTGTTCAATTTTTCTTTCAACGGTGAGTTTATATTCTTAGTGGCCCTGTGAACAGCATTTTTCACACTTTTTGAAGCAAAAAAAGTTTTGTCTAGCATTGACAAAGCAAGAAAGAACACAACTTGTTTCTAAATGACACTGTAGCAGATCTAGGATTTTGTCATCGTCTGTACAACAAAAAACACTGAAGCAAATGCCCGCTTCAGAACTGATTTTCTAAATTCATTTCTCTTGCCCCACGCAGGTGTACCTCTACCGTAACAGCCTCCACTTCATCCCTCTTGAAGGCGGAAAAGCCCCGGAGGAGTGTCAGGTGCCGAAGATATGCGACGCCATCACACAGATCAGGTCTCCTCTTGCAAAGACAAAGTGAGCAGCATTACTGTACTTGCTTGCCTGTGGAACTGCAGAATCTTTATGACTGCAGTTATGACTCTCAGTGGAAGGGATTCAGTGGCCATGAACCTCTCCACATGGCCATTCTGATTTTCCGACTTTTGCTGTGATGATGTGCTTTCACATTTGCAGACTGAACAAGTTAGTGGATTGTGAACATGTTTAGTGTCTAAAACCTGTTCCTGAACAAACGGAAAGTTGCCCGTTTACATAAGTCAAACCCCGCGATAACGAAATCCCCACGAAATACGAAATTCACGCATCAATGACATATGGATCCCTGGCGAACGTCCATAGGAGCCCATGTATTTCATATCTCGCGGCAACGAAATTTTTTTTGGAAAGCGATCCCACGTTAACGAAATTTGCTGGAAGCCCAGTCGGCATTTTATTTACCCATTTCAGGCTAACAGTGGCCAAAAAGGGCGCAAATGCACTCTTTATTTTCGGACTCAAAGTGCATGAACTTCTGCCGCAGCACACTTGCATGGCAGCCGCCATATTTGTTATCAAAAACAATCGTGCAGCAGGCAGCCGTGGAGGCAGCCTCACAGTGACACCACCAGGGGGCGACACATGGCGACTCGCAGCGTGGCTTTCGCTTGGGCTACGCCAGCCAGCTACCGCTGAACAGCGCACATGCGGTCATTGTGTGTGCAGCAATCAGCACGCCGTTTGCTCTCAATCAAAAGCGGAAGTTTTTTATCGCTAAGGCAGCCATCATGGCCCAAGTGTAAGGAGGGAGGATAGCGCCGATGAATTTGGAACTGCCTGCAGCTCGCTCTACCATTTTGAAAAGCAAGGTCGCCACTCTTTAAACGCACGCGTGCGCAAAACAAAACAATGGCAGCTGTGGCCTTTCTGGACGTCAAGAAAGCACTGTTCACTTAGTTCTGGGCATAGCATTGTAACCACAAGGTGCCACTGTCTGGCAAAGTTCATCAACAGAAAAATCTGGACTTCGCTTGTATGCTCGGACATACTCAGTGCCGAGGACACGATTCAGTCATTCTTAGGCGCTTATGCCGACCAGCAGTGAACCTCTTCCTGTAGTGTGAAAGCTGAGCGGTGAAGTTACTGCAAGGCAAGGCTCACAAACTAATATAACTGACTTTCGGAAATAAATTTTCGGTTTGCGAGCGATGTTACTGTCATTTATGTTTCATTCTCACGGCAACGAAATTCCCGCAAATAGGGAATTTTTTGGCTTTCCCCGGTGGTTTCGTTATTACTGGGTTCCGGTACTTCAAAAAGGCACAGGAGGAATTTTGAAGGTAGAGATAGCATTAAATCATGTTGAGGAACAGCTGAATATCACTGCACATTACAGTACATCCGCTATAGGTGCAGGGTATTTTGTAAGGTGTTTTTCTTTTTTCTGGCAAAATAAAATGCCACCCAAGTCAGTAACTTCACGTCACAGCAACTAGTAAGATTTTCATAGATTCTCTGCAGTGTCTTTTCATGGAGGCACAAGTAGTGCCTTACTCTAAGCTGCATACATATAATTACTACCTGTTCTGATCCCATCTAACGATGCGTGAAACTTCCACACACTCCACCAGGGCAGCGCCAGCAGTGCAGAAGTGCCTCGCTGTCCGAGTCCATGACGCACCAGGCACGACACCGGGCGAACCAGCACCGGGCGCACTGCTACTTGCCAGCCAACGCTGCCGCACTGCTCCAACAAGACCCGGGCCTGTTGGGACCGGCCGTGGGGGCGTTTGTGTCTCGCGACCCCCTTGACCTCCGCGCACTGCGAGCCATGAGGTGTGTGTAGGGCCCTTCTCACTCATCGTTTGTCTTTTTTTTTTCTTTCTGGCTGTATTTGTGTGGGTGTTTGTTGGAAATTCTGAAACAGACATCAGTTTTTTTACTTTCAACGATGACCAAGGGGGCTTGAATGTGCTTCGCCAAGAAAGTTTTAAATTGTGCAGCAAGTTGGGGTTTGCTTTTGCCCTATTTTCGCGCTTACAACCTGCACCATGAATTGACAGATCTTAAAGGGCCCCTGCAACGCTTGACTATTCGGTATGTATCTTGGGCTAAAGTCTATTGTCCCAGCAATCTCCTCCCGCAAGAATTATGAAAATCCGTTTACTATCATCGAAACTACACGTGACGAGAAATCACGCATAATTGTTCCGTCTCAATGCGACAAAAGCTGAGCGCTCTCACCAGGAGAGGAGGGCGGCTCGTGGCATTCTCTTTCATGGCCTTCGATATATCACAGTCCGGGGGTTTTCTTCTTTTCTTTACCACAAAACAGCAGGCATTACTGCCCGCTTGCAAGCACGCTCTCAGGCTGGTGAGGCGGTCTTGAAGCAATAAACGTTTGTTGTCGAGTGGTCTGGTTGGAAGGGAAGTATTGAGTTCATCACTCAAACTTGGCGCGCTCTCAAAACACAAAAGAAACGCCAAAACTGTGCGTGCAGGTTCAGGCATAAAAGAGGTTGGTACACAGCGCTGACGATGGCGGATCGTCACAGGAAATGTGAGAAATAAGCCGTGAAGTTGACCAGCGAGAGCCAATAGGGCAGCCATGGCCTCGATGACGTCATTTAGGCCATGCCAGGGGTGCGTAATGAGAAAAATTGAAGAGAACACGGTTGGTTTTTCTGCGTCTCTCACAGTGCTCGTGTGTGCCTATATCTCTTCCTTTTGGTCCATGTTCCAGCTGCGCTGTCGCCCCCCCTAATTATGTTCAACTAACAAGCCCAAATAGCCACTTTAGTGCATTTCACAACGATTTGCGCGCTCGCCGCTTCACGTGCGCGTGTAATATTTAGCTCAGGTATTCCTGGCAGTGTAAGCTGAACGTCGCGCAGGTTTACTTGCACTGCCCAAAGAGCGTTGCAGGGTCCCTTTAAAGGGGAAGTTGAGGTGTGAATAATATGCAAAGTTTTCCCCGAAGTGCAGGAGGAGGAGGAATAAACGTGTTTCAAAAGCAGTCCGCCCTGGGGAAGAGTCCTCATTCCAGGACCCCTTTCACTGCAATGTGCAGTGGGCCGTGATGCGTGCCTGGCACCAGCCGTCATTGAAATTCTCTTCCTCCTCATATACCACCATGTTGTCAAAAGCAGAAGTGAAGTTTTATTGTTCTGTCGTGAACCCACGGCTCCATCTTATTATCTTCGTCACAAGTGCAAACGTGATAACCACATGTAAAAACCAGAACCGCCGTTTGTGTTGGTGCACCTCTGGAATTGCCAGGCTGCCGCACCGCTAGTTGTCTCTACCAGAGCGTTGGTCCGTTTAAGGGGGAGACAGTGCTCTTAAAACAGCTTCCTTTAATTGTTAAGTAAACTCAGTGAAACTTGTCAGTCTAGCTGCTTTTTCCCCACTGATTCTAAATATGGTGTTATTTTTTGAGTCAATTAGTTCCCAAGATAATTAGTCATTTTTGGAGGAACAATAGACAAAACAGTGTTAGTCATAAAACTGCAATCTTTGTGTTTTCCAATACTATGAACCCTGGTGAGTGGAACAAGAGAAGCTTTTTTTTTGATGCACCGCTTGGAACTAATTTTACAGCTCATTCAACTTTGGTGGCACCAGTGGCAAGGAACCATTTTGAAGGCCCATTTCAGACACCAAAGTTCAATGAGCTGTAACATTAGTTCCAAGTGGTGCATTGAAAACTGCTTCTCTTGTTCCACTCACCAGGGTTCATAGTATTGGAAAACGCAAAGATTGCAGTTTTATGACTAACACTGTTTTGTCTATTGTTCCTCCAAAAATGACTAATTATCTCAAATTATCTTGGGAACTAATTGAGCGACTCAAAAAAGAATGTCATATTTGAAATCAATGGGAAAAAAGCAGCAAGGCTGACACGTTTCACAGAGTTTACTTAACAGTTAAAGGAAGCTGTTTTAAGAGCCATGTCCCCCCTTAGGCCACTGCCTTTGCATTGTCAGTGAATGAACTAATGCGCAACGAAGTAACCAAGATTTGAATTAGAATCATGTTGCACCTGTGGAATCATGTTGCTTTCCTGCTGCAAACGTTGCACCTGTTGTCCCAAACCACAATGAATAGTAATAGTTATTCCGTAAACCAAAGAAAAAGCAGGTTAACGCCACGTCCTTCATTTGGGAAAAATGGGCAGCAGTAGCTGTGAGAAAAAATCTGAAATAAACATCGCGTGTTTCTAAAAGTGATGAGTATCTCAGTGATGGGGAATGAAGAATGCTTGAAAGGTAGGTAGCACGTGTGGCTTTGGTTTGTGCGTGTTTTTGTTATAGTGCGGATTTTCGCTGCTCTCTCGGCATATAGCTGTCTACACTGTGTAGGATGTGAAAATTTCACAGAGCCAGCACTTTGTGTCGTTTGTGTGAATGTTGTCAGCAGGTAGATAGTGTCGACTCGTTGAGGTTCTAAGACGTGAGCATACTGTTTATCTCGACATTGTGACGACAATTGCAGACCCCCTTCCCCCAGTCTCGCGTCACTACCACAAATGTTATGATTCGTAGTTGCATTGCAACACTCAGCAGCTGGTTTGCGATTGTAATCTTCTGACAATGAGCTATGCTTTGCAAGAGGGTTGACATGCAGTCGCCTTCCACTCCGACAAAAATTCACGGACGTTCGTTGCACTCACTGCGGTGGTGTCTTTGTCAGCAGTGCGGATTCCAGTCGCATTTCAGATTTCTCTTGGCGATCTGAGTTGACTGAAAGACAACAACGTACTACAGTAACACCTCGTTACAAGAGACACTCAGGGGACCCAAGAAACATGTCTCTTGTAGCAAAGGTGTCCTGTAACCAAAAATTCTAAAGACAGTGCGGAGTCGAACATGACCACTTTGTTGTAAATCAGTATCATAGCGTATTCAGACAGGTCGATAAGAAAGTCATTCGTAGTAGTTTCAGGGACTGCAGATTGTGCCAGTTTCCTTCCAAACTTGTGTAGGTCAGCTGCCGGCACTTTCTGTCCTACAATACGCTTGTCATCATTCTCCTCCTCTGGTTCATCCTCTAGGGCACCATATATGTACTTGCATGAGGATAACGTGATCTGTAGGCTCCTCAAACACTCAAGGTCCACATCTGCAGGCACAAACTTGTCAAAAGTGTCTGGAACCTCTGTGGTCTCTTGGATGCAGGCCCAAGCTTCATCTCCAGGGCAGTTTTCCACAAGGTCCTTCTTATAAGGTCCCCCTTTCATCGTGTTTCTTCTAAACAGTAAAGAATTTACTCTAGGGACCCCAAAAAGTTGCCCTTAGTAACAGTGTCTCTTGTAACCATGTCTCTTGTATGAAATGTTGCTAACATGGTGAAGATAGGAAAACCAACCAAACCATTTTTAAATGTCTCATAACCAAGTGTCTCTTGTAACGAGCTTGTACTGTAACTGGGTTGTGCCCATGGGGTAACAGAGTGGATCCCTAGAGGAGAAGGCAAGCGTGGCAGGGGGCGGCAGAAAGTTAGATGGTCAGGTGAGATCAAGAAGTTTGCGGGGATAAATTGGTCGCAGTTAGCAAAGCACGAGGTAATTGGAGATCTGTGGGAGAGGCCTTTGCCCTGCAATGGGCGCAGACAAGCTGGTGGTGGTGCTGATGACGATGATAATGACCCATGAGTCTTCTGTACTCTGAACCTCTTCCTTTCTCCTCCCCCCTTTTCCTTCCACTGCAGGCACTTCCCACCCGAGACTCGCGTGATGGTGGAGGTGCGTTTCACCCGCTGCCTGTACGCGCAGCTGCGGCAACAGCGCTTTGTGCCCGACCGGCGCGTCGGCTGGCAGCTGCCTCCCCCACACGCTCCAGAGTTTGTGTCCCACGACCTGGGCCTCAAGCTGGTGAGCGCCGGATAGAGTGCACTCGTGGATATGGATACGGATACGGATGTTGCACTGTGGGTGCAGTTAGTCCAGCCGAATCAACTACCGCATCAAAAAGTTTTGCAGCGAAGCTGTACATGTCTTGGCTTGCGCCTATGGCGTGCGCAGACAAACCGGTGCGGGACGGGAATATTTTTAAGGGAGTAGGCTTACAGAGAACGGCTGTAGCTCTTGTTTGGTCGGAACTACAATGGACTCCGTTAAGACAAATTCAGTTTAGACAAACACTGGTTAAGACAAACAACCATTTTGCTCTCTTGTAACGTCCACAATGCAAAAAAAAAACGTCTGCTTAAGATGAATATCTGGTAATACAAACAAATTTTTGCGGTCCCTTCGAGTTCGTCTTAACGGGAGTCTACTGGATACCGAAGCAAATTACATGGCGATTGGTCACTGAGAGGACTTCAACTGTATGCCGAGTTACATCTAGTTTTCGTAATTACGTCGGTTCGCAGTGAAGTTGTACGTGGGGAATTCCTGCCTGCTGCATCGTGGCTTCCACAGGAGGAAACCAGGCTGCCTCATGTATGTCTGTTGGGATGAAACAGCTTAGTTATCTGGGAAGTATGGTCAGGTACAATTACAAGCAAACATGCTTTGTTTCATGCACTCCCTGGACTGCGCCCAGCTTCGCTGGTTGCAAGGGTGTAAAGAACACTGAATGTTTCAGTACTTTTCGGTACAAGCACTAAAATCAACTATTAGGAGGAAAAAAAAGGGGACATTCTTCTGGATGTAAACCAACCAAAACAAGATATCAGAATGTGAACATTTTGGGGTTGCTAATGGCATTTGTTTGCTAGTGTGCTGCAATAGCCCCAATGCGATCACACCACACTACATGCGGTGACCCATTGTTGCCGTCTATGTGAATCTCGCCCCTTCTGGAACTGTCCTCCTCCGATTGTGTTTTGTCTCTGGCTCTGTCAAACGCATTTGAAATGCAACACTCCCAAAACACTTGCACAGTGATTTCTGCCAGAGTGAAAAAAAATACGGCATTTGTGTTTTCAAATTTAATTGAAAGGGGTTTTTGCTTTGGCTAGCATGCCCTGAAGTTTTTTTTTGCATTAACTTATGTGCAAGGTTTGCACAGTTGGAAGTTTTTTTCTTTTCGCAACGACAGCACTGTGTGGGAGAGCCAGTCCCAAACTGCATGCCGCGTTACCAGACTTTAAAAAGGCAAATCTCTTGCAACAGAGCAAGATTATATTCTTTTGTTATTTGTAGTTTTGAATATTCTACAAAGAAAATCTAATGTACTATAAATGATGGACATAACTTGAAGGCGAACTCAAATCATATGGTAACTGCCATTTGAGCTTTGGATATTCATACGCCCAAGGTTTTGCATAGTAAGGAGAGAGTGTCACATTTCTAGTATGGAAATAATGTGCACACAAGCCCGCATCTCAGGCTTGCCCTGAGCAAGTCAAAGTGAGTTAGATAACCCATTGTTGACTGCTTGCTCGGTACATCATGCTGCAGGGAAGTACGTTTCCTTTCAATATTTTGCTCGAGGGCCTTTTTTTAATGAAATTGGAGATACTGGGGGCTGTAATCAACGGAAGTTTGTTGTTGAAAGCTAGCAGCGATGCTAATTGGTCGATCCTAAAGCAGTCGTAATTGCAGTACGCAACGCATGATTTCAGTGATTCTGCAAATGAAAAATAGAATGTGCAAGAACTTTGCTGAGTCACGATGAACCTTTGAGCTTAGTTAACTCTTTCCTTACGGCGCCATAGGCCATCGGACACGGAGTGCTCGATGATTTCAAACATCCCGCGAAAGCTAAAAACGGCGCCTTGCGGACAACTAATGCCATCTGGCGTATTTATTGACAACTCATTTTTCGATTTTATTGTGTTTTGTTGATATTTCGCGTGCAGAGACCGCGCCAAGAGTGAAATTTGAACCCACGATAGTGGCTAGTTGTGTGAAAATGGCCGCTGTATTTGGGCTGTATTTATAAACAAAACGGGCCTTCCTATCTGACGACTGCGGCTTTACACTTGATGTGTAGGGTCTGGACAACGTACGGTGGGGATATTTTGCCAAATGCGCCGCGTCATATCGCGTTATCACCTTCATGATAGCCTGGCACTCGTGTCAGATTACCGCTACGGAGCGATGCGCGTCACTTCTAAAGAGCGCTGGATTTTTTTTTTCTGGTGTTTTACCACTAAAGTGAAAAGGATTTTGTGTCATACACAAAAAAGTGTGCTTGGTGCATGACCGACTTACACTCGAGTGGCTTCGAGGAGTGGCACAGCCGTAGTTCCGCTACGTTGACGGACCACAAAAATACAAAACTTGGTGTACAGTTGATATATATATTGAATCTAGCCAAGAAATGTAGGAACAATTTGTATATCTTAGAATCCTGAAATAATTTTTAGGCTCATTACAATCGCCTATATACGTTGCGTGTATACTTTTTTGTGCATTTTTTTCTGATTATTTGACTAATAAACTAAGTAATTGTACCTTTCACAAAACTGATGTTACGTGTTTGGAAGAGCAATCTATAAGCTAAAATTCCATGCATAGCAATGCTAAATTGTCCACTAGCTCAAGCAAAAGAAATAGTTTTCTGGAAGCACTCAAAATCGGCCGTTTTTCCACCGTAACGAATGAGTTAATGCAGGCACTTAAATTTATATCGTATGCTCATAATTGGTCATGTAACAATATTCAAAGTGCTTGAGTGTGGTCTTCTTCAAAAAAGGTAGAGCTGTCAGAATGACATCGCAGTATGCTCTTGGCTGATAACCTGGAAAACACAAATGGTATCTAGCTGTTGTGTTGTGACTGCTGCCAGTTGATCGGTTCTGATTTTGTGCTTGTAACAGGTGGTTGCACCAGCCTAAAAACTTGTTGCGTTGGCTTTCAGGCTTGTGGCTTGGAGATTTTAGCCGCTGCCGGGTCGGACAGCAAGACGACGGTGGCCAACGGGGAGCCCGATGTTGCCGAGCTTAATGACGACGTGCGGTGGAAACGCTACCTCAAGAGTCTCACCACCAAGGGCTACTTCCAGGTACATCTGCTGTGGCAATGGGGACACAAATTGGCATCGAGTGTTGTGGTAGTTGTCGTTGCTAAAACAACTCATCTTCTGACATGCTACTAGAGCTCTTATCGCAGAAATTAAAAGGGCCATGAAGACGAAATACAAGTTTCTTTCATTTAAAAGACTGCAAGAACATTATCTCGAGGTGTTAGCCGGCCCTCACTCAGTGTTTCTCACAAAAAAGTGTCCCTCATTAGAGAAAGAGAATAGAAAGGGGGGGGGTGAGGGTCTGTTTGGTCTTGGAACCTATGCATATGTGAAGTGAGTGCATGTGCCTGATAGTCAAGCTTGGGCCGGGCATATGTGCTTTTCTATAGTCAATAAATTATTCAGTTGATATACTAGTAAAGGGTTCAACTTAAATTGAGGACGACTCAGCGAGCAATGGAACGAAGACGATAGGTTTTAACATTAAGGGACAAGAAGAGAGCGGAGTGGGTGAAGGAACAAACGCGTGTTAAGGACATATTAGTAGAAATTAAGAAGAAGAAATTGGACGTGGGCAGGGCATGTGATGCGAAGGCAAGATAGCCGTTGGTCTTTAAGGGTAACAGAGTGGATCCCTAGAGAAGGCAAGTGTGGCAGGGGGCGGCAGAAACGCCCTTCCCGTTTGACCGCTTCCTGTTTCAACCTGTTCCCAAAACGCCCTTCCCATTTGAACCCATATGTTTCAGCCCATTGGAATTTCTGAAAATATGCATTTTTGTTTTTGAAAGTGTTCCCAAAGATGTTTATCCAAGGAACGGGCCATTCATTACTGTAAAAAGTTCTACGTAGAAAACTTTCTGGAATTAAGCATACGGCCGATATTTCCGGTTGATAAAAGTGTACGAATGTCTGAGGCCGGTACTGTGCTCTTGAAGCTTTATGAAGAAGGAAATGCTTCTGCATTTCCCGTTTGCCCTGGCTTCTTCACGGAATCAAAAAAAGTTTGTTCCTTCATTCATGACTCTCGTTAGAAAAGAAGCAATCGCGCTGAAACAAATTCAATTATGCTTTTGGAAGACTTTTTTTCTCGTACCGTGCTCCTAGCGGCCACCCCGACGAACTAATCAGTCAGGGCCGGAAAGATTTCACTGTCAAAAAACTTTTTTTTCCTGAGTAGAAATAAAGCAGTAGCACTGTACTACCCCTAATAAATTATTAGTTGTACATTTTAGAAAACCCAAGTGCGTTCTCGGCAAGAGCTACTGACGCTACAAACTGGCACTGCGACCGCGGAAAGGTTCCATTATGTCAATTCTTGTCTTTTCCTTTTTTGTGGGTGTTGCATATAGAAAGAAGTGCATGTGCATTTGTACATAAAACGATTAAATAATTTGAAAATGAGATATGCAGCCGTCCGGACTCGAACCCACATTGCTGCCGGAGTAAGCATGCAAGCAACATGTTCCAGACCGTTCGACGAAAGGTGGAACCAGACGGAAGTGTGTTCACCAACGCTGTACCAGGTCGGACGTAACACAGCAACCTATGTGTTGTGTTTTAACTGGTTTCGCGGACAATTGCAATAAGTTGCAGGTTAATAGGCCGTCTGCATACTTTGGCTCCGCCAGCCCTAACGCTTTCTTACAGTGGAATACGTTTGACGCAACTTCAATCTAATTTACTTTTGGTTACATTGTACGTAACTCAAAACATGAAGTTAAAATACATTCGGACGTAACTCCATTTCACAAATCGCATGCCTCAGTCCGGGTCACACGAGTCGAACTGAGTACATTATTCCGGGAAGGGGCTAAATGGGAAAAGGCGAAACGGGAAGGTCGTTTCGCACAGGTGGAAGCGGGGTGGAAGAAACGAAGAAGGTTGAAACGGGAATACGTTCAAATGGGAACAGGAGAGAAATGGGGAAGGTTGTTTTGCGCCGGGTTGAAGCGGGAGGGATCAAGCGAGAAGGTTGGAATGGGAACGGGTTCAAACGGGAACCTCCCCATGGGAGAGGCCTTTGCCCTGCAGTGGGCGTAGATAGGCTGGTGATGATAGTAGTAAGCACTGGTGTCATCTCCCTTTCCTGTCCGTGTTTCGGTTAATGCTGAATTTTCAACAGGGAGTGTTCACTACCGTCTAGCTTTTCTCTCAATTTCGCTTGAAAGATAGTGTTTTTGACGCCCGCACCCCTTCTTTCCCATTTTATTGCCACAGGGGGAGCTGGAGGGGTCCAAGCTGTACCAGAGCCTGCTCCAGCGGGCACGGGAACACTTTGTGCGGACGGTCGTCTCGGAGGATGACCTGGGCGGTCAGCGCGGTGGTGGGAGGCCCTCCGTGAGCGCACGCGTGTGCCGCCTGCTGAGACAGCTGGACGTCAACGTTGACAAGCTTCGGGAGGAAGGGGAAAAACTGGGCGAACCGGATGGTAAGCACTGCCAGCCTTGCACACCCCTTTGGCTTCTCCCTCCTTGCAATAAGGCAGAACACCACTCTACCGCTCAATGGAACTGTCCACAACAACTTTGAACTGGAGTGATGCGTCTGGCAGGAGTCAGGTGGAGCTGTTTGGTAAAGACAACATCAAACACACTTGGTGGACATTTTCACATTTGGCAGCTCACGCTGCAAAGGTTCTACAGGCGGGTCCACTTATAACAATACCGTGTATAACAATGTATCGGATATAACGATATATCCGATATAGGTGAAGCACCTATAGATGCTCTTGAAAAAGATGTGTGCCAGCTTCACATGTGGCAAACAAAGCCCACAGACTATGGCTTCTTGTCCACAAATACCGTATTCACTCGAATCTAGGCCGGCCTCGATTCTAAGGTGAGCCCCGAAATTGAGAGGGTCAGAAAATTTAAAAAAAACTTACCTTGAATGTAAACCAAATGAAAAAAAGGCACTGGACCAAGACTAGAACATGCAGTTTATTTTTTGTGGTGCTTGTCACAGCATGTTCAATGCTCACTCACAGGCTGGAACCACTTGCCAAAACGAGTGACCCAGCCTAGCGTCACTAAATAAGCTACGCTTAATCCAGCCAGCCAGCCCCTCGAATATTTGCGATCTCCCTCGCCTTCGCCAGTATTTTCTCCGTCGTCACAGGCATTCCACCCCCCTTTCCCCTCTTTTTTTTGGGGCCCCCTGCCCTTTTGGGTTTAAAGGGTTAAAAAGCGAACGCTCCTTCTCCACCTCGGGTGTAGATCTTGCCCTTGAAGGCCATTCCGCTTGGCAGGCGCAGTTGAAAAGTTTGCACCCCAACTGCCACCATTTCGCGCTTAAAAATAATCAGCCGCTTTAAGTTCATAGCGCCCTTTTGGTGGCACCCAAAAACTTGTGAATTTCTCTAGGGTCCATGACTTTAAAAGCTGGAACGCTCAGAGCTGGGGTCACAAATTTTTCGGAAGGGGCCAAAATCAGAGCCCTTGCCATAGGTTCGGGAAAAATGCATTAAAAATGCCAGTTGCAGGCCTTTTGTGGCCCCCCAAAGAGGCTTTTTGAGGTTACATAGCTTGGAAAGTCGATCCTCGGTATCTTGAGGGGTGAGCCCATTTCAATAAACGACAATTTTGAAAAAATAAGTTTCACCCTTTTTAGATTTTAAAGTAAATAAAAATTTTAAGTAAACGGTCTTTTGGGGTGGGGGGCACCCCAAAAACTTGGAATTAAGATACTCGTCACGAGGTGGCAGGGGGCCCATAACTGCAGGGTCATTTCTCCCATTTTAAACCCCTTTTGGGTAAGGGGTTCCAAAAGAAATAATGGCAATTGCAGTTGCCCTTTGGGGGTACGGGTTTTGAAGCATTTTCGTTAATGCTTGAAATGTTCAAAAATTTGCATCTTGGCCTTTGCTCCTGAGCACCCAACCAGAGTTCATTTTTTTAAGGTTCAGATGAGCTTGTTGTGTCGGTGCCTTTGGTAATCGGTTAGTGGGTGTTTTACTGTTGCCTTTCAACTGAAAGGCCCAATCACTAAACAGCATAAGTTTCATCATTTTTCAAAAGAGGTTTCCTGAAAGCGAGTTAATTATGAAGTCTTGTCATGCAAAAAGGGTGCAGCTAAAAAACTATTTCGTGTTTAGCACTGTTCATTCCCAAGACTTGAATGCAGAAAATGATAAAATCACCGCTCCCAAGATATTGGTCCCCGACTTGGTGGAAAAATTGTTTAGAAAGACTAGCACAAAGTTGAAACGAGGGGGGGCCCATTCCCCAAACAGGACTGCAGGGTCAGTTCTGCAAATTTTTGAACAGCTATAAGGATTTGGGTACAGGAGCGTGACTGCCAATAAAAATACGAAAATGGTTGACAATGGTCCTAGAAGTGTCCCCCCCTTAAAAGGGGGACCATGAAGACAAAATACAAGTTTGTTTTATTCGAAAGATTTCGTGTTCTATAGTGCCCCCAGCGCTTGTCCGGAGGAAACAAACAATGCTTTATTCACTGCGAAATTAATCAATTTAAGCTAAAATTTTGATTCTCGCGCCAGAACGTGTGTTTGAACGATGTTTGCAATGACATCATAAGAACAGGTCTTTCAGCTAAACTTCGTGTAGAGCGGAGGCTCGTTTACTGTTAGTCAACCTAGATGGCGCCACCACACCGTGGCAAGCCATTTTCTGCCTTCGATTTGTTTGTGACCGTATTTAAACCTGGCTTGTTTTTGTTCATGGAGAAAATAATCGTTTCATGAAACATGGTGCTCGCTCGACAAATATGGTCACGTAAGACACCGTCGCTTGCGTCAATCGGCCAGTGTCGTCTGAGACAACCCCAAAGCCCCGCAGTGCTGTGCATCTAAACCAAGCATAGTGCGCGCAGTACCAACAGCAGTACGCATCGGTACTTCTATGTTTACGTGTGCTTTCGTAACTTCCACTGTTTGTCCCACCATTCTTACTCATATAAAAAGAATATGCGCTAAATTTAAGCGCAAATACCTCGTTCGGCAAGCTTATAAGCTCTGCCTAATTTGCGTTTGCTTTTTCCAGCCTCCTCCAATCACAGAGCTGGCTGGTATGACATCATAGGTTCTGTTGCGGGAAATGAGCGAATGGGTCGCATGGCCATTCCCTTTTTCCTAATTATATAGCTTATTTGAGTGAAGTTTACGTTAAAAGTGGTGTCAGTATGATTCTAACGAGGCAATCTTTTGAATGAACCAAACTTGTGTTTTCTCTTCATGGCTCCTCTAAGGGGACACATGGGTCTTTCATCAAAAACTTAATTTTTGCAGTTATGATGATAGAAATTGGAGGACATATGTAGTTTTTCATTCTGATTGTAGATATAAAATTTGTTTTTGTGTAAAACGACTGCATTCAAATTTATTCGGACGCATTCAAATTGATGTGTGATTTTCTGACAGCTTTTGTAAAAAAACTGCCGGAGTGATGCAGCGGAACAAGGTACCAGCGAACTGTGCACAAATCAAAGGTTGCAAGAAGACTAACAGTATCATTCTATCTGGTCTGTAGCAGAAGTTACAGCCGTTTGAAGTTTGGGCTTGGAAGACAAAACTGGTTTTTCTGGTCACACGAAACTGTCGTCGACTCCCACTCATTATCTTTCAAAAGGCAGCAACATTTGAAGTAACTTGTAGCCACTGTATGCTAACACCACGAGAGAACAACCACGCAACAAACAAAAAAACAAGATGGTGGCTTCAACTTGCCAGCTGCCCATTGTTGCAAGACTGGCGTAGTTTTTCCGCCAATTACCGGTATACAAGTTCAGCGTCGGCTTTTCGTGGTTCATACTAAAAAGAAAGTTTGACCTACATTCTTGGCTTCATGGTATTACCCCTTGGGTGTTTTTTACAAGCAGCGCTTACCCTACCGGAATAGGTTCGCCTCTTGAGCGCTCAGTACAACAAGCGCTCGTCTACTGCTGAGATTGCATGTCCCCCACCAGATGGGAGGGCTTGCTTGACAATTTTATTTTCTCCTGTGTCAGGAGCATGGCTTTCGAGTAAAAACAGGTCATTCGGGGACAGTGACACGTGCATTGGTGGCCCATCAACCCGTAAAAAGGTACTCTTCATCTTCATCTTCCAGTGAAGATGGATCAGATATCGATATTTGTCTCCTGATCTGGAATTGAAAAAGATTGCAACGACGCTGAATTCAGCAGCGCTATTGGCGATGAGGATGCTCTGGAGCGAACATTGCGAGTGCCTGTCAGCCGCTCCGTGTCATTCGCTGCTCAGGAATTTAAAAGCGGTCCCGATGCTTCCCAAGTGGAATGGCCAAAGCTTGATTACCCAACACAAGCGAAGAATGATGAGGTGTTTGTATTTTATTAGCAGCAGCTGGCTGCTTTCCTATGCAATGTTCATTAATAAGCTGTTCTGTGTTGATTTCACTTAGAACATGGTGTAGATACTTTTTCAGCATCAAGTGGGGGTTTTTAGCAGCAGAAGATTCGAATTCAGCATTTAAAAAAGAGGCATTTTGGTTAAAAAAATTTCGGAAAAAAAATTAACACTTTTAAGGGATTATAAATATCAGCGCTATCCTGAAAAATATTGCTGGTGTTCCGTGATGTAAAACCAACACATGTGCTTAATAAGATGTGGTATATGTTGGGAAGAAAGCGTTAGCAGTTACTGAATTTGGACCCAGCAAAAAAGAAAAATACCGTTTCTTTCAGCAGTGTTGCACAGAGAGATGAAAAGAACCTGGGCACGGCCATCACGGAGGGCCTGGATCGGTTCGTCAAGCACATCTCCGACTACGAGGGTGCGGAGGTTCCCTCCAACAAGAGCAGCAAGGAGAAGTCGCAGCCGAGCCAAGATGCCGGTAAGGGGAAGCCGAGCCAAGCCAAGGGGGACGGCATCGAATTCGACGCTGACCGCTTTGTGGAGGCCCTCGGTGCCATTCTCGGTGAGTTGGACAACTGCGGGATCCCGTTGAAATTTCACTCGTGCAGTCAAGTTGTGAGAGAGTGTTTGGAGAATCATCTTAGCAGACTAGTCGATGGATGGCATTACTTAGAAATACAGCGCTAAAAACGATACGACGGAAAGAAATGACAGTGTTTGTTGCTTCTTCCTGTCGTATCGTTTTTAGCGTTGTATTTCTAAGTAGCATGTTAGCAGAACTGTTCCTAAATTGCGGTTAGAAAGCCCAGCTGAGTTTTAGCTCTAGCAGGGAACGTAAAATTTAGTGCGCTTTCAAAGTGACTTCTACACAGCTGGTAATTATTGTGTAGTGACACTCCAGTTGGTATTATGGTTTAAAACGGTGGCTTGGCTGCTTGTTGAAGGTAAGGGTTCCTCTGTCGGAATTTCGTTTTTCGCTGTAGAATGAACTCTCATGTATAGCATCTCGGTTATCTCCTTGCAGCTACTGCTAGTTGGTAGCAGATAACACTAGTAATGAGACGTGGAGGTTTAGCTAAATGTTTTTAATAACATAATGCGGGTGACAAAGACAATTGTGCCCCTGATATCTCCTTGAATTGCATGAATTGTAATGTGACATTGAACGGGGATTTATTTTTCCCAAGTGCACCTTATGTCGCAAAGACGAGATTCCACAGTTTCTAATTTTCTCGAGTCTTGATATCTTGTTCTTTTTCGCATTAGCCTTTTGTGAGTGATTCTGTACAGCAGTGCAAGAAGTTCTGTTGTTTTGGCTGGGTTGTCGAGTTTTGCTGGGGTCAGTAATCGTGAGGGCATTTGACGGGATTTTTGTTAAGTCACATCTTGCGAGATTATTTGAGTTTTTGGCACGTTAAGTACTTTGAGCATAACTGTGTTAATTAACTCTCACAACAGCAACGAAGAGACTACTGTGGCAGCATCGCAGGTGATGGTAGCTGTGTAAACAATAAATAATAACTGAGACCATGTGAGTGGCGCTCTTAGAACACGTCTAAAACCATGGTACATTTATAACGCGAGTCTGTGGCAGCCATCGGCAGGTAACGTTCGCAGAAATTGCAGGATTTTCTGATGCGCCTGCAAGCGTTCTGCTAAAGCTATGCATCCTTTTCGTCCTTTTTCTTTGTTCTGTCCAGACTTCAAGCTTCCACCCTCAGACGACGAGTCCAGCTCTTCCATGAGCAGTTACGGCGACGAAGTCGATTCTCACGGTGAGTTCTGGGAAACCTGTGAAAGTGATAGGCAGACTTATTATAGCACATACTAGTAGATCCCCAACAGCAAATTTGATTCCGTGCCAGTCTGTTGCATTATTCACCTCCAGGCTTGACAAATGCCACATACCGTATTTTCGCATGTATAACCGCACCAAAAATGCGAGAATTCTGGGGCTGAAGTAGAGGTGCGGATTATGTGCGAGGTATTTCATTTTGGTGCAGCGTCACCGCAATGTAAGTGTGGCAGGGGGCGGCAGAAAGTTAGCAGATGTGAGATCAAGAAATTCGGGGGGGTAAATTGGTTGCAGTTAGCACAGGACATGGATAACTGGAGATTAATGGGAGAGCCCTTTGCCGTGCAGTGGGCGTATATAGGCTGGTGGTGATGATGATGATGGTTATGATGATTTTTGTGGTGCACCTTTGCCGCAATCCATATTGGGTCGTGATGCCCCTACAGCAGTAATTGCAACTAAGCCACTGTTATCCCATTGACAGTGCTTATTTTGCACACAGATCAACAATATACCAAACTGAAAAAATGTATGCGACAAGTCATCTAGTTATGCAGTCAGCTAGGAAAGTTCTTTTGCATAAATAAATGTGTAATGTTGCTTGAGTAGTAGATTTGGTCTATCCTCTTGTGTATAAAATACGTGGGCGATATGCGGGGATTTTTTTATTATTTTTTTTTATTCATCGAGGGAAAAGGGGGGGGGGGGGGTGCAGGTTATGTACAGGGGTGGGTTTTATGTGCGAAAGTACGGTATGGCATTGTTTAAATTTTAGCGATGTGCTCTCTGGCTAACGCAGCAAATAATTGGCTGTAAAGCACAACACTTGAATGATTTCCAGCACAGGTCGGGGGCAACCGGTTTTATTAATTGTCGCAAACAAATAGACAAAAAAAAAATTAGGCCTGCTTGGTCAGGCTGAGAAAGTGGCTAATATTTTGTTACAGTAGCGTGTATTGTAATTGTTGTAATGCAGCAAATGCGAAATGCATTTGCTCGTAATACATGCATGGGTTCTACGCCGTATTTGATCTAACCATCGTTTGAATTGTATAATACAGCATGGGATCGTGTTAGCCCTCCAAGTGACATTACCCCGGTGATCGCGAGTGTTGGAAGCTGCGGCTCTCTTCTGAAATGCGTGCCCCCGACCACAGATCGTCTGGCGGACGTCATCAACGGCGTCGACGGCGACAGCTGCGACAGTGACGACGAGGAATTGGGCGGACCGGGCGTGGACCTGTCGCACCTGGCCATGGACATGAAGAGCTACATGGAGCAGATGGACCGGGAGCTGGCCGGAACCAACGTGGGGCTCAGCTTCGAGCGGCAGCCGCCAGCCAAGCCGTCGCCAGCCAAGAAGGAAGCCAAGTCGGATGCCGCGACGCCATCAAAGGTGCGTGGACTCCTCATCTTCAGTCGGGGCTGTCTGGAGGGGGGGAGAATACACGACCAAAATGTGCGGTGAACAAACTTGTGGGTTGACATGGTTGCCAAGGGTAAAAGAATAGCATGGGGTGTTATCACGCAGCATTATGGAGGTGAGAGGGTACAAGGGAATGAGTAAATAGAGGGGCAACGGAAGAACCTCTTTCCCTCGTTAGTTCTTGCCTCCCCACGACACACTTACCGATCAATGTGTATTGTTGCTTGCTAAGCATTAGAAGTTCTTCAGTATTAAAACTTCTGGATATAGAAGCGCATAATTTGATATTAGATAGGCCTGTGCGCCCAGCAATTTTTGTCATACAGTCTAATCTCGTTACAAGGGACCCAGGAAACATGTCTCTTGTAACCGAGGTCTCTTGTATGCAATGCTGCTAACTTGGAAAACATAGGAAAACTGACCAAACTGCTTTCATTCAAATGTCTCTTATAACCGAGTGTGTCTCTTGTAACAGGGTTTTACTGTATTTGCTGTGATACTCTAAAGCAGGGGTTCTCAAGCATGTTGGTCCCAGGGAACCCTGCTAAGTTCCGTTAAGTGCCAAGGAACCCCCCCCCCCCCCCCCCCCCTACTCCGCCAGTTTTCATTCCGTTCATGCGTGCAATAAATTCAAAGCAAGCAATGGTATCGTCTTTTTTTCCGTCGACTTTACGCGAATGCGTACGCTAGCGGCACCTATCTCCAAACAGGAGAAATGCGCATGGGGGTAATATAAGGCCGAGATTCAAGTGCAATAGTTTAACCACGTGGCCGTTTTCGGAGTCTGGCTGGCTACAAGCTGCTGGCGAGATTTCTTGCGCAGCTCGCGCGTTTCTGTTATGCGCCGAGATGTGCTTACTGACACTCGGGCATGAGTAATGGAGGTTCCTTAGATCGATCGCACCTCAAGTTTACCATATAAGACTTTGCGACTGCGGAACCAGAGAAAATTTATCAGTGGCTCGCGGAACCCTGAGGAGGGGCCTGCGGAACCCCTAGGTTCCGCGGAACCCACTTTGAGAAACCATGCTCTAAAGCTTAAAATATTCACACACATGCCTCTTGCATCAGTTCAAGTAGCAGTAATCGAGAACTTCAGATATTTTCAAAGTATTTTGAGTTGCAAATATATACAGTGTAGACCGCTTATAGCAATGTCACGGGAGCTGCGAAAATCTGCTCTACAACCAAAACATGAGCGAATCCAACCACATTGCAACTTACCTTTCAATAATTCGTTCTTTATGATCCCTGAAATGAAGGCCTCTTAAAAACACAGGCGCTGTCCTTTAATTCGTCTTTTTTTTTTTTCTCACATCAGCCGCTGCTGCAGGGTCTTAAAAGCTGCTGCACGATTCTACAAACCGCGAGCGTGGCTTTAACTTTCTTTGTGTTTGTGTTTTGAAGAAGCAGGGCTGCGTTTCCTAGTGTCCATGAACGGATGCCGTGGCACAACGTGATTAAAACGCAAGCGGGCTCTTTTCTCCCTTTTTTTTTTTCCACCCTATTTTGTGTTCACAATTGCCGAAGGCAGTTGCGTATCGGCACAATGTACAGGTAGTGAAAACCTCCGGCGTCGCAGCTTGCTATCTCCAGATGTTCGAAAAGTGAAAAGGCAGTTGCTTATATGCACATTGTTCTAATAGAAACAACTATCTCCGAGGTGCCTCAAGTTAAAGCCCCTCTATACTGCTCTCATCGGGCGCTTTCAAGCAGGGGCAGTTGTGGTTATCACGTGAGTACAAACAGAGCGCGCGAACTGAAGGGTGTCGATTTCTTCCTTTTGTGTGTCGCAGTTAGAGAGCAGGGAGCGCGCACTATGTGGGATGGCAGATTCTGTCTTTTATTTTTCTTTGTCGCAACCTTAAAACGATGCCCCAGCTGCGCCGGTCGATCAGCGGGCCCGCCAAAAAGCTGCACTACAAACGGTATTGTGCTCTGGGCAACCAAGTATTAAGCGGTATGTTTATTCTTTGAGTTTTTTGGGAGGCGAACTGGTGGTCACAAAAGCCTGCGTTATATCCGGTCCCACACTATAAGTGGTTGCGTGATAAACGGTCTACACTGCAGATACTTGATGACAGTCAGTTAAACTTGGTTTCAATGAACTTGGATGCAGGAAATTGCCACGTCTATTAACCCACAACCACGCTCGACTTCCGTTTCGTTACAAACAGGCGAGGAAGGCACCACGCGCCCTGGCCGAAAGCTTCGACGACGATCTGGACTCTGACGACGACGATAATGTCGCCGCCGCCGCGGGAAACGACGCTGACTACCGGCCAGTGGACGTGGACCTGACCGCCTTGAAGAACATCCTCGAGTCGTACAGCTCCCAGGAGGGTCTGCCGGGCCCCGCTGGCAACCTCCTCTCGGCCATGGGCATCAGCGTGCCACGTGACGAGGACTCCTAGTCACGCAACTTGAGAACGAGGTGCACGTGTTGCTCCTAACGATGCGTGTGGCACGGCGTCGTCTACTTCCAGATCGGCTGAATGCTGGCTCGATTGTTGCGCGGGCATTTCCGAGCAGATATGTTTGTTGCGAAACGAACTGAATGGAGTGCAACGGACCCTTCTGACCAAAGCATTCAAATTGGCTTGTGTGTGTGCGTTATTCCTGCACATTGGTACCAGCTTAATAAGAAGAGGACACCAGTCTTAAAAAACCTCTTTTAATTTCGAAGTAAAAAAAAACTGTGAAACGTGCCAGTCTTGCTGCTTTTTTCCCGGGAACTGATTTTAAATATGCCATTATTTTTTGAGATGGGCAATTAGTTCCCAAGACAGAGATAATTAGCCATTTTCGGTAAAACAATGGACAAAACAATGTTGGTGATCAAACTAGTCTTTATATTTTCCAGTACTGTGAACCCTGATGAGTGCAATAATCAAAGCAGTTTTTTGATGCACCGCTTGGAAGTGATTTTACAGCTCATTAAACTTCATGTTTGAAATGGGCACTCAAAATCGTTACTTGCAAATGGTGCCACCAAAGTTTAATGAGCTGTAAAATCAGTTCCAAGCAGTGCATCAAAAAACTGCTTCGATTTTGCATCACCAGGGTTTATAGGGCCGGGGAAAATATAAAGATTACAGTTTTATCACCAACACCGTTTTGTCTATTGTTTGACCGAAAATGGCTAATTATCTCTAATTATCTTGGGAACTAATTGACTTATTCAAAAAGTAATGGCATATTTGAAATCAGTCAGAAAAAAGCAGCAAGACTAACAAGTTTCACAAAGCTTACTTGAAAATTAAAAGAAGTTGTTTTAAGACCAGTGTCTTGGGGACCCTTAATGGGTGTTCTAGTGTCTTGTGCCTCTCAAGCGTGTACAACCCGATGTTTTCGCATTCCGAATGAACGCACTAGCAACGCGTGGTTTGTGGTCCAGCAAGCTATTGGAGAGTTCTTGTGTACCATCGTAGCACTGTCCAGCAACGCAAACATCACATCACGCAACATCAACAATGAGAGGCTCTGTGTAGCTTTTCACCGTGACATAGTTTGAGAGACATATAAATGCGGGCTAGCCTAGGTTTCCAAGACCATCCCATATACCGGCATGCCAAATTGCATTGCTGGTATGTGCTTCACAGAGGAAGTACCGTTTGTCTTCCATTGGGGAATCGAGGCTGCTTACGCAAGATGCCCTGCCCTTGCATGCTTGCACGCTACCACTTTGCAAGCCACTTTGATTTCGCTTTGAAGCACCTGGTCCTTAAGGCGATCTTGAACGACATCTCTTCCATCACAGCCAGCAAGACTGTGCACAAATTTCTAAGAATTGCGGATGTGTGCTATGTTTTAAAACTGCATGACGTATACGGAATAAAAAACACTATTTCCCTGTGCCTGCAAAAAAGTGCTGAAGCTATGGTAAAAGTCTGCAAACTTTTTGTTTGTTTTTCTTAACTTCAAAGCAGAACTCTAGCATAGGAAATGTGCACAGAGTACATACTGTATTTATTCGATTATAAGGCTGTCACGATTAAGATGGAGAGGGCAGTTTGAAGAGCCAGAAAAGAAAAAAAAACATCTCTTTCTGAGCTTGGAATATAAGGCAGGTAAACAGTCCACTTCTGAGCTTCGAATATAAGCCGCGTATGACTTTGAGACTACTGATTTGAGAAAAAAACCTTGCCTTATGTTTGAATAAATGCAGTATATAGAAGTGGCAAAAAAAAAAAAAAAAGAGCATACTTTCATTTTTTAAGAGTCTGTTGGCACCTGATGTAGTGAGTGTACTCACATAGTGAATTCCTTGTCATGGGAAGACAATGATCATTTTTTTGCTTTTTTCCTAGTTTCGCACGTTCAAGCAGCCATTTGGTGTTCAGCTTGTTCCTTAGTTAGGCTGCCTGGAATTGACATTTCAGCTTAAATCTTCTCCAACGCTGGAATAGCGCAATGTTAAGAAAATGCATTCGGGGTGGCTAGAAGAAAACTAGCGGGTGATTCGGAGGATAGTTCACTTCACTGGTGATCACACACACACATGCCTGTGTTTTCCCACATGGTGATGCAATCTTTGGGCATCAACAACACATGCTTCGGGAACTTGTGTGACTTGTTTTGTTGTCAGCATTTTGTTGTGTTCAATTTTCGTTTCAGGTGACTTCACCTACCTCATGGTGTATTGTTGCGACGCTTATTTACGGTGTTTTTGTTTCGTTTAAGAAAAGACACGAATCAGATAGAGTATTGAGGAAGGTGTGAATGTGCATCTAGTCGTTGCATTATTCGTTATTCATCTCCAGCAAGATTGTTTTCCTTTTGTCGAAGGTTCAGTTTGTCGCTTCTTTCAGAATGTTCTCTGCCGTGTAAATCGCCTCATTTCCTTCTCTTTTTTGCAATCTGTACAGTATCGATCACAAAGGCCACACAGAATCTCATTTAGAGTGTGAAAGTAGCCTCCGCCTTGAAAACTTGGGTCTTTGGCAGAAGTTTTGCTGTTTGCTAAACCTGTTTTTTTTTTTTTTTTCACTAGTTTATCGATTCTAACCAATTCTCAGTCTTCGTGGGTCAGGTACAAGTAACGTTCAAACCCAATGTGAAGTTTTCAGTTTTTATATTATTATTAGTATTGGTTTTTACTTGCAAGTTAGGGTGCTTAGGATTGAGGAGATGCCGCGTTTATGACAGGACGAACTAGTTAGCTGGCTTATTCTGTGGCTTGCCTGTAAACATCTTTCCACCCCGAACAAATAAATGGCCGAGTGAGTTGCCATGCTGAAATTGTTATTCGAGTCACTTTCTCTTTTTGCACTTGTTGTCGGAATATGTGGTCCCTTTATGCCACACGTTCAAAAGACCTCGTGACAAGGTGAACTTGACTCCACTGGACTGAAGCAGGCCCAGTGAGACGGGCAATCATGCACATTCAGCTAGAGACTCAACAAGAGGTGGGGGTTCTGCTTTAAAAAGGCAATGAAGGGGATACAAGTTTGGTTCTTTCAAAAGACTGCCTTGTCCCAATAACAGAGTGCCAGTTTAATTGCAAACTGCTGAAAACTAAGCTAGGCATTAAAGGTGCCATGCAGACAAAGCACAAGTTTGGTTGATTGGAAAGGTTGCCTCGTTAGAATCACGCCGAAACCACTTTTAACGTAAACTTCGCTCAAATAAGCTACATAATTAGGAAAAAAGGGAATGGCCATGCAACCTACTAGCTCATTTCCCACAACAGAATGATGATGTCATCAGCCAGCTTGCGATTGGCCAGAGGCCGCAAACCAAACGCAAATTAGGGAAGGCTCGTAAGCTTGCCGAGAGAGCTATTTGCGCTTAAATCTAGGGCACATTCTTTTTAAAGCCGCAAGAATGGTGGGACAAACAGTGGAAGTTACGAAAGCACACGTAAACATAGAAGTACCGATGCGTACTGCTGTTGGTACTGCGCGCACTATGCTTGGTTTAGCTGCACAGAACTGCGGGGCTTTGGGGTTGTCTCAGACGACACTGGCCGATTGACGCAAGCAACGGTGTCTTACGTGACCATATTTGTCGAGCGAGCACTATGTTTCACGAAACGATTATTTTCTCCCCGAACAAAAACAAGCCACGTTTAAATCGGTAAAAAAACCAAACAAAACAGCGCCGTGTGTGGTGGCGCCATCTAGGTTCACTAATGGTAAACGAGGCTTCGCAATCAGCTGCAGAGCGGTCGGTTCCTATGGTGTCATTGCACACCATGAAAACGCACGATTTAGTGGGAAAATGAAAATTTTAACTTAAATTGATTAATTTCTCAGTGAATAAAACATCGTTTGCATCTGGACAAGTGCTGGGGGCACCATAAAACATGAAATCTTTCGAATAAAACAAACTTGTATTTTGTCTGCACGGCCCCTTTAATTAAGGAAAATGGATGAAGTAGTGTCAGTTCACCAGCCACCTCATTGTTTAGCACTTGGCTTCACGTGGGCTTGCTCGTGTGTTTGGCGGCCACCAACCAAACCCTGCACCAAGAAACATCACTGGGCGGTTGTAATGGGGGCTTTAGTTTCCATTTTATCCGGCCACTTGACTGTAAACGTGCAATTAACACACTGGTAACTGAAGTAACTTTTCTGCCTATTAAGTTACTGCCAGCATTTTTTGTGTGTGTGTGTGTCTGTCTCTGAAAAAAGGTAAGCGCCCAGAATAGAGATTAGCTATTAAAATCTAAGTCTTTGAAATCAAACAAGTCTTCTTTTGTATTTATGGTCCCTTTAACATGTTTCTTAAAGTTAAACTTGTTTGTTTGTTCTAAACTCAGTTTGGGTCGCGAATTTAATTGTAGTGACCTACCACGACCTCAGTATGTTGCCTCCAAAGCCAGCAGCCGAGTTTCAATTTGACTTCACCGTCGATTTGGGAACTTGATTGATTGTAGGGTTTAACGCGCCGACACAACGCAGGCGATGAGGCGTGCCATAGTGGAGGGCTCCGGATTAATTTTGACCACCTTGGGATCTTTAACGTGCGCCGAAATCTCGTACATACGGGCGTTGTTGCTTTTCACCTCCATCAGAAAAGCGGCTGCCGCGGCCGGGAAGTCCGTTTGGGAACTTATCGGCAGTGCAGATAAATACAATGTGTTGATGCCACTTATGGAAAAAGGCATTTTGTGAAAAGAAAGATGCAGAACTGAATTTTGACGGTGTCATTGACGCACCAGCGTTAGAATTTTGATTACAGAGCAACCACTGGTAGCCAGTGCGACAGCACTTCCGTTTTTTCAATCAGCCTTCTTCTCAATCACCCTTTGTGAATGTTAATGTTTAGTTGAGTCTGTCACCTGAACTGGATATTCGTTTGGAAGAAAACGCTCTTGCAACGTAACTTTTTCAAGCTATTCCCACTCATTGAAGAGCTGGTGCTAGGCACAAGCTCTTAATATGAACATAATAAGGCTGACCTCATTTTCTAACCTTGTAGCCTCTGCAGTAAGCAATCACAGTATCCAAAATGGAACCTGGGAACTTGCAAACACGCTGACACCAACAGAAAAAGTTAAAACAGAATGCACACGCAAGGTACAAAAGATGAAATGCTTTTAATGATTTTATCACTGTACAAAACACAGCCTTGTGTGCTTTCGACCATAAAATTTTTTTTAAAAGGCAATCAACTAAAATTCTCCAAGCTTGTTAATTGCTAAAAATCTCAATGCTTATGCCAGCTGTCAGAGCATGCAAATGGACTAGCAGTAATTTTATTGACTCCTTTGTCAGAAATGACCAAAAAATTGATGGAAATTAAAACATCATGTACAAACATCCTCAAACGCCGAAAAATACAAAACCAACAGAGAACATGCGTGACTTCACTTTTGCCACTTTTTCGGTGGCAAATATACCTGCGTACAATCACGACACCAGAGTCATGATTGAAGAGTATTCAACTGCTAAATACATCGTCCATTGGTAAAAAAAGACGGTTTCTCGGTAAGTACATTCTCGTCAATCCAATTTTCGTCTGTATTAAAAAGAAACACAAGCCATTAGTACTAAATGTACGCATTAGAAACAGAAGCTAAAAATCGTTAGTACTAAATGTCTGCATTAGACACAAGCCAAAAATCATTAGTACTAAATGTTAGTAAGACCAAACATTCCACCACAACGTGAAAATTTTCAATGGCTATTTTGGTCAATTTATAATTGCAGATGAGATAATCAAAATACAAGCAAATAACGCAAAAGTTCATTTTACAACGACTGCGGACACGCAATTTGGCATTGCTTGGCAAAAAATTCTGGCACATTTAATGGACGACGTGTTCAACTATTGCATCGTTTTGTATCTAAGACACTTCGTAGCACCATGGCTGTCAAGTCACCGGCCGCCCCATCAATTTCCCCAGTCTAGCTGCCTGGCCAAGAAACGGGCAGTCGTCAGGATATCACAGTCTTCACAAGTCAAGTGGGCCCAAGTGGCGCTCTCCTTCGCTCAGGAATATGTTCAACGCCTTGTACACCAAATACGCACCCAGCTTCCGACGGTTCTTTTCCGGCCACGACTTGACGACGCCGTAGACATCTCCCTTCTTTTGATTGGTCAAAGTGTCGTATGCCGATGGCGTCGATCATACACGCCTCCCGCGTGTAGGCTTCCGCCGCCAGCGTGTTTTGGAAGACGTGCAGCGAGACGACCCCATGCCTCGAATCCCAGATTTGGAGGATTTTGCGAGTCTTCTCGGCGTCTGCGTTGTTTTTCTTCCATGGCTTGTCGAGGCCCTTTCGTACGAGCAGGGCTTCGCTGAGGTGACTGAAAGGTCGCGACCTCTTGCCCTTCCCGATGTAGAAGACGGCCTTCACGAAGTCCGCCATCCGCTCGGCCAGGGTGAGGCCGTGGGCCCTGAGAGGGAGATTCTGGGTCACCCTGGAGTCGAGAAGGAGGTAGGTGAAGAAACCCTTGACGTTGCCTTCCCTCCAGTAGCCCTTCGGGCGGGGGGCGTCGAAGTCCCGCACCATCGCTTCCTCGAGCTCTCGGTAGGATTCAAGCTGTCCCGCCCTGGTGACCAGCGTGTGGATGTCCGGGGTCAAAACATCGCGCGGCCTGTGCAGCTTCGCTAGGCCTAACGACAGCCTGGCCAGGAGGTTCAGGTAGGCCGCCCTTGTGCCGTTCGTGACCGGACCCGGGGCGTCGCCCAGCGACTTGAGCCTCTCGAAGATCTCCTCGTTGGTGAGCGCCCTCAACTCCGGCGGCACTTCCACGGGCGCGTTTTCCGGGCCGCTGCTCGCGCCGCTGGACTCGGCGTCGGAAGACGAGTGGTAGTGGGCCTCCTTGAACGCCAGGCCGGTCTCCGGATCGCTGTGGACGACCTCGCAGCAGGCGCACGGCCGGTTTGCGGCGTTCGGGGCGTCCGCGACGTCGGAGGCAGTGAGCCGGACCCGAGCCCGCGGGCCGAGGCGGTAGTGCGCCAGCGCGTGCAGGTGAAACATGCGGTTGGACTCGAGCACGGGGCCCACGTCCTGGCCGCAGCAGTCCTCGAGTTCCTTTCGGAGCTCCTCGTTGGTGAGCCGCAACATCTCGGCCGGCACGGTCGACGTCGCCGACGGTGTCCGAAGGGGCGGCCGCGGCGTCGCCACTATTGTCGGCAGGTTCCGAGGACGACGTGGGCTCGTACGCGAAGCTGTCGCCCGCTTCGGCGGAATACCGCTTGTTGTCGAGGTAGACCGGCGACAAGAAGGGGTGGGGGAACGCGTAGGCCGTGTTGAGGAAGGCCTCGCTGTCCGTGCTTGTGTCGGAAGGCGTCGACAGTACGGGGGAAATCTCCCCGCAGCCCGGGCTTTCGAGGCCGGAGCGGTCCGACGCTGACATGCCCGAACAGTCTGCCGCCGGCACCCGCGGTGAGGCGACCACGTCCGCCGCGTCATTTGCACCGGTGCCGTTAGTAACTGGAAGTCCTAGTAGACCCTGAACTTTCCGGAGGCATTCCAGGTGTCCGTTTTCAGCTAGCAAGCTGAACACATCATTACCGCAAATGTCGCGAAGCCTAGGGTCGCCGCCTCGAGAAACCATTTGTAGCAGCGCGTCGTCTTTGCCGAAAGCCGCGGCGATGTGCAGGGCGGTTACACCGTCGGTTGTTGTCGCGTTGGGATCGACGCCATTTTGAAGCAGCTTTTCGACGAAACCGTCCGGCAATACGTCTTGACTCACGGCGACGTGCAACAGCGTCGATTTGTCCTCCGCATCCGGCAGTGCAAAGCCCGTCGCCGAGCCGAGTCGCACGAGTTTGTCGAGCAGCACGGAGTCGTTGCGTTTCAACGCGCTGAGCACGATGTCGGACCGCAGCAGGCTGCAGGCGGCATTCGAGGACGAGGGAGTTAAGCTCATGGCTCACACTACTTGTCAGAGAAAAAGCTGCTAGCCTGCACCAAATCGAACATCGCTGACACCGTTCACGTTTTCTTCCTCTTCTACGTTCTCTTCTCCCAGCATCACACTTGTTTTCGTAAACGCCGGCATCAGTTCATGGTTCAATTTGTAGTCACGTGACAGCCCTAGTTCTCTCCCTTAGCCGTGTGGTGCCGCGCTAATCGGTCTAAATCTAGTTTCAGTTTCGTTTTCGCGCGCAGGGCTATTTACCAGGATTTGTACCGCTGCATCTAGAGTTGTTCAATATATTGAAGAACTGCAGTCTTCAAAACAGCCATTTTTTTCTGTTATCATTACTTTTGTTACCTTTCAAATAGCAATCTCAAGGCATGTGAGCATAGTGTCGAAATTCGAATAATAATAGAATAGCTCTTGGTATTCTATTCTAGGATTTTATATTCGACATTTTCGAAAAGAGACATCCAATCGTGAGTAATATTCTGAATTACTACAAAATGCTGGACCGAACGTAAAGCTGTTGTAGCCCCCAAATCTAGCAGCGTCCCAGAAGGAAACATCGGAGCCTGCTACACAATGGCGAACGTGGAAACGCCGATAAGCTTCTGTCGTACTACGTGTTTAAGACATCGCATGTTCTAAACAATACAAGTTAAAGGGGTTGTGACATCAAATTTTTACTGCGAAGCAGTATATGTCTCCCCTTCCCCCATTTTCATTCCGGTGAAGCCGATTAACTCGGTGCCGCTCCGGGGCTCCTCCTCGCCATCGCCGACCCCTCTTTCGCAACGGTTATCACAATGGTTATTCCCCTCGACACCACCGATGCGTCTTAGTTGTGCAGTCGGCTGACAGCGGCCTTGGCGCCGTTATCGGATGATTGCCGAGAATCAGCAGCAGCGCGAAAGGGTGTAAAAACGCCTCAAAGCCGCCGCCACCGCCGCCGCCGAGAATGTAGCCGCGGCCGCTCCACTTCACCCGCTAGCTGCGGGTCCCTGCCGGTTGAAAACAACTTGCCCCGTTGAAACGCCGGCGCTTGAAACCCATTCCGAGCAACACTGTCGCCTCGGCGGCCCTCGTATCTCTATGCATTGGCTCAGCGGCGCGCTTTCCCTCTAAAGTCAGTATATTATCTCTATCATAGAGTTAATACTACTGATCTCTATGACGTGGGGCGTCGATTTTTACGCCGCCTATAGGGAAACCAGGGAACGTCCAAGCTTGAGAGGCCTGCTAAAACGTTCTTTCCTTGATTTCGCTCTGCAATCGTACACAACAATATACGTAAGTGACGCAAGCGTCCCCCTCCCCCTCCCCATGTCTCGCGAAATAGCAGTGCATTTCGCACACTAGTTGGTCTCGTAAGTCCTACCCGGCTTAAGTTTATACGAACGTCTCTACAGCATTTCAGAAGCTGCACTGAGTTTTTTTTTTTTTTTTTCATTTCTGTACGAGCTATTTTGTTTCTTCCGGACTTGCAGACCATTAATTTTTCAGTGGTTTAATTCACTTTTCTTGGTCCTTGCTATAGCAACGCCTCCTAAAAAAACCGTTGTATGGCACCACCGTCGTTTCAGCGAACAGCGCCTCCCGTGGCGAAGCGCTCGTCAGTGGAATGCCGGTGGCGGTCGGCGCAGCGTAGTTGTGCATGGCTTTCTGTCGTTTTTCTGCGGTGCGGCTTGCAAAGCGTACATAACCACAAGGACTTTTTTCAGATCGGTAAATCTTGAGCGTGGATGTGACCTTTACGAGGCATGCCGTGTGCTTGATTTACGCCCATACTCAGTATTTACAAATAGCCGACGACGCTCAATGCGATAAGCTGGAAGTCAAGCTGGAAGGGAAAGTTCGTTGCTTCATGCAATTTTTTCATGCCTGCGTGCAGTTTCGCGAATCGAGGAGTATATTACCGCTAAATGCTCCCACAAAGCCGGTGTGTGAGAAGAGAATTTATTATGAAACCACATATCAGCACGCAGCGACTAGTGGTAACAGCGCTGCCCGAAAAACACACACAAAAAACAATCAGTTTCCAAGTACTCCGGGCAGCCTACACTTTGCACAACAATTCTCTGTGGTGATGAACAATTAAGCTACTCTGAAATCAATGCACACAAAGTTCACATGTGTTCAAAGAAACAGTTCAGAAACTCGTTGAAAGTCAGTACGGCACAATAGTGATGCTCAGAATGTTATTCCTGACCGCTATGAAACGCGTGGACCAGCGTAACAGGAAGGCTTCTTCACCTAGAACTGCCAACTCATTGTCTAAGTGATTCATAAGCATTGACCGCACACGCCACAGCAATGGAAACATCGCCCGTTGCGGTCGGGCGCGAAGACACGCGGCACCACGATTTCGCCATAATACAAATGCACCAGCACACATAAGGAAGTTCACCAACGTGTCATTTGAACGTGTGCTCATTCTAAGTGTAACACCAAACAACCTGCTTAGCACAGTCCAAAACGTTACCGCTACACGACACTGAAACAAGGCATGTTCCAATGTTTCAGTGTGCCCGCAGTGCGGGCACCGTGAGGAACGCACAATGCCGAATCTCGCCAGACGGTCACACGTCGGAAGAACTTGCCAGCCACGCAACCATCCGAAATCCCTAACATCAGAAGGAAGCTCCGTCGAAGTCAGCTGATGCCAACGGACACCGCGTGATCTTGCTGTCTGCTGATTATCTAATTGGTTTATTGCCAATTTTTCGCACAATTCGCTTGCTGTACTTTCCCTAAAATTTAGGCTTGGCAAGGTAGACTGGACGTTTCTCAGTGTTTTGACAACATAGGCATAAAATGGCGGTGACTGCTCAGCAGAGGGACCGGCAATGCGTTCATCATAAAACATTGAGCGGTGAAGTTCCCAGAAAGTACTGCAGCAGCGCCCTCCCTGGGTACTCAGTTGAGTTCCACAAGGTCGAACACTGCGCGTACGGCCAGCACGCTACACATGGTTTGCAAGCAAGGCAGACTGAAACCACCCATTGACTTGGGCAGTCTCAACAGCGCACGCGACACTGTTTCTGTCTTGCCCGCCCAAAAGAACGACCCAAACTTCGTGGCGAGCTGACGGGTGAAATGGCGCGGCGGTTTCGCTACGTGTGCTACATAAAAAAGTGCGCCGCCGAGACGGAGACTTAATTATGTAGCTGCGCTCTGCGAGGGAAAGTCTGAACTTTGACGCAACCGCAAGACGCTGCTCCGCTGTCTCGAGGAGGCGCTTCCACGTACTACGCGCCACTTCACCCGAGGAATGGAAAACCACACCAAGTACTCGAACACCCGTAACCCATTCTACGTCGCCCGCTAGGCTAGATGCAAATGTGCCGAAGCGCACCGCCATACTTTTGCCCCTGTTCAGTCGAGCTCCAGACAGCTCACCGTACTCATGAAAATAGCCGCATAAAACGCTTGGTAGCTGGTCCTCGTCCCGAATGAACAGGGAAAACATCGTCCGCATACGCAGACACCTTGACTTGTCCTATGCCTGGCAACGGGAAGCCGCGGATGGCGGTATTTGCATCGATCACGCGGCGGAGCAGCGGGTCTAGACAAATGACAAAGAGCAGAGGCGACAAGGGGAATCCTGCTTATCCTTATCCCACGGGTGACGGAGAACGGACTACTTAATAGTCCGTTGACAAGGAGTCTAACACTCACGTTCGAGTACAGCAGCTCAAGCATTGTTACAAAGTCGTCCGGAAAGCCGTATTGGCGCAAAACAAACGCCTGCCATGGTATCGATGTTCCACTCTGCCGGAAGGCTTTCGCTTGATCCAGGGAGATGAAGCAGCCAGAGGTGCCAATCTTCGTCGCATAGCTAATAAATCACGCGTCAATGCCAGGGACGAGAAACTCGTGCGACCTGGCACGCTGCACGTTTGCGCTTGGCTGATAATATCGGGTAAAACGGCACTGGTGCGTCTAGCCAAAATGGATGCTACGATCTTGTAGTCCGTGTTGAGGAGTGTGATCGGTCGATACGCCTGGGGCTGCGTAGGATCCCCGCCTGGCTTCTCGATCAAGATTACGCGACCTTCACGGAAGGATTCTGACCTTACTCCATGGAGAAAAAAGCCGTTCACCATGTCAAGAAGCGCACCCTGAATGGCCGTGCAACCGATCTAGGAATGCTGCGGCGCTGGCCTTTGGCAGTTGATGACGAAACGGCGTCGACGTCGTGCACAAGCTAAAGACAAAGTTGGGGGGTGTCTTCGAAGATTTATTTACCTCAAAACAAAAATTGTGACGGACGACGCTTCCGTAACTTCATTACCTACGGCTGAAAGTGTTTAATTTCACAGAAATGCTCTTACAGTAATCGGAATCGTTTGATAGAATAAATACCGCATGATAGTAGAACGTTATTGCTTGTCGTGGAGAAGCATGCTTTACAAGAGTTGCAATGGTTGCTGGCTAGTTGGTAAATGGTTTTTCAAAAACTGATTCCTGCGTGGCTCAAGGACGCAGACAGGAGGGTGCCCGAAACCTGTACTTCAGCTTCACAACTGAATGCTGCGGTTGGTTTACATGCTGCTACCCTAGGCTTGAAAATCATGCACACCCTCCGTCTAACGACGATGACGGTTTATCACAAAGCTCTATCGTATGGGTTCCTTGGCTGCCCCTGGATTTAACTTCGACTAGTTAAGCGTCGAATTTGACCAGCACGCAGTTTGGTCTTTTGATCGCAGCGTCTTTGACTTTGACCATTTCCCATTCGATTTCGCACGAAGAAAGCTTTGTGTTCAACCATCATAATCATTAGACGGAGGGCTAGATGATTTTTCTGTTTATTTAACTTTGATTCATGCCCCCCTCTCCAAATCTAAACTTTTTTCCAGCGTGTCGGAAATGTGTGTGTGGTGGAGGACTCGGGCTCATGCACCCATATTTGAGGCGACTAATCGCGCGTTTTTGGTGTCTTCACCAGGCATTACACGATTTTTTTTAGGTACTCTGTAAAGAATACTTAAGCATTAAAAAACGCCGGCTGATGTTAACACTGTCACATTTTTTAACTATCGGTGCCAGCCTTTATTCTACGCAGGTGGTAAAACGGGAAGGGGAGGAGGGGTGGTTTGTAGCTTGGGTTGTTGAGTTGGTGAATAACTTTGGCTCTTGATAAAATGACCACCACAAACGTGGGCATTTTCACCTTCGGCTTTCAGGCTCCCATGCTGTCACAGTGTCGCTCACAAAACCGAAGGTACAAAGCTCACGGTTACAGAAAGTGTAAACTACCGCAAACATTTCTACGGGCTACACGGTAATCCATCTCGTATTGCAGGTGCCTTTCTATTTAGAGCACACGTATCGAGGTATCCCGCGCTAAGGCTGGCGTGAAAACCGTAGTCATTGAAACCAGTGAAGATAATTTAAAGTGTTTAGAAATGAATTCTAATATTGCAATAGTTTTATTTCTACTCAGATAGCACGCCAGGCGCAGAGCGCTGCAAAAAGCGCTCGTGTCAATGTAGCCCTTCCCCTCCCAACCTTACAAGCATCCAATAAGTTTGCGTAGCCGTTAGTGCATTTAAGAAGAAATAATACCAATAATAGTAGTTTTTTTATTCGTACTCAGAACGGGTGGAGCCAGCGCAGATCTCTGCAAAAAGCTCTCATGCCATTGCAGCCGATACTCAACTTTAGACGCGTCCGACAAGTTTACGTAGGAGTGCATCTAAGAACCCAACACTCTGTCTAGACTTCTTCGTTTCCATCTCACATGTCTGCTCACAACGCCATGCCAACACACAAACAACGTCACAAGCACCGAACATAAAAACACGAAGCAAACACGACAAAAACAAGGGGAGGCTGTGTAGTCCAATGCAACCGGCCGCTCATTCCACTGACGAGGGGAGCGCCGAGTGGTGGCGCCACCCGTCCAGCTGCCCGGTCCCTATAAGGCATGAGTACACACCTTTCACGACGCAGAGCCTTGGAATATACTGAACATTTTCGCGTGGCTTATACTCTTATAAAAGGCACAAGTTATTATCAGGTATTGGGTAATCGCATCCCCGAAATATATTTTTCTACCGCATATATTCGTAATGAGGCCGCATTCGTTGTCCGCGCTACAAAACAAAACACGTACACCTCTTTAAACGAGGCGACAATAAATTCACTTGTGCCGGACGTATTCGGAGGTATGCTGCTGCCGTCGCCGACGCCCGTAACAGCGGCCGAGAAGGACGCAGAACCGCGTTCCCGGATAGCTATTGTTGGTGTTTGAGCACCCTACCAAGACGCAGCGGCTTTTGAAGTGACCTAAACGTACTGTTTACTTACAGATGTCACCACAACAAATTTTTTAGCACTTAGAAGGGCAGAAAGAAGCGAACGAGAACCCAAAACACTGCACGAGCCCCTATGGACGCGCAGCGCTAATCCCGTCAACTCCGCGGAGAAGCGGCGGCAGGCGGCGCAGCGATCGCAAAGCTCGAGGCGTATATACCTTATATTTTTTCCAAGGTCGGCAGCGCTCACCCGTGGCCGAGTGGTGAGCGCTTAGCCTTAGGCCTTGAAAAATGGCATGCGCGGCGCAATGACATCGTGGAAATAGAAAATAATAAGGTACCCGTGATACAAACATTATAGAAAACTGTCTTTTTTCAGTATTACAGGGAGCTCTTCGCAAAACATGAGTAATTATGAAATTTTTAAGCGAGATTTTCTGAAGTTAATGCTGATTAGATGAAGAAACAAAAGAATACTTGGAAAATCCCCATATCTCTTGATGAAGTCGTGAAAGCTATAGAGAATCTAAATCCTGGAAATCCCCTGGACCGGATGGT